>VZRV01009990.1:726322-743645 GCA_013398115.1 Falcunculus frontatus
CACCCAGAGAGAACTGATATTGAGAATAACTAGGAAAAAGACATCTTCTTTATGTTAAGACTCACTAAGTAATTCCAGGGGAAAAAAAGAGTAAATATTTGCTTCAAGTTTTCTTGGAAGCTGTGGGAGACTAAAACTGTCACTTCTTGCAGCTTGAATATTCTTTCTTTCTTTTTTAAATTTCTTTTTATGACCATAATTAAAAAAAAACAAAACAAAACAAAACAAAAAAAAAACCAACAAAAAACCCAACATGTTATTCCTCAAACCTGAGATTTGATCCAAATCTTAACTTCAAATATATAAAGAGCTGACTGAGAGAAGAAAAAAGGTACAACAGTCTATGAGGGACACAAACACTTTCTTCTTCACATTTCGAGTAGCAAATACAGGACCAGATGTGAAAATGGAGAGCACACTTGGGAACTCAGGTTGCATCAGAAATTGGGTAAGGACGTTGGACTCAATCATGAGAGGAACGAGATATGTTTATGGTAATCCACCCTAAAAACTCATCTCAGCCATGGTTCGAACATCTCTGGTAATGTAATCATGCAGTCATAGAATCATTAAGGCTGGAAAAGACCTTTAAAATCATCAAGTCCAACCATTAACTCAGCCCTACAAAGCCCACCACTGCCTCATGTCCCTAAGTACCAAATCTACGTTCTTTTTTAGCCCATCCAGGAACTTAATGACACACAGAATGACAGAAATATTTTCTGGGGAAAATACAGATCGGTCATACTCCCATCCCTGCAAGTGTTCAAGGCCAGGTTGGATGGGGCTCTGAGCAACCTGGTCTAGTGGAAGGTGTCCTGGCCATGGCAGGAAGGTGGAACTGGGTGACTGTTAAGGTCCCTTCCAACCCAGGCCATTCTGATTCCATGATTCTGTATTGTCAAGCAACTTTTCAAAAGGCAGAAGCAAATATATTGTTCTTTCTTGGCAGATATATGCATAACATTTACAAAACTTCTGCAGAGAAGTCCTAAACTTGCAGAAAAAAATGCAGTGTAAACTATCTTCTTTTCTCAAAAGACCTTATTTTTCATTCTATATTTTTTCTTCTGTTGTGCCTGTCCATTATCTAGTATAGATAGAGATTATGCATTATAGATAGTATAGAGAGAGATTACGCACTTTCTGTTTTCATATTTAAAGTATTTGAAGGTTTTTATCGGGTTCCACATCAGTCTTTTCTTTAGCATAAACTTTGCTCTTTCCTCACTGATCATACTGCTTAGACATTTGATCATCCTTGTTACTTTTGAATCCTCAGCAGGTGCCTTAAGGCAGTTTTATGCCCACTTTGATGCAATAGAAGTGCAACTTAAAAGGAGCTCAGGCTCTCCCATATATCTTTATATCTTTTAGGATAATAAATAATAATGATCCATATTCACATTGCACTTTGCATTTGCAAGATACTCTACAAACATTAATTAATTAGTCCTCATGGCTCTCCTGTGTGATAGCAGTAAAAAGCTTTGCAAGGATATGACACCTTTGAGGTAAGGTTCTTAGATAACTTTAAAAATATTAATGAATATCCAATCTATTTATATGTTACTGCTCACAGCAGTACAAAATGGGAGGTAAATCGTGTTGTACACATTTTACATTCATCACAACTGATACCAGGAAATTTTTGGACTGGGGACCCGGAGGTGATATCAATCACAGGCTTGTGCCAAACAGCACTATGGGCACTATGGGATGTTGGCATGTATCCTAAAAGATCCCTCTGTGTGTGATTTTCTCTAGCCAGTTTACCATATTTTTCCTGGGAAAGATGACCACTTGCAGGACAGTTTTCCTCCTACCACACCTATTCCAGAGATGTAAAGCCAGCAGGAACAATTTGAACCACCCAGATCACCCAGCAGATTACCTTGTCCAGGTTCACAAAGTCCATAATTTATCGAGGTAGAACAAAATGATGCCGATAATAAATACATGCCTAACAAGATAATATTTTTTTTCTGTATCTGCATAAAAATTAATAAAAACACATATATGTATAATATAGCCAAAAATTTTAAGATGGAAGCATAACATTTGGAGTTAAGAAATTGTATACATCCATCAGAAAATTACCAGTCTAGAGTCATCATTCATGTACTTTTTTCCTGCTTATTTGTATTTACCAAGGAAAGTCATGGCTAGGTATATAGGCTTTCTGTGCGGAGGTGGAATCTTCAAGGGTGAAAAAAAATCCCCAAAAACCTTAAAAATACTTTCAACATCTAAATACACAAGACATTAATCTCTTTTTAGGTAGCTACAAGGAAAAAATAAATATTTGGAACAATGGGAAGAAAAAATAGAAAAGCCATCACAATTCTCACCACGAGCTCTGGGAAGACAGTTCAGAAGCACTACCGAAAATTGCCCCAGAACTACTGGAGGGTGTTCAGACACCATAATACTGACAGTACAGGGAGATGTATATGAAATATTTGGGAGGAATATTTGTATGACTGGGAGACCTTCGCAGATAAGACAGTACTGTTAAACCCTCCAAAATAAAGGGAAATTTTATAAATACTTTTCTCTCATAATTTTTTAATACCTATTCGGAGAAAATATTCATTTTCCTTTGTCTTGTGTGATTTTATTACTATTAACTTCTGACTCATTTTTTAGAATAAAGAATTCCTCCTCCAATGCCATGTATTATTCTGCAAGTGTGAATATACATAAGTAGCTCCTGGAGAACAAGACCTGATGGTAAGTGCTGCTTAGATGCAGTAATTTCTGCTGTTCTTCATTTACCTTTCAACAGAACAAATAAAAGATGAAGAAAAAGGCAAGAGAAACTTAGCAGAGAGAGTAGTCTAGTGGATCTTTCTTGTCTGAATCTGTAAGATATTTACCATTTCTTACAGATAATAAAGGAAGGTTTTGCTCTCACTCAGGATCAACTGCAAAAGAAAACAGAAGGAGAAAATGAAAAAACCGAGTTGAAAGTAATTTGCAATTAGCAAACCAACACTTCAAAATAAAATCCTCACCATTCTTCTTCAGAACTAAGTTACCATTAAACAAGAACAACTCCTGTGGTATTATTTGCCTGTCATTTCCTGGTAAATCAGTGTCATTAGCATTGATTTTTTAGAGGAGAGATTAAAAGAGGTTTAGTTAGGAGAGTAAAGCAGGAGTATATTTTATCCAAGCCAATGTAGCTCTGGGTCTCAAACATGACATTTCCCTCTCTGCTTCATTAACTTGCATAGCTTGTTGAGCTTTAGCTGTTTCTAATTAATTCTTTTACTGGCTTTTTTGAATGTGTATCATCTCTGGCAAACCATATAAAATGAAGAAATCTCTCTAAGGTTTTACCCTTTTAATTATTATTTTTATTGCTTAAATGAAGCCCTGGAATTGCAAATGTTGACATTTTATTTGATTCTAGTCATTATAGTTTCCAAGGAGTAAAAAGGGGGAAAAGGCTAAGGAAAGAAGGGGGCAGCGCAGATAAAATAATAAATAAATAAATTAAATCACTAACTGAGCGGGATGCTCAGCAAATGCTGTGGAAAATGGAAAATAAACAGGTTTGTCAAAAGTGACCTCCATGATGGTTTTGCCCTTTTAAATACTAACAAAGAAAGGAGCATCATTAGAGACAATTCCTCCCTGTCTTGAACACAGGATGACAAGTAAATGAACGGAGTTCTGTTCTCCTGTTTGTTATTTTGTTTTATTCGGATAGAGCTTTGTTAGATAGTATAGTGAGCACACACATGCACATATATACACCTTCAAACACAGCCATTCACATTTTTCTTTAAAATAATGAGCATGAAAACACGTGGTAGAACTTGTCTGGCTTTTTGGGGGGGGAAAACACTCAAAATAAAAAAAAAAAACCTAGGCAAATCATATCTGTTGGAATGAAACTGTATTTTTTAAAGCATTTATCAAAAAGGTTGTACTGAAGATGTACTTATCTAATGCACTGCTCTGTCAACTGGTCCAGTTGTTTGTTGAGTTGTTGTCCTGACTTATAAGATGGTACTCTGAGAATGGACATTAATCTCTGTTGAACAAACAAAGTGATGCCAGAGTATGCTGAACAATAACAATCTAGAGAGTGAATTTGGAATGTCTCAGCTGCCTGGGATACCCCTTATCCCATAGCTTACATCATATAAGTTGTTTTCCCTGGCCCCTTTATTGTTAATGAAAAAAAAAAAAATTAAAGCCTTCTCTTACAGAAATTTTTTTAAGCAGTTCTATCAGTGTCTCAGACTTTCTCATTACTGCCACACTGATGATCATGGAATCATGGTAAAATCTGTCAGTGAGACTTGTCCACCAGGAGAGTGGGAAAAAGCAGGAGGCTGATGAATGGGTAGGTCTGTTGGCAGCCAAAAGGGCAACCCAAAGGGACACAACAAGCGTTTTCTTATCCTGTGGCCGCATCAGACAACACTACTGCATTTATTTCACTTTCACTGTCATCTAAAGATCAGTGAGGATTATTTTGGAAGAAATCTGCTCAGTGGGAACTGGATGGAGGTAAAAGGAATTTGTTCACAAAGCCATTAGTGTGGTGAAAATATGATATGGCTACCCAAGATATATAGGAGAAACAGTAGTTTTCAATGAAATTTTCTCCTGAAAGCAACTGGAAGTGGATGGTTTTCCACTGCAAAAGTACTTTTAATTTGAAATTTTGTACAACTCTTGCAATGAGGTAGAATTGGCTTTGTTGTGAATATGTCAAGTGTTCTTGTTTGACTGTAGTTGGAATAGAATCTCAAAGCCATAAATATTTGTAAAAATATTCATTTTAATACAAATTTTGAGACGAAAATACTTAACCAATCAGTGTAGAGAATAAATAAAACATGACTTTGACCTCTTTGAATTGATGAATGTGGAGTCAAATGGAAGCTTTGGTAAAGCATGGCATGTAATTGTATCTAAATGTAGCTAAAGTATCTTTCTATTGTGACAATAAGCAGCACAATAAAAGTAATTTTATTTATTAAAATAAATTGCATCTGAGGAAATTGTAGATGGCTAATGCACCCTTCGAAATAGAAATGCCTCCACTACCTATTGCTTTATTAGCATTTCAAAAGCTATTAAGAATCTGAACCTTGAATCAGAGCACCACTGAGCACTGTGCTTTAGGCAAACATAGCTCTAAAGAAATCTTCTTCTTAGAAGAGATTTATTTTCTCAGCTTTAGTAATAATAAACACCTTTGGTGGGATCACCTGAGTTAAATTTATCTACCTGATAGTGAAGTATGTAGTTTAGCTATCATCGAGGCTCTCTTTACAGAGGGATTAGACACCTCCTAAAACGCAATCCATCCCAGCTTTATTCAGTGCTTAGGTTAGGATGGTATGACCCACCCTTTGCAATGGTCTCTCTTTCCACATGACAGAAGGGGACTGTGAAAGGGGGGACAGAACAGGTCACTGTGAACAGCAGCGGAGCTGGAGCTTGTCTGCAGTTGAAAAAGCACCCCCATCTCTGAGGCAGCAGCTGTGGGTGGGTCAGACTGCAGGAACTGGCTGCGTGGCCGATTGGAAAGGTGAACTGTGTAGAGCAGGTGACCAGAACACACAGGAGCGGTCACCACCTCAGAGGTGAACCAGAAAAGAGGAAAGAAAATCTGGAAGATGAGAGAGGAGGCATGAGGACCTGTGTGAGAGGAATCCTTCAATGGATGAGCATGGGTGGGCTTCCAAGAGCTGCCACATATGTACACAGCATGGACTCTATGTCCAAGGGGCCCTACATTGCTGCTAAATCTAAATTAAGTATTTTTATATTTTTAGCAACAACACATACTTAAACTACTTTCAGATTTTGTGTTAATTGCACTAGAACTCTCACTATATTCTTGGAACCCAAATAGAACAGGCGCTTAGGCCAGAAACTGTAAAACATGTGTCTGTTTGTTTTTCCCGACAATTTTTTTCTAAAATTAATTCCTAAGTTAGTTAGGAAATTTAAGTCTTACACTGGTTCACCAGCCTGGGGAAATAAGGTAAGGTAGGTCCTGCATCTGGGATGGGGCAATGTCAAGCACAAATACAGCCTGGAGGGAGAAGGGATTGAGAGCAGTTCTGGGGTCCCCAACATAAGAAAGATGTGGAGCTGTTGGAGTGGGTCCAGGGAAGGGCCATGAAGATGATCACAGGGCTGAAGCATCTCTGGTATGTGGACAGACTGAGAAAGATGGAGTTGCTCAGCCTGGAGATGAGAATTCTCCAGGGAGAACTTATAGAATCCTTGCAGTACATAAAGGTCTGCAAGAGAGCTGGAAAGGGACTTTTGACAAGGGCCTGGAGTGACGGAACTGGAGGGAATGGCTTCAGACTGAAGGAGGGTGGGTTTAGATTACATGTTAAGAAGAAATTCTTTACTGTGAGTGTGCTGAGGCCGTGGTACAGGTTGCCCAGAGCAGTTGTGGCTCTTCTGATGGCACTTCCATCCCTGGAAGTGTTCAAGCCCTGACTGGATGGAGCTCTGAGCAATCTGGTCCAGTGGGAGGTGTCCCTGCCTATGCTGGGAATGGAACTGGGTAATCTTTAAGGTTTCATCTAGCCCAAATCATTCCATAATTCTATTAAAGCATTATTAAATTAAAGCATTTCTCTTTCCTTTGAGGCACAGCCATATTATGGCATGATTTGATACTCTGACAGGTTTAAATTGGAAAACGTGTACACATTCCTGGTCCTGAAAGAGTTAAACATTTTTAAGATGGTTAATTTTCATCTGCTCTGAAGCCACCTTGGCTGAAACCAGGACAGTGTGGCCCACTTGTGTGTACTTGACTTATGTACACCTGCGATGTAAAGGCAAAGGTTCAATACCACACATCCAGAAGTGAACAAGGACACCTTATTATATGGTACTTTATTGCAAATTTCCACAGATTAATAAAAGTATGGGAAGGTCAGAGTCATGCAGCTATAATAGTATCACACTGAGTCAAACCGAAATTCCATTTGTACTATATCTTGTTTTTAACCTTGGCCAGATACAGTACATTAAAACTTATGAAAAAAATATATAAAAACCACACATATGAGGAAATCTTTTCATGAGAGCTGTCCATCCTGCAAAAGGAATGTGGAAATCTACTGTGCCAGAGAAAATATATGATCACCAGGTTCAATAGCCAAGTGAAAAACTGACATCGAATATTATAGGAGTCAGTAATCTGATTTGATTTAGAAAATCTATGGATCAAATTCTACTTCAACATAGAACAACACAAATAGTGACGTCAAATTATGGTTTGTAAAAAGCCACAGAGGTTTTTGGCCGTATGAGAAAAGAAAATAGGAGAGGAATTTGCCACTAAACACATAAAACAAGCTCAACAAAACATTTGAGTTGAGAAGTGACTTTTTTTCTTGCTCCTACAACTTTCTTAAAATAGGTTGGAGTAACATACTTCTTAACTCTTGCTTTTATTGCAGTATTGTATTTTTTCCCTCATCGTTTGCCTGGTTTTACACAATTGAGCCATAATGTGTGCAGTTGACCTTTCTTCATTTAAATGTTAATAGAGATCTTAGAAAAGGTGCTGCCGCACAAAAGGCCAACTAATTGTAATAGACTTAGGACCTTTTGTTTGTTGAGCTGGTTAAACAAAGAAAGGGTTAATTAAAGCTTACACAAAATGTTTATAGCCCAGGAGAAAAGGTCTACGTGCTACATGTTAGGCCACCAGCAAAAGCCCTGCTCCAGATATCCACTACCCACATCCAACCACAAAAAAGGCATCTTTTCTCTCTGTATTCATTTTGATCAAAAAGATTTAAGGATCTCTTGCAAGAACCTCTCATTTGGGGCACTCATTTGACCTTGCTGGGTGTCCATGGACCCATAGGTACCAAAAGACACTTTATCAAGCAAAGGTGTAGCTAGTCAATGTAAGAGAGGGTAAGGATTTGCACTAATTTAAACACCAAAAACCTTCGGTTTTACTCTATTTTCACTGTGTAGGTTTCCTTTTGTATAGGAAACACATGGCAAGGTTTGAGGGGCTGCAGGGGTGGCCTCTGTGGGAAGAGGTCAGGGGCTGCCCTGTGACCTTTTCCAGTCAGCTCCAAAGTGAACCCTCAGCAGCCCATCAGCCACCTCTGTCCTGACTCTGGGAAAGGACATTTGGGAAAGCACATGAAATGCAGCACGTACAGAGTAGGAAGGGGAAAAGTGTGAGAAACAGCAGGGGGAACACCACGATCAGAGGAGGAGGTGTTCCACGACGGAGCAGATGTGCCCTGCAGCTCTTGGGAGGCATACTCTGTGAAATCATAAAGAGGAAAGACCAACAGAGAGAAATTGCTGTGTACTGACTAACTACCCTCCTGCACCACTTTTGTCCTCTATGAGGGGACCAAATGTTACCTGCTGTGATGGCAGGGTGGGAGGAGACGAATCTGGGGAAGAAAAGTGAAGCTGAGTCTAGGAAAGGGGGTAGAAGAATGATTTTCCGAAGTGATTTAATGGTTATTGGTTTTTTTGTATTTTTTTATTATGTTTTGTTTCCCAACACCCGAATCAGTAATGAAATACTTATGTTAATTGGCGAAAAATTATGTTAACTCCCTGAATTTGACTCTGTTTTGCCTCTGACAGTAATTGGTAAGTGACCTCCCTGCCTTTGGGCTGCCAGCCTAATCCACCCCACAACACCTATACAAACTGTAGAGAGAAGTGGGAAACTCCAGAGTGCAAGAAAACTGATAATAAAGAAGCTTTTTAGAGCAGATGAATCAGCCTTTCCAGGAAATTTAGGGTTTGAAGGGTTTCTAGGTAAGGCTGGACAACCTATCACCAAGTTTCACCAGCTATTCTATGTCACTCCATAGTTTTCTGGCAAACACGTGGGAAAAGCAATCAAAAAGTGCACTGTGCCCACTGTTTTTCTATTTTCTCTAGTCTCTGTCATCTTGTACAGTTGAGTAATCAAACAGCTCTCTATGCCAAAAGTCCAGGTCTTGCTATATTGCTACATTATTTACCTCTTTATTTGAGCTTCAAAATCTGCACTCTGATGAAAAATAGTGACAGCTTCTACATTAAGGAAAAGGAAAATTGGGAAAGGTGGGATTGAAAAAGAATCTCTCTTCGGTCTACAGTTATCTTCCATCAAAATTTGCACCT
Source organism: Falcunculus frontatus (assembly GCA_013398115.1). Lineage (NCBI taxonomy): Eukaryota > Metazoa > Chordata > Aves > Passeriformes > Falcunculus > Falcunculus frontatus. The sequence goes on from VZRV01009990.1 coordinate 735,476, forward strand.
TTCTGTTGATATGTTTAGGACACACATATATGTAACTGAAACTAGAAAATTTATCTAGTTTCTGATAACAAAAAACGGATGAATTTCAGGAAGATTAGTTTAATCTTCATAAATAATAATTCTTCTGCAAAATGCAGGCTTCTACTGGCATTGTCTGATATGTCCAACCTGAATCTCAGCAAAGGAACTCTTGGAAATCATTGCCATGTAGTCACAAATGGTAGTATGACACTTTGGGGTGACCTAGGACAGAAGAACAGCTGTAGTTATTTTCAAAACAGGGTCTCGTGGTGCTCAGGAAACCCCACCCAGTTCTAGAAATCTCTGGTCTCTGGGGCACTGTGGGTCTCTGATAAGAGGTCTTTCCCAGGCTAAAAATTCAATTTTTAAATTATGTCTGAAAAGAAAGCATGGCCAGTCATAACACTGACTTGGTATTTCAGGGACTTGAGTTGTGAACGCAGAAAATTTCATGACCTGATTTTTTGGAAGCCGATGGATGAGTCACATACACTATGAGGCTTAAGCAGCTCAGGTCATTTGCAATTCACAGTGCCTGTAGTTTAAAATTAGCGTGGGTTTTGGAGAGACTTTAATATTCATAATCTGACCCAATATTGAAATGTTCTTTAGAAAGATAGAGATTTAAGGGGAAATACTGTGAAGTGATATCAGGAGAATTTGCAAAGTAGCTTTAATAGACTAATTCCAAGTGCATTAGCTGCATTTTTAATCAGAAAATATGAAATGTATCTAGCTTACCTTGAGATTGTAGGTTAGTTACTCTATTTCTGTAATTACTAACAGTGATTCAGCATATATTTCAAATACCTGCAGTCTTGGATAAATTTACTTCTCCACACTTTTAAAATCCTACAGAAAAAAGGCAAAAAAAGCCTCAAGGAGGAAATTGAGGGTTTGTGTTTGGGTTTTTTTTTCAGTTTCAGGTGGGTGTTTAAAGAAAGATGGATACTTTTTAACCATGTAAGATAAAATATTAATGGTTTAATTAAAGTGCTAATGAAATTCTTATGCCTAAGCCTGTTTCCAAATACTTTGAAGGCTGGGGCTTCCAAAAAGGGGGCACATTGGGCAGCGAGCCAGCTGCGGGTTATGACCCATGCTCCTGACCCCTGAGAAGGGCACTGAGATTGTCTTATTAACTTTCACCTGGATTGTATTAAATTGATAACAATCGTAATATACTTGTTTAGTTTGCAACCCAGACTTGTTTGCAGTAAGTTAGAACAGGAAATCTCTCTACATGTGAAAAAACTTCTTCATCACAAGTCCCTTCTGCTACCCAGGTTTCTGCAAACACAGTCTTGGGTTGAAAATGGTCAGAGAATTTGGGTGAAATAAGTCAGTCAAATGCCTGCCTAGCACAGGTTTTCCCACAAAGCAAATGCTCGGGATTTAAAGCAATTGGAAGCTAAGTGGCCTTTATGATTATTTCGTGAAGCAAGGATAACAGGTATTGAGTTATCAGACACAAGTGGAGCAGCAACTTCATGATTCACTGAAGTTTTCCACTTTCTTAGGAAGCTTTATTCCTTGATTAGGTAATCTGTTGGTTATGCTTTCCCTCAGATGGAAACAGGCTTATGATATGAGCTTCAAGTCAGAATAAATCTTTTTTGGACTGCTACAGAAGAAGAAGATTCATTCGGACTCTGGCATCTTCCTAATATGATGTGTTTGACTCTCACACCTTAGACTTCATTTAGCTGGTACTTGAGTCTTTGTGGGCAGCTAGGGTCAGAAAAACACTTGACAAACTTTGCTTATTCCTGTCTTATATCCATTTTTCTTCGTAAATACATGATCTGTGCTTTTCCACAGCAACTTTCATCTGAAGATCTCTCAGCTCTCAATGCCTTCTGCAATTGAGGGTAGCTTTTCGGGAAACAAATGTGGCTCCCTCCCATGTTCAGTAAATAAAATGTACTCAGTACGATCAGATACTTGCCTTTCAAGAAAAGCTGTGTCATAAAAGGTCAAACTAAATGACGACAGCAGTCCTGAACAAGCACACTACGCCTCTTGAAGCCCAGTTTTTATCGTGAGAGATAAGAAGGCTTTGAGGGATGCAAATAAAAAATAAATTGCTGTGCATTTTAAACCAACAACTAAGATCTAAGCTCAGTCAAGTTATGCTGAAATATTATCACTTCAGGAGTCAGAACAACAGGTGCTTGAAGTGATGCAGTCTTAACTTGCAGTGATGCTTAAGGGACTAGAAGCTTCTGTTAACTTGTTTTAGTTGTATTTTCTTCTTTTTCTTTGTGTCAATTTTTAACATGGAAATGTAAGGTTTTTCTATTTAGAAGTCTTGTGAAATCAAACAAAACATACTGATCCTTTTTCTTGGAATGAATCCTTATGCCTTTATCTAAGAAGGCAGATTTTGTTCAACTGACATGAAAAACAAAGCCGGGTTTCAGAATGTCACTGGGTTACCTTTGATTCTCCATTCTCCAAAATGTCAGGCACTTCTTGTTCTTCTTTAGGGTCACAAGAGAACTTTTGAGGCAATTTAGAGACATTCAGGCCACACATTTGTGTGCTATATGAGAAGTCTGCAGCAGTTATTTACCCACCAGGAACTTCCTTGACTGTTCTTCAGGAGTCATGTTCTTTATGATCTATGGCCACAAAGATTAAAGTATCCAAAGACCCGATGGCCTATAACAAGCACTTTTATAATGCCTTGCTCCTCACGCTTTTTTTCTTTTTTTCTTTTTTTTTTCCCCAGGAAGAACCATGAGTAAATCAGACAATTTTAACTGACTGGCAATTTCCTACTAATTGTGTGGTCCATTCTACATACATTTTACATGGAAATAGATTTTCTGCTGATGATAGCCATCAATCATCGCTGCAAGAAAATGCATTTAAATTTAGAAAGTGAAACCTACCTTTGTAAACTTTAGGTAGGCACTGACTCACACCAGCCACCTAAAATTTATCTGCTAATTCCCAACATGATCCTGCAACTATGTCTATTTATGCCAGAGGAGTACCTGGTCCACCAGTTTTGCTTTCCGAGCAAAAGAAGACTGAGGATTTTATTTCACAATTTCCTTCCCTGAGATCCCAAGGATATTAATATGTATGGATATTTAAAGGCAATTAGTTGCTTGTACTAACCACAGGGAATTGCTATCACTGTCCATTTTTGCTTGATAGGCTGTTATTTTGATCACACAGAAAAGCAGAGCTGAGAGAAAGTACAATAAAGGGATAAGAAGAGACGGTGAGGTTTTCATTTGAGTTGAAAGCAAACCAGAAGGACTCCAAAGGGTCTGCAAACAGCAGACTCTGAATGAATAAAAGGGTAAAGGAACAAACAAAAAAAGATGAAAAAAATCCCCTTTGATAGAGAAAATTATTTTTTTCAGGGCAGAGGCTTTTACCTTTGGACACAGAAGACAAAGCAGTGATGGACAACCTCTCTGACACATGATATTCATGAATATATGAGAACACTTCTTCTCTGATTCTACAGAATATGGGTGAAATTTTCTGGAACACTGAATTGTTGCATGTAATGAACTCTAGTTCTAGAGTTCCAAGTAAATCTTATATATATATTAAATGCACTAGTACAGAAAGACAATAAAAAGACACTCTGAAACCTAATCAATAAAGATGAAGCTCAGTTGTGAGAAATAGACAATATGTCGACAAAGAGAAGAGCAGTTTGCTCCTGGAGGGCTTCATCCCATGGCTGAAGGAGGTTTTGGTATTTCAATAATTCAATAATTCTCTTCCTCTCCCACTCCTTGGCTTTGGGATCATTTACTATGGTCTCCTTCCAGGATGTTGGGCTACACTGGCTAATTCAACAAAAAGCATTCTTGGATATGGGAACTCAGTCATAGTGAGAAATTGTTGCAGTGGTCAATACAAAGAATGAAATAAACCTTTTAGCACTCTCCCAAGGAATTCTTGACCATGGCACCAGCAAAGGACCACTTGCAAAAGCATTTCAGAAACAGATGACTCATTTTTGAAGTGTAAGAGGTTTTTAATAGCTTGGATATGGCATTCTGTGACAGTCTTACTGTCAGATATATTTCCAACCATGTATGTCCCCCATGCACAAAGTGCAAGGCAATTAAATGTAAGATAAAAAGTTCTGTGCATTAACAACGATGCAGGCCCAACCAGGATAATCTAATTTTTAATCTGAGGAAGAATTTAGGATTGGAGCTTTCTTGGAATCTAAATTATCCTATGTTTAATTTACTGGAATCAATACCGCTGTAGACACCTCCATCTTGGACAGGTCCTCTCTGTATTTTATTCAAGCTTTCCAGGAAAACAAGATGAGGTTATCCTGTTCTTCCCGAAAACGTTTTCTATATTCCCTTACTAGAGTACAAACAGATCCGCACTTGCTTGGAAAAGAAGAGACAAGATGAGACTGAGAAGATTTCCACAACCATACTGGCTATTTTTTCACTTTTACAGAACTTTTGTACCCAGAAAAAACATTGTTGTTTCTTTTTACTTTTTTTTTTCTTTTTTTTGACCAGTCTACATTTCTGGGTAGAAGACAGATGTAGTCAAACTGGTGGTTCTTATAAGAAATTCATTCTGCTAAAACAACTTTTTTACAGATATCCCTAGAGAAGGTAGGTAGAAGAAATTTAGGAATTTGGTACGTTGTGCTTGCATTTTGACCAAGTAGTATTTGCACTGTTGTTTTCAGTTCTCTTGCACAATTATCTTTTTAACGTTTTTTTCCTAAGTGATCTGCATTGTTTGAAGAAACTTATTGAAAGTGAAGAAAGCACAAAATACCTGTGTGGCCCTGTGATATTTGGTAAGGGAAGAAGAAGTCTCTCACTTTGGTCTGTCTTATCACAATGGATCCCAAGAGTTACAGAAATGGAAAACAGTTCTCATGTTTTATTTTTCCATTACCAGTCTCCAAATACACACTTGAGACTGTAGAGCTGAAACTGCAATTGTGTATGTAAAAATACTCAAAGAATTAGTAGCATTGATTGCAGAGGGCAATAAAGCTCTCAGATCAGTATTTTAATGGGATTTTAACACGTAGAGTAGCAATTTTCTTCAAATCATGGCAATTAATTTATAGCCTAGTTAAAGAAATGACAATATCTGCATATCAACACATGGCTGTTTTGGTGTACACTTTACTCTTTCAAAGAAAATAATGCCTTTGTACACTTTGTATTGCAGTTAAGGGCAATTCCTGCAACTTCTTAGAGAATCTTACAGCTGTAGATGACAAAGTACACTACAAAAACCAGCAATGTTTTTTCATCAATGTATCCACAACTATAACTATTTAAAATGTAACATGGAGATATTTTTATTCATGGAATCATGCAATACTTAAGGTTAGATGTGACTTCTGGAGGTCATAGTGTTTCACTTTTTTTTCCCTCAGCTGTTCCACTGCACAGTTTCCTTCTACTTGTGTTTCTGTATCCTCATTTTTCAAATGGTCCTTCATCTCTCTCCTTCTTTCACCAATATTTCTTTTCTCCTGTCTTTCTTGATTTCCTGTCTAATCTTTCTACATCTTTTTCCTTCTTTGGATTTTTTTTTTTTATATTTTTTGCTGTCTCTCACTCTTTTATTCTACACTGCTTCTCTGACAGTTTTGTCCCCTAATTGTCCCCTCTTCAAATATTTTAAAGGGTCTGTAAGGCAACAAGTAATTTTAATAATCGTGGCCCTCATAGAGGTTGGTAAAGGACAAATATTTTAACCTAAATCTACATATCTACTTCACAGTCCCTCTTCCTTTGCATTTGCTGCAATCACAGTCACTGTATTCCCTTTTGTGTTCCAAAGAAGATGTGAAGGAAGTTCAGGGTTAATTAGATTATATAGCTAAAATCTCTGAAAGACAACAAGAACTATTTGAATGGTGCCTCCAAACTGTCTACTGGTAGATTTATAAAGGGCCTGTACACACACAAAAAGTGACTATAATGGGACATATTTGACCAGAGAATTCGTGGATGCCCCAGCCGTGGCTGTGTTCAAGCACAGGCTGAACAGGGCTTGGAGCAGCCTGGTCTAGTGGCAGTGGGGTTGGAACAAGATGATATTTAAGGTCCTTTCCAACCCAAAAAATTATCTTCTTCTATGATCCCATGACATTTCAACTCCCTAAATAATTTCTCATCTTCTTATAGTGGCTCACCCTCCAGAGCTTAAAATTATATCTAAATCAACAATAATTAATAGCCCTGGTTAGATGCATCCATTATGGCAATATATTTTTGAATCTGTTGGTACTTTCATTTTCCACAATGTACAGCAACAATCACTTCCTCAGTCCTCATTTGAAAAACTATTTCTTTTGCTTTTAACATTTGCCTGAAAATTTCTCTTGTTCTTGTATTCTCAGAAATAATGAATGATCACTTTCCACTCAGTTTTTCTGCATTAATTAAGTAATGGAGCTCCATGCCACAGAATCTTGTCAAATCTGAATGTCTGTATGGTTTCAAGGGGAGACCGGACAAGGTCATTGAGGATAATTACATCTGTAGAATCCATCTCCAGACCAAAAAACCCTGAGCTACAATTATTGCAGGCTCAGGAAGTAGCAAGAAAAATATCACATACACTAACCCTGATCTTATACTCATTACTGGACATCTATTTTTGGCCAAAGACAGGATATTGTATTAAATGAGCCTTTTGTATGATACACTCTAGCTGATCTTACGTTCTTATCCATGGTTTCATCTCTTCCTTATCACTCTGCAAACACACAACTCAAGTTTTTAGCTAAGTGCTTGACAGGGCATCATTTTGACATCCCCGTCTGTATTCACAGAAGGCGTCTTCCTGAGGAGAGCCTTGTATAAGCTTGCAAGAAGCGGGGAGTGTGCTAATTATCAAATGGCAATCTATGGGATCACCTGGCCTAATTGAGATATACAGTCCTTTGTTAAGTGGGTCGGCCATGGGTCAAGGGAACAGGTGGTTGAGCACAATTTCATAACTGCCTGTTTAATATTTGGCTCTGAAATTTCCCTGAAGTTGTCGGGGAGGAGGGACAGGATCATTATCAAAGATTGTTTGGAGAGGCAGAATCTATACTGGTGGGGAAACCGCTAATTACCATGTAATCTTTCCAATTTGGGCAGCAATAAAATTTAAATAAGATTGGCAAGTAACAGGATGGCTTTCAGAGGCCGCCCCCACCACTGTTCCTGTCCCCATAGCCTGACGCCAGATGCAAAGCTTCAGTCTGGATGTTCTTCTACTGCTTCATAAATTATGACTGTTTAGTTGTGCATAATTACAAGGCACTGGATTGAATAGGATTAAGACTGAAATTGTCAGTTTTCTAAACACATTAGCAAATCTTGGTATTTGGATCAAAATGTGCAGCTATTTTTTCAATTTGCCAACAGTGCTGTCCAGTCCCAAAGTGTTTCTCGTTGTGCTTTATAAAATATGTAAGATTTATGAAAAGCCTCTAAGCTGGCCACTGAAAGCTCTTGGCAGCATGAATCATAAATGGCAGCATGAAATAAGGGCAGCACAGAGTTACAATTAGCCACTCCTTCAGCACCAAGCTATTTCAAATGATTTTTTGTGCCCCTCACCATTCCAGCCCAGCTAAGTTGTTAAGTGTGTGCATGTACAAATGAATGGAGCTACAAGCCTAAGATTTTTGGAAGATATGATGACCCATGCTTATCTATTTATCAATTATTTTTTTTTTTAAGTACAATAAACCCAACTTTCTTAGCAATGACACTGTCATGTTGGATTCTGTGATGTGGCAAGAACAGGCTATGCTGTGAGACTGGCAGAAGAGTACTGAAACCATATGTATACAAACCATGCTCCAAATCGAAACAGAAGAAAATATGCTTTTGTTTTTCCCCCAAGCAATAGTGGAAATCCAACCACAAATTTTATTTCAGATTTCTCTGAAATCTTTATTATTCATTAAATACCTCGTTTATAATTTAATTTAGAAAAAGGTGCTGCAAAAATCTGTGATCTCATCTTTGGCTAAGATGTCTGTTTTTCTGTCTATGCTGAAACTGCCACTTAGATGGCAGGAGGTGTATCAACTATGAAAATTCAAACAGGAGAGAAAAAACTAACTTCCTTCCTTCCTTCCTTCCTTCCTTCCTTCCTTCCTTCCTTCCTTCCT
>VZRV01009990.1:744256-796004 GCA_013398115.1 Falcunculus frontatus
TCCCAGACATAAGAAGGCACCAAGCCTTGCCCAAATTCTTATGTTTTTAGTTTTAGTGCCATAGTTTGAGCATCATATTTCTACACTAACCTTGCACCAGTGAGTTGAAGTGATGTATTTGTTCAGGCTTGGTTTCATAGAATCATAGAATATCCTGAGTTGAAAGGGACTCAAAAGGATCGTTGTAGTCCAGCTCCCGCATGATCCTAACAAGGATTCACAGGATAGCTGTATCTACAATCTCATTTGTATAGCCTTGAAAAACTCATGCTTTGTTGCAGGGATCCTAAAATATTCAGATTCTCAAATAAATGCTCCTGATGAGTGACTCCATTTTTGTTTTCACCAAGAAGCTTCAGTGTTGTCACTAATTTGATTCAAGGCGTGATTTTGTAGAAAACTTCTCAATCTATTGTAACAGCAGAAAAAGGGCTGATGCGGTTGGTATTCCATTAAAAGAGACATCCTGCTATGAGTCAGCAAGTGAAAGAGCTGGGGCATTCATTAATGGAGTTGTCATGTTAAAGGATGATTATCTGCCAAATTTCTGGCAAGGCCAGGGAGGTCTTTTAAAAGAAAGTCACAGGACAGGTAGCCATTCATTTTCTCAGTGGTTTTAATGTGCTACGTGATTGGGTTCATCATTTGCAGTTTTGTCTTTTGAAAAATTAAGTACTAATTCTGCTCTCCTGCATTGTAAGAATGGGAAAAAAAATGAAACAAAAGGAAAATAATCCTAACAAATACGTAGGGTGAAAAGAATTTTACAATATCATGGACAATAACATGACATTCACTGCTTCTGTCTTGAGTTAAAAACTGGTGGCAATCAAACTTTTATGAGAAATAAGGAAGACAAAATCAGTGGTGTTCTGTAAAGAGTCTGTGCTTTTTTTTTAAAAACAGAAATTATGTTGCAAATATGTGAAACAGGATTTTAAAAGATGACCGGGTTTTTTCAGTCACTTTTGTTTCTCAGTGTCTGTGAAGAGCATATAGCTCACAGGGATCTCCCATAACATAGCCCATCTAGCATGGATCTCACCTTTCAGAATGTGATCAAAACAAACTTTCAAAAACATGGAATATATGATCATGCCATTTCTGTTATCCTAATATAGTGCCAATAAATTTACATATCATGGATTTTTGATGTAAAAACCAAAAAAGTAGTAGTCAGTGTTGTTATTATCATCATCTTACCATTTTCTGAGGTTTATATCTATACACAGTAAATAACAAAAGGCCAAGAGGAAGAAAAAATAAACTAACATAGAATTACTTTAAGCATCTCTTACTAAAAATAATATGATGAAAACAAACGGACGTTTTGATTAAATGGATATCATTAATGCAGCATGTTATGATCTGAACTCATAGTTTAATTATCTAATTAAGAGCAAATGAAAATCATTAAGGTCTGTGGAATGAAATAATTCATTTTAGGGGAGAAACAGAAGAGAAAAGCAGTCCCCTTAATTACAAACTGTCATCGGCATGTAGCACCTAGGAGTAAATCTTGCTGCAAGATGTCATGCCTAGCTATATTGTACAGCAGGTGGTGGATGAATCATACCAGCTTCATGAAGAATTGCCAAGGAAAGGAGTGTCATTAACGAGTAGACCTCCAGACTGGGAGTAAGGTCTCGTGAGTCCTATAAACATTTCTCTTTCTGACATTTGGCAAATCACTCAGCATCAGTTTGCTTAACTGTAAAATAATCATATGCCGTTTGAGACCTTGAAGACCTTATGTAGATTTGCTGGTCTGCTGCTGAAAGAAGTTGCCAGATGAGGGCAAGAAACTTCCCTAAACTCACCTCAAAGGTTATGAAAGCAAAGAACAGGCCCCGTGCACTGTCACTCGCCCAGGTACCAGCATAATGCCGTCTGGGATCATATTACCTGGATGTGTAACACACCAAGGAGATGCAGAGACAGCGTTCAGTTTAGGCATGGTTTTGTTTGAGGCTTACTGATTCTTTAAAATCTTTCAAGTGTGCCTAGAGAGTACACTGAAAGAGGGCAGTTCCCTTATTAACTATGGAGCCATACACACTCTTTTTTCTTTCTGAGGAAATAGATGTGCTGGAGGAAGGTGAAGTAGCCATATGTTAAGGTATGATTGGACTAATTTATCCCCTGAGAATGGCTGCTGGCTTTTTCTGATTATGTTTGCAAGAAGCAGGCAGGCATTGACACAGATTTTGCCCATAAGTTCATTGATTAGGAAAGATGCCCAAACTTCATGGAAGCCCTAATGAGAAGGGCTGGGACATTAAATCAATGTGATTCTTTTCACTTTTAAGGGTCCTGAAAAACAAATATGTTTCTTTTATTGATGGTTTATTTTGAGGGTGCAAAAAAAAACCAAGCCAATTATAAAGTTCAGTAATGTGGAGAGAATGTTACTGTTCCTAAAGGCTTTGCAGCACAAGAGATAGGCCCAGATTTCAAACAGTGAGAGATCTAGTTTCCAGTTAGGAATGTGACCTACATTTCTGAATTTCAGGATATAAGTATCACCTACTACCTCCCATTATTCTGCACAAAATGTTGGGGTTTTGATGATGAACTACAACACATAATGAAGAAACCTGCAGTACAAGGAAATTTGACCATATCTGTAAAGCCTAGGGCTTCCCCAGAAACGGGGTTTGTGGTCATTCTCTGCTTTCTAGCTGCTCCTCAAATAATAGCTTAAGAATCACTAGTAAACATACCATGCCAATGGCTGTAGAGGAATTCAGGGTAAACACAATATGTTCTGCAGGGGTGTCAAATAATGGATACGAGAAAAGAAAAATGTAAAACTTGATTCTGAAGATGACAGGTCTAATGAATGAAGATAAGAAACTGGAGAATAACTTTTTTAAATAACAGCTCAACAGGAGACCACTGAAGTGAAAACAGCTGCTGGGACTATTACACAGAAAACAGCTTGAAACAGCTACCAACGCATATATTTGTTACTAGGAAAGGATTTCATATGTATGGAAAAGTCCATCCAGAGAACAGTTGTGGACAGATGTAGCCAAGGCAAAGCTGGATCTGCAGAGGGAATTGGAGAGTCTGGTTGGTTTCAGAAACTGAGATTTAAATAGCTAAAGTTTGTCTGAATTGTCCATTATCTGGACTGAATAATGAGCCATGGCTTTGGGGGCAGGGAATTTGCTGCCTGAGTATCTGAAACCAGGTGTTGCTGGTTTTTTCTGTGGCTAGTACCATCTGTTCTGTGCCCAACAGAACACTTCAGCCCAAATCATTTATTTTATGGCTGTGGATGCAAAGGTGAGTGATGCCCTATGGAAGGCAATTGTAATATGGCACAGGAAAAGTATAGAGCATGACTGTGGATGAATATTCAGACAGATCTGAAGTGAGGAGACCTATTACAAAACCACCAGATTATATTGCCCACTTTCTTTTGAGAGTGTGAAACCTCTGCAGTTGACTGGACCTTGCACTCTCAACGTGCTACTGAGTTCTGTTAGTTGACTGGAGAGCTGGGAAATACAAATCGAGGAAGCTTGTGCCAGGTGTTTTCAGATGTTTGTGGGCTGCTGCTGATTCATCTTCAGGATGTACCACCTGCTTGTGACAGTGGTTTGGAGCATAGTTGCATGAAGAAGGTAGAATGTACAGCACAGGGAGAGAGCGGTTTATTTTTTCATCCAGTACTTAACAGTTTCCTTCCTATTATTCTCTATCACTGGCAACATGGAATAAGAAGAGGTAATTTCTACACACTGAACACCTTTGCTTATATCCCATTCATATCCATAAACCATTTCCCTGAATTTCTTGTGAGTTCCTTTATTTTTTTTTTTTTCTCATTAGGCCACAGAAGCACCGACTGCAGCTTTATGCACTGCAGTTTACAGCTGTACCCAGCAGGAATGTTGTACAGCTGGTCCAGCATATAACATCTTAACTTTCCACTGCTGACAACCTCATTTTCTTATCCTCAATCAGGTTATCTACTCTACCTTCTCTTCAAACAAAACCAGCTAAAAAATTGGAACAAAGGGAGTCACTATAAGCAACTAAAAACCAGAAATATATCCAAACATTGCCTTTTTTTGCCATTTGAAAATTTTTTCATGGTAAGAAAAACATTAAAACAGTCAAGCAAGGCTTCTCATATCAGAGGTAAATACATTGCATTTAATTTACAGGTGGTGTAAACTGAAGTCAGGAAGTGACTGGTCAGATGAAGAAGCAAAGAAATCTGAAGATATGAAAGTAGAAGTACTGAATTTCCAAGGGTTTGGGGTTTTTTAATAGACACAGAATTATCATATTTTCAGGCTCCCAGATTTGCAAAAGGGACCTTGAAGGTGTGGGTCTTCAGGGATCACAGCAGCATAAATTTAAACTGACATAAATAAGACTATAACTGTCACTGTTTCTATCTACTCTATTTTCAGTGAAGAGTTTGCAAGTCTAGAAAACCTTCCAAGATCCAGCCTTCCTCATGAATATACAGAAGATTTGGGTGAAATTTTTTTGGGGGTTATTTTCTTCCAGGGCTCGAGGAGTCTCAAAGTCCTGATTCCACAGCAAGAACACCATGAATATCAAGAAATGTGATTTTTCCTATTACTGATCACATAATATATTTAGGAATAAGCTATGGTGGCTTTAAGACTGTCTTTAAGCCACAGAAATAGGAGGCTTTAACTACTCAGATTTTCAGGGTAAAAATCTAGAAAAATTAGCATCTTGCCTACTGGGAAGAAGACAATGACTTTTAGGCCTTGAGTTCGTCAGAAGCCACCCACATATCACAAATCAGATAAAGTCCACAGTACTAAAATCCACAGTATCCAGCTGCTCTTTACCATTAATTATCACTGACGTATTTCTTCATTTCCCAGAAGATTTAGTACCAAAGTCATATTTAATAATGTTATTACTCTCCACTTTGGACCATTGCCGGACACAAAGCAAATAAATATTTTTCCTTTAAATGAAGAAGCACAAACCCTGGAATGGTAAGAGTATTCCGGTTTAAAAGTCTTTTTGAAGACTCTCAGTCGCAACTTGTAGATATAGATTTTTCTTATTCCAGGCAAGTCCTGGGAATCTTTAAAGGAATGTTTTAGTAATCAGGGTGAAACAGAGCATACTTGTGTGATCTATTTCTTTCCTTTGCACACTTCTCCATACACATGTAACTAATCATTAGTTACACTCTATTTCCCGTATCTCGAATTCTGTTAACATAAGTATTTCTATTTCTTATTTAATTTTCTTTTTGAAGTATTTACATTGTTACTGTAGTTGTTGTTGAAATTATTCTGATTAAAATCTGCCTAAAATTTAGATAAACTTATCCTTGACTAGATTTTAAATTTAGATCATAAAACTCTCAATATTAAAGTTTTGGGTGTTGAAACAACTTACAAGTCTTTTGAGTGTGGAGCCGAAACGAGGAGACCGTGTTCAGATGAAGAAACATGGTTGCATACTGTATTAACTGACTACTTTTTATGATCTTGGGGAAAGAGCAAGAAACAGTAAACTGATTCTGCAGCTGGAAAAATTACCTCTATAACAGAGACAGTGATGGAAATCTGTTGTATTTTTATTTTTTGAAAGATAAAAGAGAAAGAAAATGGTGTTGAGGACTGTCCACCCCTAAAGATTTTTTAAAAACAAGTTTGATAAACATCCTTTAAGAGTTATCTGGCCAAGTGATTTGAGCGTAGACATGAAAGAGCAGTAGGTAAGCTCTGTATTTTTGCTCCAAAGCTGAATCTCCATGGTTCTACATAAATGAGACATGAAGAAGACCTTCAAGAAGAACTTTGACCGTTCTGAGTTTACTTGGACTATCTATGGTTCTGCTTCCTGCCAGTTTATTAAACACCTTGTACACCATATTATGCTCTGGGATCCAGTGCATTTTGAAAATTATGTTTATTCTGTTAAGCTGTAGAAAGTGAAAGGAAAGAAAAGAAAAAAAATATAAACTCAGCAAACTTTCAACAGAGCCTGCTTACACACAAAGCAGAAATCATCATGCAGATTTATTAAGAAACATAGAAAACACATCATCTTTTGGAAAACACTACGCCTTGAATTGTTGAATCACTCTACATTTTAATGTGCAAATTTGTTCCCTGGCTTTTTGTTGAAAGGATCAGACCATTTGGCATTTTGTCTGAGACGTAAATGCATTAGGAAGATGCAGTATAATTTATTAAAATGTATAAAGGGAACAAAGAATAGGATTAATTTTCTTCGTTTTTTTTTTAATTCCAGGGGCACCACTAGGGCATTTAATATGGGTTAAACCAGATTCAAAGAGCTTTTCATTAGACATTTAACATAAATGACTAAGAGCTTAATCAGCACATACCATTTAAATGCATTGAATGGAGGAATTGGACTGTACATAGCATTATAATTTATAGAGTTTTGTTTTTGATTACATAAGGGAAATACATTTTTTATGCCTTAAAAGCATTCTTTTGTGATGTCAAAAAAATGTATAGTATTATTGTTCAGAAAATGGTGTTTCAATTTGGTAGTGAAGCCTAAAGTCACCCAAGTGGAAAAGATAACTAGCAAATTCCTCAAAGTCCTGTAGTTTGTGGGTTTTTCTCTTCAACGCGTCCTTTTCTTCTGGGCCTGATAATGAACATTGCCTCTGCTTTCCACACTGTGTTGCTTGTACATTCTTTTTAATGGCTTTAAAAAAATTGACTTGTGAATACTTCTGGAAAGCAGTTTAAACAGAATTAGTGAGAGCATCACTATGCTGGGCTTGCAGCATGGGAGCAGAGTGATCCTGAAAACGTGTTTTGCTTCCTTTTTTCAATCATTTAGTGATAGTATAAAAGTAATTCAGTCCCCACTTAAACAATACCTGGGGTAACTCTGTGTGTATCATCTGTTCCATCAGAGATGATTATAGGAAATTAAAGTGCTGCAGAGGCAAAAGTGGCTCCCATTTCCAGGAACTTTATCAAAATGTTAAGGAAGGATAATATTCTAAAACGCTTACTTCTTAGCTTCTGTTTGCCTTCAGCAATACTGTCTATTACAATCGCTCTTCAAATTGCACTTGCTTTCCTTTCTAACAAAAGGCATTGTTTTTTTCCCTCTCTTCTCTTATATCTTTGCAGGAGACAATAAAGTATCTCCTCTTATCCAGAAACACTGAGAGTTCTTATCAGCAGAAAGGTAAGAAAAAGGAAATATCTCAGCAATGGAGATTTTTTTTTTTTGTACTGTGTTTTATTTTTTTTTAGTAGGTCAGCAAAAGAAAAAAGAAGTTCCATTTTCTTAGATGCTATCCCTTATCGTTAGAAGGAGAGCTGGAAATCAAGATAAAGCTCTTATTCTCTGAGAATGCAGTCACCCTAAAATGCATACCTTCATCTCACACTTGCTATTTCTTCTTCCCCTCTTTTTTTTTTCTGTCTTTCTTTCTTTCCCTGTCTCTTCTTCTTCATCTTCTTTTTTCTACCTGATTATTTAATTTTAATGTAAATTTTCTTATGGTGAATTTTCTCCCGCCTGAATGATCCTACCTACAGTACTGGAAAATCAGGAGTAAAAACCCACTTTGAGAAATGAAACATCTATTTATACATAAACATACACAAACAAATATACATATATATAGCTATGGATCTGTATAACTATATATATTGTTCAAATACATACCCTTAAATATCTATAAATATGTTTGTGTACATATATATATTTATGTGCATTTATTTTTATGTATATAAGAATATAAAGAAGCTCTTAGAGGCTGGAATCCAGCTCTTGTTATGGAGGCTAGTTGTGTAATGCTCCCAGTGTCATCCATTTGCCTAAATTTAAGTCAGTAATGAATTAAGTGGCTTAACTGACATTTGCCTGGTGTGGCTGCTTTTTAATTTCATTCTCTCTCTCAGAGTTGTGCCTGTCCAGAACATTATTCTGGTAGTATTTTATTTTAATCTGATTAAATATGTACCCAAATTGAGATGGGATTGGGGCAGGGGGTACCAAAATCAGTCAGTTTGACTTGGGCACCAAACATGGTAGAATCTGTACAGGTTCTTACATCCTACCAGAATTTGTTCTGTTCCCTCAGATTCCTCATTAGGGAATCTTTGTCTTTTTCACAGGTTCCACAGTGAACCGCTCCCTGTTTAGTCCTATCCAAGTGTGGCACAATGCTGAGGAGGACAGCTGTGTACATTTTCCCCATCCTCAGTAAACATTCCCATTCCTTCTTTGCATCAGGTTTGGGAATATCAAGACAGGTGAGTCAGGCCCGAGTAGAAGTTGTGTATCAGACTAAGATTATGCTCCCCTGCTAAAGAGTGTCTAAAAATAAATTCTCAATATTTGAACTAATTAAGTACTGGAAGGAAATAAATACTTTTAGATGAAGTTTCTTTGAGCCTATTTTACACATGCATCATGAGCAATTGCTCTTTAGAGTTGCAACTTTTCAGCCATTGTTTCTAAGGGATGTTTTCTAACCTTCAGTGTTAGATGTCTAAGTTAGGGCAAAGGAATCAAGGCCAGGCTGGATGTGGCTCTGGGCAGCCTGGTCTAGTGCAAGGTATCCCTGCCCATGGCAGGGTGTTGGAAGCAGATGATCTTTAAGGTCCCTTTGAACCTTAGCCATTCTGTGATTCTATGAATACCACTTGCTGTCTTTCTTTACAGCCAGTACCCACTGACTGAATCATCCTCACTGAACTTATCAGGATAATGTTAAATCTGTTCAAAGAATCCCAGCTATCACTTGACTAGGGAAAAAAATAAGAAGGGGGTGGTATTAGGGAGGGGGGAGATGTGGAAAAAAGCACATAGATTTAAATATTAAAATAGATATGTTCTCTTTCAGCATAAATGTAATCCCATCTTCACCCTTCCTACAGCAAATAAGTAGAGGCTGACTACAAAAATCAGGTCCTGGAAATCTGATGGCCTTCAAAAGTGTCCAGTTTCTCCAGTGGCAATATCTGAGAGCTTTAGCAGCTTATCTGGGTTATCTGAATCACATCCAAATCAAAGGCTCTTCACTTGAAAGAGTTGCCAAAAATAATATGATTATTTTGGTTGTGAATATTTAGAAAATAATTTTAAAAATATATTTAAAAGCCATCTGTGTCATTGGTAAATATTATTATATTGGCCTGTGGGAGACTTCCAGCTGGAGCAGGAAGATATTCCTGAAACAGTCAGTATCCACTAAGAAGGATCCATTCTGGGCTAGGGAACAAGTGTGAGAAGGAAGCAGCAGCAGTGAGAAACTGAAGTGCATGGACCGTAACTACCCCACCGAGCTGGACACCTCAAGGGAACGAGGTAGAGAGCCTCAGAGTGCAGGAGTAAAGCTGAGCCTGGAAAAAGAGGTAGTGGGAAGAGAAGCATGGCTTTATTTTATTTTATTTTATTTTATTTTATTTTATTTTATTTTATTTTATTTTATTTTATTTTATTTTATTTTATTTTATTTTATTTTATTTTATTTTATTTTATTTTATTTTATTTTTTTTATTTTATTTTATTTTATTTTATTTTATTTTATTTTATTTTATTTTAGCTTCTCTCTACTTTAGTCCATTTGAAATGACAGTAGATTAATTTTCACCAAGCAGTCTGTTTTGCCTGTGAGGGTAACTGGCAAGTGACCTCCCTGTGTTTTTCTTGACCCACCCGCAAGCTTTGTCACCCCATTGTGCTGCCCTGTCCCACTGAATGAGGGAGCAGCTGGATGGACGCTTGGCAGCTGACCAAGATCAGCTCACCACAATGACACCCACGGGTTTGTCCATCACCTACTGAGATACATCAGATTGCTGAAGATAAGATGACCAGCTCCACGTACTTAGCATTGAGTGCCTCTTGTGTATTTCGATGAATTTGCTTAAGGATTCTGAGCTGGTGTTCCCTTCAGGGACATTTGAAGTTGTGAGATACTTCTGAAAATTACACCAGTCCCACAAACTGCCTTGAGATTTTGAGTAAAAAAATAATTACATGAAAATGTGTTGCAAAATTTTACCTTCTTGTATTAAAGGATGTTATGCTGGTAAAAAAAAAAAAGCAGATTTTTTGAAGAATAAAATTATTAAAATATCTTTGCTGTGTGCCTAAACCTAAAAACTTATGTTTTCAACTCACCAAGAAACTGAAAACTGTCAAAACCATCCAGCTTGTGGTTGATTATGATGCTACTCATCATTTCTTGCTGTAATTTTGGGGGATGAGTGTTCTTTTTTCTTTGCTTGGGTTTTTTTAATGGGTATATACCACGTGTGTGTGTGTGCATGCATTTTTGTCTTCGCTCGGCTCATAGTTGATTTTTACACTTGTCTTGATAAATTATCAAGGGAACTCTTTAGAAATATCCTCTTTGTTTCTCCTAAGCACAACATTTGCAAGGGGTTTTGTCATTAAGTTCACTTTTATGCATTAAAAGAGGGAAAGGGAAGACACTACATTTTGTGATTTCAAAATGATTTTTCCCTTTTCTGCATATTTTTTTTCTTGCTCATCACTTAGATTTTTTTTTTTCAGTCCCATGTTGCTATTTTGTCAGTGATGACAATATGGAAAGCCACACATATTGGTATTCCAATAGAGATTTGCCTAGCCAAACAGAAGCAAAAAATTACGTGAATACAAATGTATTAACTGCAAAGATAAATCACAACCCGCAGGCAACTTGAATAAGCTGAGGAAACAGAGGAAAAGATGTGGGGTGGGGAGTGCAGCTTGAAACCAGCTGGAGTCGGAGGATGGAACATCACACAAAGAAATCAGGAAACATTTATAAGCATAACTTTTTAGTATCACACAAGCAGAAAATGTAGAGTGATTGAAAAGCAAGCAGGCCCACAACCCCACTGCACTGGAAAAGTTTTATCGTCTTTGGAAATCATCTGTGCTCATTGTCAGGCTTTACAACTCTACCTTGGTTTGGGGGTCTTTTTCTTTCTTCTTCTCCTTTGTCTTCTTCTTATAAAGAAAAAAAAAAAAGTTTAAAAAATATGAACTTAGGAAAAGCCAATTTCATGTGCTGTTAATTTAATTCCCAACATAAAACCTTACTTCTTCTGATGGAAAATGAAATTACCCTTTCTACATCCGTTTTATCTGTCAATTAAATTCTTTTTTTTTCCCCTTTCCTCCCCTCAAAGAAAAAAGAACATGCACATTATTGGTTATATTTTCTGTGCTTGCAACAAAATGAAAATGGGAAGAGGTGGCATTAACTACAGTAAGTACACAAAACCTGCTTGATTATCATGTAAAGATGCTGGAATGACAACCCCAGAGACTTTGAATCTCCTTTGTGAGGTTGTAGATGTCTAGGCTAATTTTCATTTTCCATTTGTCCTGGTATTGCATGGCAAAGCAGTTTTAATAATGGGACTCTTCACAGCGTTAACTATTAACCTTTCTATTTCGTGGTATCTTAAAGAAATGGCTTTTGGAGGCAGCCTTCTCTGCCTGAATCTCTATGTGAATAAAGATAGGAAAATGAAATGCATCTTTTGGGCAGAAAGAGGAGACATTCACTGTGATCCATTCTGTATGATTAATTTCAGGATGTTATTTGTCCCTTCTTTATGTTGTCATTATTTGACAGTTATGAAAAAATCACCTTCTTTGGTCTGGCTTGGTTATTACTTGTATTCATTAAAGCTGACTGGAAAATAGTACTAAAAAAAAAAATCAGCATTTCAAAATTGAAAAGAAAAAATATTGAGGCAGATTTTTTTTCTTTGTGTTTTAAATGAAGGAAAAAATAACCCAACAAAACACCTTCCATAACCAAAACAAACTAAAATTGATCCTTTTAGTTTTGTAAGAGCATCCCTAAAAAGAGAGAAAAGCAGATGCTATTTGTTAGATAAATCCTAAAAAATTGTACAGCTCAACCATAATAGTTTGTCTTTCATATGAAGTTCTAAAATGTTCTAATCCTTATCCGTAGCAAAGACACCACTGATAAATTGAAAATAAGACACTTTTACCTGGCAGATTTTTTGCAGGTATGCTGGGGACTGGCAAGTACCAGTGTTGGGGTACCAAGCGGTATCTCCTGGTGAATATTTCCTTTTGGCATTGCAACAACCCAACCTAAAATCCCCTTCTGCTTACCCCTACGGGGGGGTGGCAGGAGCAGCCACCCTTCAGCTGTGTCAGCTGGGAGCTCAGTTGCACTGAATTCCATGAGTGGATTTAACTCTGATCTGAAGTGGTGAGGTTCAGCTAGATTTCTTTTTTCTGCAGCATTTTTAGAGGAGAATAGCTTGGAGGCTGGGAGCCAGAGGCATGAGCAAATATGCGTCTTAAAACCTCTGCAACCAGATTTGCCAGAGGACATCTGCTATCTTTTCTCTTAGAACAATTTTCAAGGAGGATATTTTCCTCCACTGCTCTTTGTCTTCACTGACCTTGAGAAGAAGGACAAGTGAAAGTCAAACACTTTCTGCTTACACCTCTAAGAGTTTGGGGAAGCTCAGTGTGAAGTTCTTTGCAGTGAGAGGTATTCCCTGGGTGAACTTCCTCCTGCTCAGAGAGTTTTTGCATAGCTGAATGTATCTGGGAGCCTAAATAAATAATACTAAAATTTTTTTTGTCCAACAATATATACATAGTCAACCAGAACTGTTTCAGTTCTGTCACAGCAGAGGCATCTGAGGCATGAATCTCCTCACACTGACATATGCAAAAACCAAATACAATATGGTTAAAGTCAAAACTAGTATTGTACCAGAGGAGAGTGATTAAGTGAAAAATCAGGCCTATCGCCTGAAAAGTGCATGTATATATGTATATAGAACATCACCTTTTTTTTTATTTTAGCTTGACTACATACCCCTGGAAGGCATTCAAATCATGCACTTGCAGTTATTTGTTACTCCTGAAATGATTAAAGTAAATCACATTGTTTGATATGAAAAATATGTTGTACACACACTTCTATTTTTCTCAGTGCTCTGCCCTCCATGCTGCATTTTGTAGCGTAATCAAAATGCAAAATACATTTTGAAAAATTAAATGAGAGACACATGTGTGAATCATGAGGTTTATTTGCATGTTTGGCCCTTCAATTCATTAGGGATTTTAGTTTTTCCAGGAGGGAAACTGTCACATTTACATATTCTTAGACAGGCATGCAAATATTAGTCAGAAACTATAGTTTATTCAATGCATTACAAGCTCCTGGGCTGCAAAACAGTAATTTCAGTTCTTGAGTAATATATGTTTCTGGAAATCTGGCATAATAACGCTGCATCATAGTATTGCCCACTAGGACCACTTATGATTTTGTCAGGTTTTCCATTATCAAGCCTTATATTCTGGGCCACGCACACTGTATGCCAGCCATATAAATTTGCTATCTGACATGCATGGTCTCAGTCCCAGAGCAAATTTCTTTTGCAAATTTCACAAAGAAAAATCATGGCAGCTTATTCAGAAGTTCCAGCTGAACCAGAGGGGACACAGCACCAAGAGCAAGAAAACCAACTAGCACAAGTCCTTTATGACTACTTCTGTGTTTCTGTGATCTAATGTGTTGCAGAGGTTTGCTGCTGCAGAGAGAAATAAGCACTCCGAAGAACATACACAATGTAAATACACTGTTGGTAGCACCTGTCAAGTGGAAAAGAAGCATCTGTCACCTCTCTGGGAAGTGGGACGTGATGTTTTAAATAGCTTTGTTTAGCATAAATTCATAAAGTGGTATTACAGGATGAAGATTACTTCAATGTATATTGAAGTAAATAGTTTATATCAGCTGATTTCCCTTCTCCCCCATCTGATGTGGAGTTTATTGTAAGTGCTAAAAATTCCCATGGGTAAATTCAGGCCTGGTTAGAGACAAGGTTACCACTGAGGTCAAGAATCCACACCAGCAAGAACAGCTCACCAGGGTGATATATGGGCCAAAGGTTTCTTTAGCCGGTGTCAGAGGAACAGTGTGATTAGTGTCACACAAGGTGCTACCTTCAGCTTCTAACCTTGATGCCCCAGGACACATTCACATTTACATTTAGTTACCATGGTCTGTAGCCTGGGTGAGGCTTAAACTTATGCTCCTGGCTTTTTCAGCAAGTGAAGAAAGTTAAAATGTTTATAATGAAAAACTGAACTCAGAGATGATGAAGATAGATATCCTTATAGAAATTCATTGGGAGAGCATATCGATTGAACCATAGGGACTGAATTAACCAATACACTCTTGCAATTAATACTAACAGGTAGGAAAAGCTGACCTATGTGTAAATTTTTCTTTTCTTTGCACTAAAACATTAAGGACAACAGTACTGCTGCAAGTTACCACAGGAGCTTTGCAACTGTTTTAATCTCATTTTCACTAGACCATTTGGGCAACTGGGGTCAGATGATTGCTCCCATTCACAAAAGTTATATAAGACATTGATATAAAAGCAACTCTGTAGACTCTGAGTTCTAGCTATGCAATCAGGAAGGCTGCACAGAACCTCTTGACACGGCTAGAGGTGACAAAATTGATAGCTACTGGACTTCTGATACATGTTTGAAAAGAGTTGGTTTTTTTTTTTTCTCCTAGAAGCATAAATATTAAAATGTTCATGGTTTTCATACATTACAATTTCTGTCGGATTTCTTAGTGTGCAGAGGAGGTATGCATGTAGAAATCTGCTGTTCTCTAAATCCACATAGGTACCAAAGACCATAAACTTTTTGAAGGCACTGTTGCAATCTGTCATGTTCACGATCCACGGATTTAGGATTTCTCTCTGCACAATTGCAGGGTACTCCAATGATCCATTATGCTGTATCAATGATACGTAGACTGTGGGTGGATTATAGATATTTTAACTACGCCTTACAATCCACAGTGTGGTTCTTTGAGGATTTGCTAAAGCCACTGAAGGTCTGTGCAGTTTGATGTGACTCCAAACAGTACGTAGGAATTAGGGCTTGACAAAATTCCTCTGCAGTAGGGTAATGATCTTGCTTCTTGATTTTGCTGTAGCCCAAACAAAACTTACCTCCAAGGTGCTTGTGAACAATGCTGTTACGATCTGGTCTGAACCCAGAAGAGCAAAGAAAACTAAGTCTCTGTGCATAAAATGGAAAGAACTTTGAAGGTTCAAAATATACCCAAAAAACGTTATTAAAACCAAACGAGGTTAGATGTTGGTGCCAAAAAAATTTATGTATTTTATTTAAGAGTAAAAGAGGCAAAGGGAAAAAAAGAGAAAAGAAAGAAAGAAAGAAATAGACAAAAGAAGTGTGTGTGGGGGGGTGGGGCGACAGGCGTTAGGTGGAAACATATCACCCTTCCAGGGGTCCCAACATCTCGTTGCTCCCCTACATCTGGTTTTCTGGTCCCAGATTTTGGGCGAGGTGGGAACGCCCACGTGTCTCCCTTGCCAGTTTCACACCGTCCCTTGCAACACTGAGGGTCTGTTGTATCATCTCTGGTGCAGGGTCCAGTGACCCCTTTGTGGGGGGGCCTTTGATGGGCCCTGACACCCCCTCTGCTGTCCTTCACATGGATGCGGCTTTTCCCCGGGTGAAGGGGCCCTCAGCTGGGCTCCTCTGCACATTGGAGGACGGGCGTTCACTGCCTCTAACCAGGGGCTTTTCCAACACACACCCAAAACCTCTCTCCCCGCACCCTTTGGTGTGAGGGTCTGTGTGAGCCTGGCAGCTGATAGCTCTGGGGTTGTGGTCTCCACTCCTGAGGTCTCAAGCTTGTGCTTTGTCAATGTCCCCAGCCCTGAGTTGTTACTTTATCTTATCTTCGTCAGCGAGCGCGTAGGGCCTCAGTCAGGGTGTGGTAGCCTTCTCTGCAGCTTTTGTAATGCAGTTTTGAAAGTCCTTTATGAAAATGTTTAAGTCACAAATGATAATATTTCGGTCTCTGACAGATGCCAGCATAAAGTCTCAAGAACTTTCCTGAAGTCTTGGGAGGGTTTTACAGATCACACTGATTTCTGTGTTGCAATGCCTAGACAGATGTGGAAGCCTCATTTAGCTGGTGTATGTCAGTGCTAATAGATTATATACTTTTTGTCAGGAATCAAGAAAGGTACCTGAAAGAAAGAGTCTTGATCTAATGTTTTCTATTATCCTTTATTTTATATAATTAGTGTAGTAGTACATTATCAAACAACGATCTGAAATTCACTGATTATCTGAATTTACATAAAATACAATAACACAGATTTGAGAGAGGCAATATAATCCATTAAATAGCACTGCAACACAGCATTTTGGTTGCAGTCCCAATTCTGCTCTTCACCTGAAGGATGGCCATAGGCTACTCATCGTTTTCCCTTCTATTTCTGTCTTGTCTTTTTATAATTTTGTATTGTTTGTGAAGAGCTCTTCGCAGTTTGGTTTATCACTAACTATAAGTCCAACTGTAAACACCAGAAAAGCCAGCTTGGATGAGACATTTAAATCCCGTTGCGATAAAAATAAATGTAAGACAGGACATTTTATATACTTACAAGAAGATAATTGTCTTTTTGGACAAGTAAAAAATATTGCCCATGATCCCAAATTCCAACTTTTTTCGAGATAACTCACTAGCAGAATGTTGCCATCAAATATCTTCTTCCTCCCTTACTCTTCTGTGTTGGATTTATTCTAGTCACATGTGTGGGTTGAGAAATATACAAGAAAACCGGTGCTTTCATTAAGATTAGAAAGCTGCAGCCCTTAAATCATTCATTTATGCAATTTTTAACTGTTTCTAACTAGTGCAAAATAGCTCATTGGAATTATGCAAGTATAGATCATTTTAATTTGAATCATTGTGGAATCATAAAGGACTCCGTTCTTTAATTTTGTGCCTTCAAGACAGACACTTTGATTAAAAAATAATAAAGCATGAGAGCTGGAGGGTCCTTGCAGGTTCTTCCAGCTATCATGGATCCCTGATCTTTGGTACTAATTCTTCTCATTAATATTAATAAAGGGCTGATAGGCCATCTCAAAGCATAGTACAAACCCCATGCAATTAATTGCTTGTAGTGTTTTTATGCTTATTTTGCACAATGAGAAGCGATGCCTCAGGAGTCTAAATATCAGTTAATCGATAATATGAAATTCACTGGAAATGAGCCCTTCAACTCCCTTTTTTTTAATGGAATCAAAGAATCATTGAGGATGGAAAAGACATTTAAGATCACCAAGTCCAACTGTAAACCTGATACTTCTAAATCCACCACTAAGCCGTATCCCCAAGAGCTACATTTACAGATTCTTTAGATACCTCCAGAGACGGTGACTCCACTGTTCCCTGGGCAGATCCCACCTGGCTGCTGCTTCCTTAGTTACTTGTAGAGAGCAAGAAGTTGTCCCTGAAGCCTCCTTTTCACCATGCATATGTTGTATGATATATGAAATGGATGGCCAAGGAAAACATCGGGTAATATCAGTTCAGGTTTGCCCCAACAGAGTTTGTTCCAAATTTCCTCTAACATATGAGTGATGTTCTCTCTGGTCGTGCAGTCCATAATATAAAGTGATATTTACATTAATAGTGGTATTCAGTTTCCTGAGCTTTATAGGCATTTGATGACATTTTAGACTTCCAAAATACTCTATGGTCTAGTAGTACTCTGGGGGACCTCCAAAATAACATGAGGAACTTATATTTAGGGAATTGGAATATAATCTATAAATTGTTGAAATCAAATAATTGTTTTAAATTCTTGTATGTTTTTCTATAGAGGTATCACGACACAGACGGAAACAAAGTCTAGAGATTTACACATCTGGTTTCATCTCATTTTTTATAATGATTTTTACAGCTGTCAAAGTGGTACAGACTAATATGCACACCCTTCCTTCTGCGGTGGATAAACCCACAGTCCAGATTAAAGTAGATTGTAAGTAAGAAATTAATTTTTCTAGTTTATCAAATGGGTTTCTGTCATCTGAAACAGTGTACATTTAAAGCAGACACACAATTTTGAGGAATATTCCAGAAACTGAGGCTTGCAGTCATTAGTCACATTAAAATTAATTTGCTTCTTTTCCTTAGATCTTATTTTAATGTTTTGTCTTTCATTTTTGCTAGCAATTTTGCTTTTTAATCTTTTACTGTGCTTTCTCTTATTTCTGTCTAGAATTGTGAATTTGCAAAATGGGGTTTCTCAAAAGCAATTGGATCAGAATAGCTGATCTAGGAAACAAGTTTCTAGATAACTTTCGTCCCTTACTCTACCTTCTTATGTAGAAGAAAAGCTGTTTGGGTTTTCTTTCTCAGTGACACTTTTTTCAGCACACTGAAGGATTTCTGTACTTGATGTACCTGATGCGGTGCTTGGAAGAGTCTTCTTTTACTCTTCAAATGTTGCACCACCCCAATGTCCTTAAATTTTAAGTACAAGGAGATTACAGCCCAAAAGCAGTTTTGCTTAGCAGTGCTTTTTTATAAATCTTCCCAATTTTCATCAGGATTAAGACCAATTACATGTTGTTCATTTTTAAATTAAAAAAAAAAAAAAAAAAAAAAAAAGAAAGAGAGAGAGGATACAATACAGAAAAAATTTGCAAAGGGCCCTTTGCTTCTCCTTTCAGTGCTGCCATTTTTATAAGGTAAAATGCTAGAGTTAGGATTCCTTTTCTTCCCTACTTCTACATAACAGAAGGGTGATTGCAGGAAAGTAGACGGAGCAGCATCAATAAAGCCTTTAGAATAGGTTCCTGCAAATTTGGCCATGCTAGCTATGCTGTTGTGTGGCATCCCTCAATTGCATGTGGTTACACATGGTTTTGGCCAGCAAAACATTTCAGAAAAATGAGAACTTCTCTCCCATCCGAACTGATATAGAGAGATGACTTGGTGTCGCTACAGAATGAAAAGGGGAATGGTTTGGGTTTTGTTTGTTTGTTCTTAAAGACAAGTATAACACTGTGCTAAATTGTTTGTATTGGTGTAAAGGTTTAACCCCAGCTGGCACTGCATTCTCAGCTACCCTTCTGCCCCCTGGTAAGGACGAGAATTGGAAAGAAAAGATAAATCTCTTGGACTGAGATAAGAACTCTTTCATAACTGTAAAAAATACATGACAAAACAATAATATATAATTTAATACTACTAATTGTCATGAAAATGAGAGAGAGGAATAAAACCCAAGAGAAACAATTGATGCACAACAAAATTTCTCACCACAGACTGACCAATGTCCAGCCCATCCCCAAGCAGTGATCTGTCCCATCTGGGCAGCTCCCCCCAGTTTATATATTGGGCATGATTTCTTATAGTATGGAATATCCTTTTGGCCACTTTGGGTCATCTGTCCATATTCCATCACTCCCTCATGGCTTCTTGTGCCTCTGCTCACAGGCAGAGCACTCCTTGATTTTGAATAAGCACTGCTGAGCAACCACCAAAACATCACTGTCTTATCAATATTATTCTCATACAAAATCAGAAACACAGCACCATTACAGATACTAGGAGGAAAATTAACTCTATCTCACCTGAAACCAGGTCAGCTGGGGATGGCCAGATGTGAGGATGTGGTCTTACAATGTCGAATGACCAAGAATGTCCACTCTTTCTTGTGATTTTTATTCAAATAAATGTTTATGAGCTATTGTGTCTACTGGTATAGATGGTGTTTAAAATAGAATTCACTCTGACAAAGAATCCCTACAATAAATTTTTGTTGCTGTTCTGCTGTTGGTTTTATGTTGCATCATGGCACAGAAATGGATTTGAATGAGATCAGGCTGTGGCTACTTCAGATTGCAACACTTTGGGCCCTGCAGCAAAGGGTTATTCTGCTTCATGTGGCTCACAATAACTGGTTAAATCCTGCAGCTATTCCTCCAGGCCTTTTAGAGCTGGGTGAAGTATTTTTAGCAAGAGAAAAGTACATTTTTATGCACACCTCTACCTGTATTGTTTTATCAACAAGTATGAATTTATAAGGTCAAGTCTCATCCTTCAAGTAGTCTTCATATACACATGCACACATGAAAGAAAATGGTTTTAGG
This sequence comes from Falcunculus frontatus, assembly GCA_013398115.1. Classification (NCBI taxonomy): domain Eukaryota; kingdom Metazoa; phylum Chordata; class Aves; order Passeriformes; genus Falcunculus; species Falcunculus frontatus. Next base: position 764,249 of record VZRV01009990.1, read on the forward strand.
AAATGTCAGAATGCTTTATATCAACATTTTCAGAATGAACTGGAATGTTTCATTTCAAAATGTCATTTTCATTTTGAAATTGATCTTTTTAAAGGGTAAGAAAAGGAGAAAAAAAAAAAAGTCTTAAATAACTTGAAAATGAAACACAACGTTTTCCAATTTGAACAAAACTTCCTGGCGTACAAACCCAAACCCATTGATTTATTTCTTTTCTCTTTACCACTGAACTCCAAAGTCAGATATTCTTACAAGACAAGTGTTTTACTCATATTCCAAACCAGCGGTCAGCTAAAAGTGCAGTTTCTGCACTTTCACAACTGGAGGTGGCAAACACGGCTTCAAGGCTGTGTAATTCCTTCCCCTGCTCTGTTGAGGGTGATGGTAGGTACCTTAAATTGCTATAAAATGAAATTGTGTCCAAGGAAGATCTGCAAAAGTGGAAAAAGTACAATTTTACTCTCTGTAAGGAGAATCCACAGCAAGGCAGAAAACTCCAGGGATTTCAACATGTGGAACCATATGGAGTTTCTCCTGATTTTTCTTTTTCTTGGGTTCTAGATTGCTTGGAATCCATTTGATTCATGAGGGCAATAAATAGCCCCCTCCCAGGCACCCCTTCTAATCTGGAGATTGGGAACAGCCAGGAGCTAACTACACATTACTATCACCTTCTGGTTCACTGTGCATTCTGATGGGGTCATGAGTATAGAATTCATCTTTTTTCCGACTATTATTATGTAAAGTTTTTTTGGTTTTTTTTTTAACAAGTCCAATATTGCAAAAAGTACAAGAGGAGACATTGCAGGTAATAAAAGGTGGGTCAGTCTGGCCTTGATTCTAATTAAAAATAAAGAAAATATTGTCTTGAAATTAACTCAAAGCTTTTTACCTTGTGAGTGCATTTATTCTGTTAAAATCTTGGGCTGAAATATAACATCTGGAACAAGTTCTTTTCATGTCATTGTCATTTGATGCAGCCGATATTAACAGCCTGAACAAGCCAGGCAAACAATTACCTCTCTCTCTCATGCTCACTCACAAACTCTTTTCTCCAATGTCATTAACCTACCCAGCTATTATGAAGGACTTGTCACTGCTAAACTCTGACTTAAATGCGCCATTCATCATACCCTAAGAATATATCAACAAAGAATTAGAAGCTAAAAATACTACTAATAGCAATTAGTGCAGTTTCATGCAAAGTGGGTCTTGAAACATATTTCCCAATTTTTGTAAAATAAAGGTCTGGTTGTTGAAGTCTGGGACGTATGTTTCAGCACATTCACTTCTAGTATCCCATGACATTTTAGTTAAAACAAATAATGAAATCTAATTAAGCAAATAAAATAGATTAGTTCTAACTACCTGGATAGACTTGTGTTACAGACAATTTTTTTTCCTTAAATACCTGTGTAGTATTTCTCCTTCATGCACTCAGATTAAAAATAAGAAGCGAAGAAGAGAGGGTATGGTACGAGAAATCATGCCCAAGGATGGCAAAACCAATCTGAACAGTTTGGATGGGGCTTGTAGCAACCTGGCCTCATGGAAGGGGTTGGAATTTGATGGTTTTTAAAACCCCATTCCAAGCCATGGCAAAGGGGTTGGAGTTTGATATTTTTTAAAGTCCCTTCCAGCCCAAACCATTTTGTGATGTTATGGTTATGGTTGAACTTGATGACTTTAAAGATCTTTTCCAACCTAAATGACTCTGTGATTCTGTTATTCTATAATTTTATTTTTGGTCCAAACTCCTTCTTCTCCTATTTCCCTCATTTGCTGTGTATATCATGCACCAATTTGTTTGATCCCTCTCTGGGCTGATTCAGTATTTTGTAGTAAAATATATTCAGTTTATTGTCAAGTTTCAAATTAATGTGAGTGATAAACAAATAAAGAGGGAGGAGATCATTTCAGTTTCAGCTGTAACAAGCCATTTAAACTTCAACTTCATGAATGTTTTCTATGTGTTTGAATTCAGTAGGATAATATCACCTCCAAAATAGTTAAATTATTTACTGTAGCTAAAGTCAATGGCTGTAATGTAACAAGGCTTTGAATTTTTTGTTTGTTTTGTTTTGTCTGTTTTTTTCTTTGTGGTACAGGAAGTCACATTATACAAGCAAATAACCCCAGTCAAACTGGATCCCTAAGAAACTCTGATATCAGTTCCCAAGGAGCCTCCAGAGGCAGTTCATAGCTGACTAGGGGTGTATCCAGCACATTTCCATCTAGGGAGAAGATGCATAATGACAAAAAATCACTATAATAAAAAAAATATTTACAGAATAAAAGCCTGATGAAGCCCCCAAAGATATCATTTCCAAAGCTTTAACCAAATCCTTGGACAAAAAATGAATTTTTCTGCCATTATTCACAAAAATCTTATTTTGCAACAAAGAATTATCATAGGAGGAGATTCCAGAAAGCCCAGATGTGTTTCATCCTCTCACGAGAGTAGCTAACAGGACCCTACTGTGATAATACTTGAATGAACAAACCCTTTCCTCAAAGGACTTGCAATTCAAATAAGTAGGGATGCAGGAATAATAATACAAAAATTTTTGAGAGGAATTCTCAAAACAAAGAATTCTTGCACAGTTCACCTGCTGTGACACAAGTGCTCAGACTTGGTAGATATTTACTTGAGAGATATGAAAAGTTATGATAGAATTTACTGAGTTAGAAAAGACCCCTCAGGATCGTTGAGTCCAACTCCTGGCCTCTGACAACACTTTATAGAATTTCCTGCCCCACACCAGTAGAAGGACTTTCCCCACCCTTAGCTGTAGGGGCAGAGAGGGTGGCGTGTCCATCTTTCCCAGTCCAATGGGTTAATATAGAGTGGTTTGTACCTTCAATTAATATTCAGACTTGTGATTTACAGGAGCAGATATCTGAAAACACCACAGATTCTTCCACCCCATCACAAAGATAGGACAGAAGAATATGAAAGGCAGATTTCCTCAAACCCTGCAGTGAAAATATCAAGATGTCATTAAGTTGAAGCCCATAAAATGTAGTGTTTTTATGAAATGGAGAAAATTCCCACAAATTCCATGGCAGTTTTAACAGAGAAGAAGACCGTCTTTGTCATTGACAGGTTTGCCCAACTTTATTTTGGAGATTTTTCCACCATTAGTTTAAAGGTATAAAATGAACAAAGATCAGCAGAAATAGCAATAAAAGGCCCTGGCAATTGCTGGAGCTGTAATTCACAGTTTGGCACAGTTAGATGAACAATAAAGATTGTATTTTAAGCAAGGAATCACATATAACCTATCTGTGATTTAAACCACGTTTCTCCCTTTCTTAAATAGTTATTTAAATACAAATTAACAATTAAACTCATATTCCTTGAGGATCAAAAGCACCTCTATCTATGCATATTTGTCAGCATTAGCATTAAAACCCGTTGGAAGTTGCGAACAAAGCGCAATTCGGTGACGGTGTGGAATTGAGCTCCGGAGTTCCACTTGCAGCTAACATCACTCAGACTACTTCTGCTGGGTATCCCATCTGTTTTACACCTACAAGCTGATAGGCAGGAACATGAAGTCTCAGTGGTCAGTGCTGATGGTCATACCCACCTTGTATGTTCAGCGCCCGAAATACCACAGGGTGGGGAGCAGGTGTAAATTACCCAGAAGCTGTCGGATTGGTGGTGCATGCTTGAAACAGCTGTAAGGGGTCCTGAACAAAGCATAGCAGTTGTAGTGAGAAAACTATTAGCATATGCATGAATAAGTGGGTGTGAAAACGCTAGCTAACAACATGCAGTGTGTACTGTATTCCAGCTGAGTAGGTGTAAAAAACATCCTCTTGACGAAGAAGTGTGAATTTCAGGGAGACAAGCCTGATGAAAGATAAAGATTTGTGTTTGTTTCATTTGTTTAGATAAAGGGCCTTGTACTTTTACGGTGTTATTTTGTCATAATTAGGTGAATTTTGCCCCAGTTTAAGGCAAATAAAGCAAGCACAAAACAACAGGACAGCAACTTCGTAGGACTGAGAATCACAATAGGTTTTGAACCAGCTCTTTGAGGTCAAAAATGAAACTTTCTCACTGGTAATACTCATCAGAACTTCAGTGCCTTCACCAGGCTACACAGAGGTCATGGCCCAGACTTCTGTATGGCTCTTTGTTGTATGTGTCTGTTAAGACTGCCACTAAAAATCGAAAGAGAAACTGAGCCATCCCTTTGCTGGAGATCGTAACTGTCCACTAAAAAAGGACGCTTAAAAATTCTGCTCCTGGGCACTTGAGGGCATTTCACATTTCAGCCGTTCACAATTTATATTTATTTGAAAAATTGTGTTGCTCGGCAGTCTTTTCTAATAGCAATATAATGGTATTGCAGCTGGAATTTAATGGTACACTATTACACTTCAGGGCAACCACAGCACGAGTGTATCAATTCTGGGATGAGTCAATGGTGAAAAAGCAATATTGAGGTCATATTTTTCCTCTTTCTGTACATCAGTGAGACAGAGGTATAGGACTTTTGGCAGAAATGTAAAAGATTATTTTTCAGTGATCTAGTTTTATTCCAAACAAATTTCTATATCTCTTCCTTGAAGGTTTGCAGTTCTACCTTGTTCTGTTCTCTGACAGGAGCTGTCGCAGGGATATCAGAAGAGTTACCAACAAAGCAATAAATGACATGATCTTCTACCTCATTTGCCTTTGTTTTTAATGTAACTTTTCAGCATTCCTTGAAACTTATTTTCTGTCACAGATAGAGTGAGCATGTGGTTGACACAACATGTTGTGGAAAGCAATAAGACTTTTATTGGTTCAAAAGCTCACTTTTAATCCAGAATTTGAGACAATGTCATCTTTTTTGCTATTAAAGTTTGGGTTTTGCAGCTGATAGACATGTCATTTTTTTAAAAATGAGACCAAATCAGATGTATTCCGTGTTTTGCTGTAGGGGTTCTTGCTTCACTACCTCATTTATGGAGAAAAGGCATCAGACCGTAAGACTGGCCATGCTGGATCAGATCAGAGGGTCACTTAAGTCAGTGTGCCCTTTCCACTACTTCCCAAAAGCTGATAACTAAAGCAAACCAGAGTAACAAGCAGGTCTGTGTACATTTTCCTGGTGCACTCTTATAGCCTTCAACAGTTTGTGCCTTGGAAATTTCTTGAGCTAGTGGTTACATGTTTCTATTTAGCAGCCTTAGGTGGATTTTTCTTTAATTTCTTTATGTGACAATTTCTTGAATCCATGTATACTATGAACTCTTAAAGAATCTGCAAATTTTTCTACCGTGATACATCTATCTGACAGTCTATATATATATATATATACACACACAACTATTTGTGTATATATAGCTGTAGGTATAAACAAATACTATAAAATAGCAGTGACATAGGAAACGGAAAAAGCTTATATATTATTGTCATTGCTGCAATAATCTCCTTCCTAAGAAAAGCTAAAAGGAATAGCAAAATCTCAAGTCAACCTCTTGCCCAAAAACAATCACAATTCTCTACAGGTTTGATAAACCACATTACCTTGCACTGATCTGCATGAAGTTGTTTAACTTGAGAAAGCAGTCATCCCCATTCAGAGACACACAGGGAGGACATATTTTTACAGTCTAGAGATTAAAGTCCTTATCTAAGTGGCCAAAGATCTTCAGCTACTGTCTAGATCATTCTAATTAGTGGTATTTTGGAAACCTATCAATGGATAGCATAAATAAATAGTCTTGCAAACAGATAAGGCATTTTAAACCTTTTCTTTTTCAGAAGAATACTAAAGTGAAAGTCTGCTTTGTTTCCTTTCACTCTACAGAATTTGCTGCCTAATAGCTGAGCTTCAAAGATGGATATATGTAAGTACTAGGACAATGGAAAACTATGATATTCCCCCAATTTATCATAGTAAATCTAGTTTTTGTTGGCACAAGACCACAGGTCTGTACTGAACTGACAGTACAGGGTCTCTGAAATGAGTACAGAAGTCAAAACTGTGTAACAGACAACAGCTTTTATATTGTTTGGGACCAGTTAAAGTTTTAGGGCACTTGCAAAACTTAACTGGGAAGTCATGTAGAGGGGAGAGGTCATGCAAAGGAAAAGGGGAAAGGGAGAATGAAAGGGCTAAGTGGGCTGAAAACTGAAGAGGAGAAGGAATCCTCCACAGCACATCACCCACCTCTCTGCATTAGGACCTAGTCAGTTTTTAACTCCACCTCATGCATTCCTCTTCAGAAGGACTGAAGCTTTCAACACCTTGCATCTCAGAGTAGGCACAGTAAGTTTTCTGAATAACAATTTTAGCTCTAAAGGCTTTTCTGTGGTGATTTTCACTATGTGCATTGCTACAAGTACTAATAAGAAAAAAGGATTAGGCTTTTATTTAGACTGTTAAACATTAATTAAAGTAACAATAAAGTCTTAGTTTTAAAATACAAGAGATACTGTTCCCTTTCGCATCAACAACATTTTGAGTGTAATACTATCAAGAGAGAAGATTTCTATCTGTTGGGTATAAAATATACCAAAGCAAAGCAGAATGAAATTCAATCAGTTTTTATTAATAAAAAATAAACTTAAATGCACACATAAAAACGGTGAAATTATTATGAATTTCAGATTTTTGCTGTAATGATTCCCCTCCTCCATTTTTTCAAATGTCATCCCTAATTCTATATTGTGTCATGCCATCACAAAGACATCCATTTAATCAAAAGCCTTCTGCACCTGGGACACTGCTAGTCAATATGTAGTAAACAACCCATGTCTTCCAATCTAAAGTGGGGACACTGTGTTCCAGAGAGATCCATTGATCTCAAATGGCAGAGTTAGTCTTCTTTTGTGAAAAGAATCTTTCAAATAAAGCTACTTGAGTGTTTGAAGGTGTGAGCACTTTGATGTTTCAAAGCCTCAATTATTTAGGTACCACAGAGCTGAGCATTGTGTATCTGCCAAAGTCTCGTTTAAAAAGCTCAGATGGCTAAGATGTCATGTTCTTTTCAAAGTCTTCTGGTGACTGAAATTAAGAGAAAAGCCCTTTCATTTCAGTGACTCCTAAGGCTCTCTCAGCAGCCACTCTGTTGTGCTTCAGCATGACACCATTAAATGCTTGCTTGCAATTTGAGTACATTGTCAACAGAGCAGATGGATTCTAACTAAGGAAGTGGTATTTATGCTGATAGACTGTGGTAAAAGAAAAGCAAACAAACAACCCTCCTCCCTCCAGCTTCTGGTGTATCTTATTAAAGCATAAGATTCAAGTGCCTGGCTGGAAAGTGGTTTTACTGATACCACCATCTTTAATAATTAATTCAGTTTTGTCACCAGGACTGTGTAAAAGCAAGTGTTTGCCAATCCTCAATTTACTACAGTTGAGGAGAGAATAATTTTGTCAGTGGTGCATCATGCTTCCTTCTCTTACTATTAACTTGTTATTATTCCCACATAGACTCCTGCACGGACCTGAATTACGGTAATTCAGCAAGATCTGGCCCACAGAGCAAAATGTGGTATCCAGACAGCAATGAGACCACCCTTTAAATTAAATTATTAAATAAAAGCAGTTGGTTGAGAGAGGTAAAGAACAATTTAGGGGTGGTATTGTGAGTGCGAAGACGCTGTGAGGCTGAACCCAACTTTAGGCTCATAACTGAGGTATTTAGGCTAGAATACTTTAGATATATTACTTTCTGCTACTTTTTTAGCTGCTGGAAATCTACAGGAACCTCCAGGGAGAGTCAGGTCTGAACAGAATAAATTGTCACTTCAGGAAGTATATTTTTCTATTTGGTCATATAAGTAGACTAAGGTACTAAATAAACTGTCCTAGCTAAGAGCCTAAAATTCAATGGAATTAACATTTGCCTTTCTTTCTGTTCATGAAATAAGGTGTGTTGTTCCCGGATTAAAAAGAGGAAATAACATGAAGAAAGAAGTAAAAGACAGGTGGAAGTGTTAAAGGTATAGCAGGTGAAAGAGGTAAGAAACACAAGCCCTTTACAGATCAGTATGATTCTTTAGGGTAGATTCCAACTGTTTTGGGGAGAAAACAGCAGCAGCTCTGAAAAGACAGATTATTCAGTCAACCCCTGTCATAAGATTTTTGGTATCCTTCTTTGAAACCTCTTGTGAACAGCCACTGAATGGACCACCGATGTTTTGGGTTTGCATGACAAAGTTTTCATAGTTCAGGGGCCATGGGAATGGCCTCTCTGAACAGCTGCCAGAAGTTTCCCCCATGTCCAGTGGAGCCAGTGCCAGCTGGGTCCACAGATGGACCCACTGAGCCCAACAGTGATGGTGGTAACACCTCCAGGATAATGTATTTAAGAAAGGAGGAAAAACCCTTTGTGATGGTAACTACAGCCAGAGAGAGGAGTGAGCAGGTGTGATAGAAACAGCCCTGCAGACACCCAGGGCAGTGCAGAAGCAGGGGCAGGAGCTGCTCCAGGCTCTGGAGCTCAGATTCCCCTGCAGCCCCTGGAGCAGCCCATGGTGAGGCAGCTGTGCCCCTGCAGCACAGGGAGGGCACGGGGGAGCAGAGATCCACCTGCAGCCCCTGGAGGAGCCCAGGCTGGAGCAGGTTTGCTGACAGGACTTGTGACCTCATGTGGAGCAGCCTGTTCCTGAAGGACTGACCCTGTGGAACAGACCTGTGCTGGAGCAGTTAATGAAGAAGCGTCTCCTGTGGGAAGGGATCCATGCTGGAGCAGTTCATGTAGGTCTGCCTCCCATGAGAGGAACCCCACACTGGAGCAGGGGAAGGGGGTGAGGAGTCCAAGCCCTGCTTGGAAGCAGCAGCAGAGACAGCATGTGATGAACTGACCACAGCTTCTATTCCCTGTCCCCCTGTGCTACTGGGAGGGAGGCAGTAGGGAACTGAGGACTAAAGTTGAGCCTGGGAAGAAGAGAGGGGTGGTGGGAGGTGTTTTCAGCATTTCAGTTTATTTCTCATTGCTCACCCCAATTTTCTTGGTAATAAATTAAATTAATTTTACCTAAATTGAGTCTGTTTTGCTTGTGACAGTAACTGGTGAGTGATCTCCTAATGTCCTTATCTCAACCCATAATATAACCCTTTTGTTATATTTTCTTGCCCTTGTCCAGTCAAAAAGAGGAATGACAAAGTGGCTTTGGTGGGCACTCGGTGTCCAAGCAGGGTCAACAGTGCTGTGGTGCCAGCCAGCAAATTGTCCTTTCCTGCTGTCCTATCACCACTCTATTTTCACACGCAGGGCCCTTCACGTTCGTGCTCAGTGAGTACTTGGTTTGTGGGTGGAGAACTGAGGTTTAAGGCATGAACACGCAGCTTTGCACCATGGAAGCTGAGCACAGATGTATGGAAAGACAGATGTTTGCATTAACTGCAACAAATCTAGTATCTGTTGACATTTTTTAAAGTACTTATCCTCTATAGTCTCCCATGTAAAAACAAGTTACTTAGGTGTATTTTTTTTTTTTTTGCTAATCTTCCCTTAAGAGAAGAACAATGTTTACAGATGCAGAATTTAGTCTAAAAACTGTGCAATTACTAGATCCCATTTTCTTACGATAAAGGTCTTTCAGCTCCAGGTGTGGACTGCTAGGATGTGGGTACATAATTATTGTGTGTGGAGGTTTTTAATGGAAGAGACTTAAGTCAACTGAGAGTTTCAGAATTCACTAGGGACACCTAGGTGTTAGAAGCCTCACATAAGCTACTGTGAACTTCCCTGCAATTCTAAAATAAATGACCTTTATTTCATAATTTCTCCACCATCTTCAGCCAAAAGACATGCAACTTCTATTCATGCTGGCCATATTCATTTTTATTGAAAACATAATAGTATTTAACCACACGACTTTGAGAGAATTTGACACCTTGATCACTCTTCAGTCCTTTCACAAAACCGTGTGCTAAGGTTACCAGGCAAGAAGAAGTTAATATAACCTTTTAGACAATTAGTTAACTTATATGAATTCTTCAGTTCAACTAGCTGTGGAAACTTCACTTCTACTTGAAAACACAAGCAGGGGTGTTAAATTGGCTCAGCTCCTTCCTGATGTGTAAAGTAGGGAGAGATACCATGACTGACTTCCCTGAAATCTCAGCAAGTATACGGTGGATGACAATTAGAAAGATAGATGGACACTGTGAGTTGCTCCAAGCCCTTATGCTGAGCAACCTTATTAATTATCACTGCTTTGTATTGCACAGACAGGTAGGTAGTGACACCATTATGAAGCAAGTTAGATGTGCTGTCTAAACTGGGTGCATCAAATGCCTCATTTCAGTGTACCTCCCTTAAAAAATATCGAGTTGAGAATGCAGATATATCTGTTGTCTCTAAGAAGAAGAGAAAAATCCATAGTTTTGTTAGTGAGATAAAGCTGCAGGTCAACATAGTTTTTAATTAAATTTTAGTTGAATTTTAAAATATAAGGTGGGGCAGAGAGAGAGAACTGAGCAGGAAGATAAAAGAAGGGGAAAAACATAGAAAATAATAATAATAATAAAAAAAAAATTCCAAAGCTAATTAGTAAGCTAAACTAACTTTATTTTTTCTCATTTATTAAAACATAGTCAGGTCTTTGATGGTCTATGTAATCTGGTATCCCATCAATTACATTCTCAAAAGATTTCTGGAACATTTTTTTAAGTGAGAAGTAAGTAAGTTATGGGTTTGTCTTTTAAAGTGTGTTTTATTATGTCATTACTTCAAATAATGTCAGTAAATCGGTACCAGTTTGAATGGTTATGGAACATTTGTAATTCAAGGGGGTGTGATTATCAGTGTATATTCTGGTATAAAGAAGACTTTAGCCAGATTACTTTTTATCGGCTCATGAATTTAGATGCAGTTCCTTTAGCTCCATAACACAGCTGTCTGAGGGTAGATATATGCAGTCCTTCAGACTGGCTGCCATTGAAAACTTGCAGTGTGAACCTTGATAGTTTGCATTGGGAGGAGCTCTACTGGTTCATGGGTAAAGACATTTTGAAGCAAAGGAAAAAAAAAAAAGAAAAAGTGGAACTGAGAACTGAGAGTCAGCCAACCATTTCATAAGCTGAGATCTGTTTTTGAGTCTCATCCTGTGGACAAATCACCCGAAGCTGGTCAATCACCCGAAGTTGGTCAGTAGATTCAATGCAGGTTTTAGCTTCTTACCCAAACAAACAAAACCTGTATTCTGTCTGACATGAAACCATTAATTTAAATGCCAAATTCATTCTTTACACTTAATGTGTTTGCATTTAGATTCTAAAACCATTTGCAAAGTGGGGAAGGGGGGTGGAAGTAAAGGTTGGCAAAATTCATAGTGCCAGCAATTTTCCGTCCATTGAAGATTAAATGCACCACATTCTGTATACACCTACGTGACTATCACACAGGGCACAATAACTCAGCAACTTCAAATGATTTAATTGGCAAGCTGCATGACTCTGTAAAAAGCCAGAGGAATAATGCAGAAGTTACTCATGTGAACTTGGTCAAATGGTTTTTAAAAGATGACAAAAAAAAAGCCTTCTTATGAAGGAAGACACAAGTCATGCTTCTGGTTAATGTAGATTAGAGTTTGTAATATAATGTGTACATTTCTGTCAGGAGAGAGCTGAATGCAGGCACAACTTACTGACTGATCTGTTGGAGTTGGACTTTGTCAGCTGAACGCTGTGAGTAAAAGACTCCCTTATTAGACACAGACAAAGATTAGGAACTAAAGGGCAGAGTTTAGGGGGAAAAATAAAAAAGACTGGGATTTATTTCAGCAAAGTAAATAAATTTAGGAAATATCAGAGTACTATGAAGTGAGAGAAAGGAAAGTTTTAATGGTTCCGTGCAGCTCCTGAGCAGACTCTGCTGCTGTAGGATATTGACCACATTCACAGGAGATTTTGCGAGGTCATTTACTCAGTATTCTGGGAACTAGCTTGGACATAGCTTCATGTCAGTGAGGACTGCAGAGCTTAGAGTGTTTTCAATGAAAGGAGGAAAGAAATAGAGCACAAAGTTATTCCTTTTTCTCCTGACACTGGTGCAAAAAACTGTAGAAGAGCTCCTTTAGTTCATGTTCTCACAGAAGGGTAGAACTGGTTTAATATGCTGTAATGCAGAAATAGAGGGGGAAATGATCTGTAGTTATTGCTGAGCATAAAGGGTTTAACAAGATTATTATGGTGGCCAGTTTTTGATAAGTGCAATAATATATGTTGAGAAGAGCTGACTCTTTGGGGCAAGACTTGTGAACTAGCATCTTGGTGTCTGTTGGGAGGTCTCAATGTGCATCTCAGAGAACTTTATAATTCATTCCCCTGCTGTTAAATGTTGTTAAACTTGCTGAAAAAACAAGTTGTGTGTCATCTATTTTGTCTCAGGTGACTATAAAATTGTGCTGATGCTAAATGCTTGGAATATTTTAACTACATCTTGCAAGGATCCACAGAATTGATTGATGCCCAGTCCAAACATTGCACTTATGCTACATAAGATAAATACAATATGAATCAAGAAAAAAAATGTTTACGGGTTTGTTGTTGGGTTTTGGGGTTTGTTTTGATTTGATTCATGTTTTGGGTTTCTTCATATGGTTTGTTGGTTGGTTTGGTTTTGGTTTTGGGGATTTTTGTTGTTGTTGTTTTTTAATTAGTGTGGAAAAGCTACTAAAGTTGTAAGCAAGAAGAACCTGACTTAACCCTACCCAAGGGGAAAGACTAGTTTGAAGGGAGCCTTGTCTACTGCAACTGCAGAGGAATTTTCCCCCATTCCTTGTCCTCTAAGACCCATCCTGTAGCAGCAGTAAAAGAAATAACACAAACCAGGGTGTAGTTTATGTGTTGTTGGTACAGCACTTTGCGAATGTAAAGTGCTATGCAAGTGCCATTATTAGTATTATCAGGTGACTTTCTCCTTTCATAAAAGAGAAAAATTGCACCAATATAATTGCTGTGTCCTGGGTCTCTGGGATTTTTTAATTAATGCACTAAGACTGAAGCTTGATGTAAAGTACTGGGACCTTTATGGACTACACCCACCCTTGCTGTGGCCTACTCACATTTTTTGACCAATTTATAATATGTTACCTTAGCATTTGCATTCATGCATCTTGAGTCTGGGGTGCCTCGACTTCTTTTTTTTCTTTTTTCCAAGTATTTTCCTCATTCAGAATGTATTTGAGTAGAGACCTAAATGTAAGCATACACTGATATCCCATTGCTACCAGTGAAATTTAGGCATTTTCCTAAAATTTAGTAGTTTGCTGAAGAAGAATGTTCTCCAAACATAGCATCCCACCTACATAATAAAGCCAAACAAAAGAGTGTCGGAGTAGAATTCCTCATCTGTTAATTCTATTCATTTGCAAGTGACAGAAAAAAATGAGATAAAATCAAATAATCTTTTTTTTTTTTTTTCTGCAAAGATAACCTGATACCATCTGTAGAGTGATGTACAATCAGTGAAGCTAAGAGGTACTTTGGCATGACACTAGAACATGAGAAATGCACGTTTAATTTCCCTTGTAAGTACCAGCTCAAATGCTGGTTGTTTTTCAGGTGAGTTTGTATGGGTTTGGGTTGTTTTGTTGAGTTTTTTGTATCTGTAGGGTTTTGTTTGTTTGTTTTGTTGTTTCTCAAGTGATGGATTGACTGAAACCCAAGGAAATCAAGTGATTTGCCCAGGTTCGCCTTCCAGTGAACAAAGGTGTGAACCTCTTATATGAGAAACTGTAGGGAATCTTGGTCCTTAAACATCAAATATGCACCTTCATGTTGTTAAATAGTCAGTGTAGCCATACTTAAATGACAACAAGAAGCGACCGTGTCTCAGCACTGATTGGCAGCAGGCATCAATCATTATTCTGGCAAGGAGCTTCGGGAACGCATCACTTTGTAGCAAACCTGGCAGGTCTGAATGGGATTATTTCGGATTGGTTTACCAATAACTGTCATGCCCAAAATCTCAACACAATAAGAATTCATTGCTGGTGCCAATCACAGACTTTGTGCCAACCTCAATTCCCATCCTGGACAGTCTTGATCCACACTGATGCTACAAACAGAATCACCGGGCCTCAGGGGTGAGGAGAAATGAATGGTGCAAACCTCTGAGGACAAGATTGGGGTTTCCCCTGACTTTTAGGGAAAAGCCCAAGTGTTTTGTTCTAGAGAGCCACCATTTCACCGGGTCGTGCTGCCCATGGTACTGAAAATAGCTGAATACAGCAAGAAAAAGCAATAATTTCAAAAGACAATTAGTGCAAAGATTCCCGCTGATTGAGTGGACAAATACTTAGGTACATCAATCTCTGATAGTAATAGGGTCCAGGGCCCTGTTGTCACCATATTCGAGCACTAGTTGGGGGTAGGAAAAGACAAGAAATTAAGTCACAGAAGGAATAAATGTCATTTCCAAGGTCTTACAGAAGGTTTCTGTTAAAGGAGAATTTGAAATATATATGCTGCTGCCATGCTAGAGCAACAATAACCAGTAGATATATTCCAGAAAAGGGCCAGTCTTACACACGGATATGACTTTTAGGGTCAAACTGGAGACACAGTGAAGGAATGCATTCACCACAGAATTAGATGGAATAGAAATTTACTTTAGAAAACATTGACTGTAGTTCAGCCCTGCATGCCATAGTAAATATAGAAAATTATTTGGATCTATAAAAAAAAAAAAAAGAAAGGGAACGTGGGAAACAAATCTTTTACAGGTATTATGGGCATGCTATTTCCAATATGTACTGTCTGAATCCAGACGCTATCTGGTTCCTGGGATAATAAAGGGTTGATACTACCTGATTTCCACCACAGCTGCTTGACCATGTCATCTGATTTTCCATTAGCTTCACCTTGTGAAGAGACCAGAGGGTTTTTTTCTCTTCTAGGTCCTGCAATAACATTACATTAACCCCAAGACAGAGCACTGATCAGACTGTAGCAAAAGGATGTGACAGAGAAAAGGAAAGTTGGATGTGTACAAAAAGTACCGAAAAGGAAATTTTCTTCTGAAGTTCTCCAATAATAGACAGAGCTGATGGGGAATCACAGACTCAGATTTCCACTATCAGCAGAAGAACCCTCCTAAAATGATTCATGGACAATGTGGAAATGCCACTGATGTTATTCAGCCTTCTTAATTTGGCACATCCCTTGGAAAAATTGAGAACAACATCTTCAGCAAGAAATTCACTTCTTTAGGGCCTAGGGCTTTGGGGGACAGTGGATATCTCACACCATGATTATGTATTAGTATATAAGTGGATATTTCTACTAAATTTGATTTTGAAACAAAAATGTGGGGTTTAGATTTTTTCTGAGCCCTGTGAATTTCAGTCCTTCTAGCTTATTTATATTTTATATATACCACCTGAGAAGGTGGTATAACAGTATTCACATATCACTAAGGAGCAATAAAAACAGAGGAAAATGAGCCAAGAGCTGAGCCCGGCTGCAAGAAGAGCTGGTCTAGTGATGGAACCAGGACCAGCCACAGGCAGTGAATCCCAGGCAGGTGCATAGGGATGAAGCAGGTCTGAGGGTAAGCCAGGATCCCAGTCAGCAGGTCAGGGTCAGCACTGTTAATGGCTGGGGCACAGGCATGCCTGCGGTGTAGCTCAGACAAGGATCCAAAACCTCAGGCAACAACTGTAACTCCAAAGCCCGAGGATGGAGGCCCCAAACGAGTCTTCTCACAGCTTCTTCTTCTCAAAAGGAAGTAACTACCAAACCAATGTGCCCTAGGAAATGTTTATTCAGCAACAGATTCTGCTTAACCTTTTCTTCATATGCCTCTTTAGTACGTATCAAAGTAAATCATAAGTTTCTTACTCAGTTGTTTCATTTCCTATTGCACTGTTTGAAAAGTATCACATCAGCTCATATAGAGCTGAGAGATCAAATAGTGAAATAGTAGAAAGGTAAAAAATATCCAAAACTATTTTGTTGTTGGTGGGCTTTTTTCCTTGGTTAAGTCCTGCATATTTATATGCTTTGTGATGCATATCCAAATTCATTTCACAGATTTGAGATGTGGACATTGAGCCACAGAAACTTGTGTCCCTCAACACGTGGTTGTCTGGTTGCTATCACGAACACTCTCTTTCTGGATGAAAAGTCCTCCATTTTAAAACTGATCCCAGCTCACTTCAAATGAAACCATTGCTTGAGTCTGTGAAAAAAAATTAAGCAATGTGAGAAAATTCAGAGTAGCAATGAGCCACAGAACTGTGAAAAAAAATCTTCAGAAAGATTTCTGGTATCATCTCCGAACTGAGACTTGCTCATGATCCATTCTTCCCTTCTTCTTTCCTTTTTTTATCTTTAAACAACAAAGTTTTATTAATGAATGAGAAAATAGTTTGCTGGCTTATATTTTGCAAAGAGTTATTAAAAATTACACAGGTAAAATATTCTGATATTTATTAGTAGCAGTGATTTTCTTGAGACAGTTAAATTAAAAAAAAAAAAGTTTTTCAACTTTGAAATTATAAAAATAATGAAGAAAAAAAATCAGGCCAAATTGCAATGCTTTGAAAAATTTGTTTGAGTAACTAGCTAAGGTTGAGAACCTTCCTTATTCACCTGAATAAGTATTTACGGGATCAAGTCCCATGAAATTCTACAGAAATTACAGGGGACAACCAATATGTCCTTTCTGCTTAACCAGAAAGTTTTTGCACGATTCTAATAGAATGAATCCCTTCAGGTGTCAATAGTAGTAATTTTTGCATGCTTCAGAGAGCCTGATTAATCCAGAGGTTTGGACGTGAAGGGACATGGGCATCAAAAATAACGTTATCACTCTGGAATACAAGATAGTTTGAATTCAGAGGAGATTGTCTTTCTGGCTGAGCCCTAGATAACCATGAGGCAAGTAATACTTATGATGATGAGGTACATATGGGTATTATAAAGCAGGATTCATTAACTCTGATCATGATACCTGAGTGAGGGATAGGACACCATTCTCAAAATTTCTGGGTTTGTTTTGGATTCTTTTTTGTAGGTGGTCCCAAGTATGGGGGCCTGGCATGTGTGACAAAGTAAAGATCTTGTTTTGCATCATTACGTTTTGTGGAGGTGAAAAATGGCTACAGGAGATGTTCTTCTTCGTCAGGGGAAATGGTTGTGATGCACTTGTGATGGAAGCTCTCAGTGATGGGGCAGAGGGGATCTGCTGCCAGCTCACTGAACTCTGTGTAGGACACACTTAATGCTGCCTGCACAAAGGAATTTAATTCACAATTGTGGTGATTAAAATACAGACTAGCTCTTAAATCCAGGTCTCCCTCAAACAATGTTGTCCTAACTAGCCAATATGTCCTTCCATGGCTCCATTGCTTCAGCTGGAGAGGCATATGGCATGGTCATAGGTGGGGTTTTTTTATACATTTCACAGAATTAGAGAATGTTTTGGGTTGGAAGGGACCGTAAAGACCATCTTGTTGCAGTGATTACTTCCACTAGACCAGTTTACCACAAATCCCACCCAACCTGACCTTGAACACTCCCAGGGATGGGGCAGCCACAGCTTCTCTGGACAAATTGTGCCAGCCCTCAAAGAGAAGAATCTTTTTCCTAATATCCAATCTAAACCCACACTCTTCCTTTTTATAGCCATTCCCCCTTGTCTTATCACAACATGCCCTTCCAAACGCTTCCTCCTTTAAGCCAGCTTCCTCACACACAAGGAATTTAATCCACAGAAGCAGAGATCTGTGCCAAGCCCGTATGTTTCAGTTTCCGTACAGGTGCTGTAATGGCTACATGTTCTGTCAAATGCTTGCTGCACCATATTGCCCTCAAATCCCGCTATCAGTAAAGTGGAACCCAAGGGTATGCTCTGCATGACTAATTTCAGAGAGGTAGTTTATGCCCTGGAGACCATGATCCCAGAGGTGTCTTGTTGAAAAAGAGCTCAGATACTCAAAAAAGAGGAGTCGTTTCAAAGATGCTTCTGTCCTCTGTGTCTTTTTGTTTTTTCCTGAGACAGTTAAAACTTTCATTAAATACAATTTCTTAATACAGTGGAAACAGTACAATGGCTATGTCCAGATGTACTAGACACTTCATTCTATTTTAAGATCTAATACCCGTGCTACCTACTTCTGGGAAACATCCCTCAAGAGTTTTTAAAAAACAGAAGGAAAATGGAATGTTTACAGGCAGTTGTTACATAGTTGATGCTCCTTTTTATACAGTGAGGTTACACATTTAAAAAAGATTTAGTATCAAATTCCCTCTCTTCCTTAGGGTATACTGAGACCTAAAACTTCCACCGTTAAGAAGAGAATGCATAATGTTATGAAACAATTTTCCTTTTCAGTGTTTGTTGTTGGAATTATTCTAGTTTATATGAGACCTGGAGAACAAGAGAAATAGAGAGGCAGATGGTCAGAAGAAGCAGGCAGGCACAGAGGCACATTTCCATGGCCTAGATACTTATCTGTGGGACATGGGGGTTCCAGCCTCTTTTGCAATAAATTATAATTATGTGTAGGCTGGTTTCCTGTGGGAATGAGGCGACATGATCAATTGGTCTGTAGGTGTATCTGAGTCTCCCACGATTTCTTTCTGAACTTCTTGACTGTTTTAAACCCAGTGGGGCTGAGAAGTAATGGTCTCAGGATAATTATGTACGCACAGATGACAACAATAATAATAATAGAAATACTAATAATAACAACAGAGAAAGCAGATGAGATAATTTCAGTAGTTAGATGAAACACAAACATATTTTTACCGTGTGAGGTCTTCATTGGGGAAGACAAATACAACCCTTGTCACTATCAAAGCAATTCAAAGTTCACAGAATAGAATACAAGGAGTTGGAAGGGACCCATAAGGATCATTGAAGTCCACCTCCTGGCCCTACACAGGACACCCCAATAATTTCAGCCTGAGCCTAAGAGCATTGTCAAAACACTTCTTGAGCTCTGTCAGGTTTGGTGCTGTGGTCATTTCCCTGGGAGCCTGTTCCAGTTCTCAAGCACTCCCTGGGTGAAGAACTCTTTTTAATATCCAACCAAGTCTTCCCTGACACCACTTCAGGCCATTCCCTTGGGTCCTGTCACTGTCACCACAGAGCAGAGATCAGTGCCTGCCTCTCCTCTTTCCCTCACATGGAACCGCAGCGAGGTTTCCCCTCAGTCTCCTCTTCTCCGGTTGGACAGACTCAGTGCCCTCAGCCACTCCTCATCTGGCTTCTCCTCAAGTTCTAGTCTTCTCAAATGCCAGCAAACCATCAAGACAAATGGTTTCAACATCGGCTGGATGAAAAGCAACAGAACTTCTTGGCTTTGCAATTACTCAGCTTTTTAATGGTAAAAATTCAGAGTGCAGACTGCTCAGTGGCTGCTTACATTGATATTTTTACTAAAAAGTATAAACTACTACAGGTCACCCATAGGGGGACAAGAAAAAGTCTTACTACAAGTAAATGTGAAGATAACAGGAAATTTTAGCAGAATACAGCAAGAAGTCATTCAACAAAAACTGCACAGATCTACTGGAAACCAGAAAGCTTTAGCTCCAGTGTTTGTGACTGTCATTGGTATATCCTTATTGTTTCCCTTTCTGGATAATCTTCCTAACTTTATGTACATTTCTCTTAATAATTTATTTTTTGTTTTTGTACCACAGAAAGCCATCAAATATCTCAAACAGCCAGTCATGGAATAACCTATAAGGTGGTTCCTACTAAAAGTCATGATGCTGACAGACTGAAGTCATGTATGAGACTTTCCAAAAGTGAAAACGTGAATACTGTTATCTGGTACAAAATGTACTTTGAATGCTTTTCATGTTCCGTTTTCAACTGGGACTAGCAACTATATTATTTCCATTTTCTGTTTAAAGTAAACTTCAGTTCTGGATGTTACATATATGGTAGGGTTTAACCCTTAGTTTATTTTCTACATAATATCCAAAAAACAAAAAAAACTTTGAATGTTCTCAGTACAAGGGTGTTTGTTTATGTTTGTGTGTATGTACAGATAGATATCTCTGCGGGGAAAGGTCTAGGTACTAAAGGGTTCAAAAAATGCAAGAGTTAGTATTTCCTGTAAAACCAGTAGTTTGACTTATTATGCAGTAAGATTTTGGTTGCAACCAGTATGGAAAAAGTCTTTCCTGTTCCTAAAATTAAAATTTTCAGATAGGAAAAAGATCATTTAATTCCCTCAAAATAGCCAAATACACACACACACATGCACAAACTCAGATGTGTTGTCACCTGAAACTTACAGTGAGAAAGAGTCATTTGGGCTTATTGTATATTTTGGGGTATGGAAGAATCCCATTCCTCTTTCTATCAGAAATTCAATTTTCTAAAAAAAAAAAAACAAAAAAAACCCAACCAATAGCACTTGGTGAACTGCATAATGTCCTTGTTTTGAATAATCAATATTATATTTAAACAAAAAAATTCCATTCAGTGTGTCTTTAACATTTGAAGCTGGTTTTAGCATTAAGTCTGCATCAGATATATATTTATATGTACATATATACAAATACATATGTACATGAACATAATGCCAGACACACACATACACATCACATAGATACATATATATATTCCATGTGAACGTTTCCATACATAAAGATTTCATCTCCAAAAAATATTACCTTCTTTCCTTCTTTTCTGAAAATTCACTTTTAAATTACTGCTTGTTTACAATGAAAAGGATATGTAAATGCAGAAAACAGATAATTTAATTCTTAAAATGGAGAAAGAAAAACAACTGGTCAATGTTTGGGAAAAAAGAAATTAAACCAACAAATTCATCTTTTCAAGTCTCTAGATTTGAGATGTTGCTGGTTGGACTGATAGAGGGAAGAGCTCATTATACAGGGAACACATATGGCGTCCTTAAAATATAACTCCTGAAATACATTACTTTGAGAACCATTATTTACTGTGTGTGTAATATGCTTTTATTATTTATGGTCAGGTAGTTTTTAATTGGAAGTTAGCTGGGTGCCTTCCAAAGGGGTTGGTACCACTTGCAATGAGTCTTTGACTGATAATCAAAGAACACATATTTAATTACATGCTCATATATTGTCTGTGTTTGAAGGGAGATCTGGGGAGGAATTCATCAGCATTCTTTGGGTAACACCTTGAAGTGTTCTCAGCATCCCATTCTGCAGGAGCACCTCTCTTCTGCAGTAGAGTAAATGATTTATACTGCTTGTATTCCTCTTTTTATAGACTGCCAATTTATCTAAAGTAGAACCTTAATCATAATCATAATCATAATAGTGGCAATAATAGTAAACGTAACAATAATAATAATAATAATAATAATAATAATAATAATAATAATAATAATAGTAATAATAGTAATACCTGCCTCAAATTGCTACCATACTTGTGAACTTTAATGGCAAAGTTTTCTTTGAACATTGAATTTTTTTTTTCTGTCTTCTTTTCTGTAGCACGCAGCAAGGGGTATTATTTAATGCACTTACTGCTAAGAAAAATCTTCCTGCCTCTGTTAGGAGTCCAGCCTTATTTCTTGTTCAGGACCTGATTTTTTGGTTTGGTTTGATTTTTTTTTTGTTAAAATGAAATGTGTGCCTTCTCTAAGTCATGTTTGTGTGTCACAGATTCAAAGGCTTCTCTCAGAGGTGAATTATACACATTGCCAATAAGGAAAGGCAGTAAAAGAAAATGCAAAGGAGAAGAGGGACGGAGAGCAATGCCCAAGGTGTACCTCAGAAGGATGTTAAGACAGATCAGTGTGCAGCCTCCAAATTTTGCTCCAGTTTGCTTTACCTTGATCTACAGTATTTGCAGACCACAGCCCATCAGAGTAAGAACAGGGATGTCAAGAGAACTGACACTCCTATGATACAGAAATTGTGGTGGACTGCAACCTTTCATGCTCTGTGTTTAGAGAGTGCACTTGGGGCCAATCATTGGAAGTGATCATGAAAATTTATTCAAACCCCCTTAGTATTCCTCAAAATTAAGCGGAAAAAAACTTTGTAATAAAGATCCCTTTCCCACACAGAACACGTATACAATTCAACTTTTTTCTCTTCCTGCTGTTGCTGCTTTCCAGGACGACGTGCTTTGTTATGAACAATTATCAAGGTCCTAGTTTTAAACATATTAATAAGAAATTTCTAAAATCTCACATCAGAACCTAATCCCATAAATTTCACTGCCTCAATTCTCCATCAAATATGTATCTTCCTTTAAATTTAGACCCAACTGAATTAACAAAGTATTAATCTCCTTTCCTTTTCTGCAAAAGACTGGGTACCCGGTTTCGTTGCTCAACACGTAGTGCCTTATATTCCATTCTACATACTGCAATGGCTTGTTCTGTGCAGCTGGCAGAAAAATTTCAGTTTCTGGGCCAAGAGAGATTAAAACTTGTATAGTTTCACCAATTTAGTTTAAGAGTAGAGACACCAAGAGCTTGGAAGTAGTAAAAATCCTACCTGACAGCAAGAAAGTTTAACACAGATATTCACATGCATGCATGCATGCAGACACAAAATGTACACAGAGGGTCAGAGTTTTATGATGATCCCCTGAGGACCAGATTAGGAAGAATTCTTTCTGTTTGCCCCAGTCAAAAGGTAATAATATCCTGTTTGCCTTATGCCAGCGTTTCCCCTCTCGTTCCTCCTCTTCACCCTCAAACATAATCTCGTTCTGTAATGCCCATCAGTACTGTATGAATATAACAGAATCATTCATTACTTCAGCTGATGCCCCAAAGATTGAAAAATAGTTGTTGGATATAGAGAGATGATTGTGCACTGAAAGATTAATAGGCATAAGGATTTGCCAGCTGTCCACTCTATTCAGAGAGAAGGAAAAAAATATATGTAAATCATTTTGGCTGCTGGCACAAGATGTTCTACAAAATTTGACTGGTTCCAGAGTCACCACAATAAAAAAATTGTTTACTTTATCTGGGCCTAATCACCTTCCTACCTAAGACTGGAACACCAAGAGCGGACTTGTTCAGGGGCTCATACCTTCAGCACTTCATGCAAATTTACCTCTTTCTGTGCAACTGACCCTCTGCGTGGAAAAGTTTAAATAGAAATGCTTTCAAACCCTAAATTAAAGCAAGCTGCCCTCCATCTCAGCTCCCTAGTACTCCCTTTCTGTCTCAGTCCGTGTATGGAAATGGAAATTTTAAATTACTACACGTAAATCGTTTTCTTAATATGCTTTGCATTATAGCACAGTACAGCCTCCTTTGCACGTCATCACTGGGGGATTTGGTCTTGGGTTTCTTGTTTGTTGGGTTGGGGATTTTTGTCAGCAACATCAGCTGTGTTCAGAACTTCAAAATCAGTGTTACATAGACAGCTAACAAAATAATAGAAGCAAGGGAGTACGGCAATATGCAGGAGCAAATAGTGGGGACTTCGGAGAACAGGAAAGAGAGAGTATCAATGCTGTAAATGAATAAATGAAAATAGGTGTTTTGGCCATGTTTTCAAAATCCATACGCTATTAGATCCCCATTTGGACTAATTCCTTTCAATAAAAATAAGAGGCATATTTTTACATGCAGTTAAAAATTCATGGATTCACCACACATGAAGTGTTCACTACATGAGATACAGGACAGAACTATATAATTTTGCACACTTTATGATCAATAAAGAGAAAAAAAAAAGGTGCTTTTAGAATACACAATGGGGGTACTTCTTTCTTTCTTGCTGAAGAAAATTAATACTTGTTTTACTATAGAGCTGAATATAGGTTTTAAGAAGCCACAGTGAGGATGAATTAGAAATTAAGGAAGAAGACATATCTGTCACAGATTTACAAGTCAATAAAGAAAACAAGAAAAAGATACTGGAATCGTCATTTTCCAAGATAGAAACTAAAGCTTTTTGTACAGATTGACACAGAGATGGTAACTAGTGCCAAAGTATTAGAGTCTAGTTTGTGGGTAGTCCAGGTTTCTTTAAGTGAAAATCTTTTTTTCTGAAAGAGAATTCACTGGATTAAACAAGTGTTCACATCTGGAAATGCATTATGCATAGTTAGCAAGTATGAAAGTTTGAAACTGATAATCGTGGCAAAGGAAGGGATGTGAAAAATAAAATTGTCTGATATCTTAAGGACTCTTCAATCTGATTGTCTAACCTATTCAGGGGAAGATTAGAGAAACATTTGCCCAAAGGTGGAATTTGTAATACACCAAAGTGATATTTTAGAATAAGACTATCATATAAACATTACCTCTAATGTGTTTATATATTTGCTAACTAACAAAAGTATTCCAAGTTAACCAGATGTTGCTGGTGTTATTGAACCTGAAATGTGTGGCCTGTTAGTCAGCTGGGGTGGGTTGATCCAGGCTGGACACCAGGCGCTGGCCAAAGCTACTCTATCACTTCCCTCCTCAGCTGGGCAGGGAAGAGCAAAATATGATTAAATGTTCATGGATTGAGGTAAGTGCAGGGACAGATTCTTCAACAGTTAGCATCACTGGCAAAACTGACTTGGCTTGGGGAAATTAGCTCATTTTCAATGAAATCAGAGTAAGATAATAAGAAATAAAACCAAACATTAAAACAACCTCCTCCACTCGTCCCTCTTTCTTGGGCTCAACTTCACTCGTGATTTCTCTGCTGTTTCCCACACAACGATGCAGAGGAATGGAGAATGGGGCTGAAGGAAGAGCTGGAACTGGCTCTGTGGGACCTGGGTGAAACTTCCCAGAGAAGCCACACCTGTAGTCCCACCTCACATTGAAACCTTGCCAGGAACACCCAACACATCAGAAGAGAAAAATTAAAGATTAAGCACACCTGGAAGAGGAAGTAGCCAAGCTCAAGGGATTTCATTCTTTAAGATTCACTAGAGAAACATGACCTCTGATTTCCTTACTTTGACAGCTGCTTGCCAACTGACAGCATATCTTCTTACTGAAAAGCTCTGCTAATGACTAAAAGTATTATTGCTCTAGCTGAGCTTGGCATACTGCTATACTGAATTACAAAAGCCAGTCAGTTAATATGTTTATCTCAACTCAAAGAGGCTACAGTACAAACTCAGTCCTATCAAATTCCATGGAATTTTAGTGAGTGGCTGAGGTTTGTTTGAACTACTAAAATCTCTCAGGCTTAAAGCAACTAAAGGCAAAATCCTCTGCATTATTGTTGTTGCTGTTCTTAGCAAGCATCTTGTGCATTAAAAAGAAAAAAAATACAGAATTATGTGAGAGAGACAATGGCTTTGAACAGGGAAGTATCCAGGAGCTAACAGCAGGTTACAGCTCGAAACACATTTCTTCTTGGTTTTCCTTTTAAGATTAATTTTGGGCAGTTTGGAGTTTTCTACTTAAAAAAAAAAAAAAAAAAGTGTGCTGGGTATAACAGTACACTCATCATATCTGTGCCTTTGGCCTTTCGTTGGCCGTGGTTCTGACAAGCACATCCTGAGAAAAAATATTAGTCCAATTTTTGGTTGGACAGTTGTTTGATTATAATCAGCAAAATGGATGTCCTTAGCTTTGCATCCTTATCCAACGTGGATATATGGATATATATGACACCCACAGAGCTCAGATGGACCAGTAGGACCTCACTGACCTCAGACTTCAGGTTCTAGACTAAGTCATCTTCTACACTGTGCACCTAAAATTTGTCTTTTAGGAAAATACTGATTATATTGATACTTCCAAAAAAGGGTAGGCATTAAGAGCACCACACTGCAGACATAACCTGAATCTTTACACCCATACAGGTTTCCCCCATGTCCAGGCCCACACACACTGTGTTTACAACACCAGGAGCATTCTTGGATGAATCATGAGGCTCTTCTTGGATGAATCATGTCATAACAAAGTGGGCTTTACTACAAAGAAACACCACCTCATCTCTTCAGCCGCTATTTCACTCAGTTCACATTCTTCTTTGCAGATGTGTGTGAAGACCAATCTACATATAGAGTGTCTGATTTAAGTACATTTGCTCCTGCTTATGTCTCTTAAGAAGGACACATTGAGGCAAAGCCACCCCATAGATGCCCCCTTCCATCATTTACAAGAATCCCTGGATGCTCAGCAGAACACAAGATACAGGGAGGGGTGAGTTTGGTGAGTTTAGTGCCCCTCTAGGAAGCTTCATCCTCAATTTAGTGTAGACACAGCAATAGCTCGGTGCTTTCACTTCTCTGCTCTCTTAACAGGAGATGGTATTTCCTTGCCTTGCAGGGTTTTCACAAAGTTTAATTCATCAGTGGTCTGTGAGGGACCATTGTGAGGGAGTTTTTGCCGGCATGAGTACCTCAGAATTGCCTAAATAATTTATCCCTTGTTTTTTTCTTTTACCCAGTAGGCTTCTCTTTAAAATGCTTCCAGCCCTTTAAAGTTTGGGAGCACACTGTACTTGTGGAAAGAAAAAAAATTACAAAGAAAAAATGCATAATGTATGATAATGTTGAAAGTAGCAAGAATTAAAGTAAATGGTCTGATATAAAAAGGGTTTCAAACAGGATTAATAATTCTGCAATTTGTTATACAAAGTCAATTTTTCCACTTCCAAAGCTAAGTTGCCTGGTGGGGTTTATTGGCTCACTCATTATTAGGTATATATCACTTTTATTGTTTCACATTTTTATGTGTTTATAAAAAAAAGGAAAAAAAAAGAAAAAAGACATCATTCATGAATAAAACATTTTTGCTCTAAGCTGCCATATATGAAAGTTGGTCTAAGAGCCTATATCCTCTTTTATTGGAAAAGGGAAATACATTGTATATTTATATATTTATATATTTATGGGTTGGTCTGTGTTGGGAGGTTTTGTGTGTTTGTATGCATATGAACATATATATGCATATGTATATATGGTAATATGGCAATATGTGTGTGCATCTATTGTGTACTCCATTACCATATATATACACACACCAATCTTTGAAAAAAGACTTAGTGATACTAAGAATTATGTGGTTTTTTCTGATAAGCCTTCCAAACCCTGCCATCTTTTGCTCCATTTGACTTATCCTGGATGAAATCTTTTGCAAATGTTGTTTTCCTTTCCTCCTTTTCCTTATCCATTGGGTTTCTTGGGTGCTTATATCCCCTTTGCTAAAGCCTTGTCCCTCTTCTAATCTGTGGCAGAGTGGCTCCTGTCCAAATGTCACCTTAGAACACTAGACATGATTGAGCATCCAGGCAGCAGTCAATGTGCTGCTGCAGATGATGTGAGGAAATGTTAGCTTGATAGATAACAGTTTTATTTTTGGTCTTTTAATCACTCTGCACCTGGTAGGAGTTTTATATGAACACATAAGTAGTATCAAGAGACAGATAGAAGTTGATGGGGAACATTTTTATGTGTGAATGCACTTATTTATTTATTTATTTATTTAGAATATTTGGGTGAAAGGATTTTTCTGGGAAGTTTTATGAAGATTTTTTTTTTCTTGCTCTTCCTTCATCATATGAAAGTTAATTTCCCATTGGCAGATTGGGGCTGGAGTTTTAGAGTTGATAAAAAATAGAGATTAAAGAGATGTCCAACAAACATAATTTTAGTTGATTTGAGGGAGCTCAGTGGTCTAAAATCAGCTTTAAAAAATGGAGTTTCTACTGAGAGCTCAGCCTTTGACCTTAAGACTCTGTCCTCTTTAGCGTTGAGAGGTAAATTACGTTTGCTAACTTCATCTATGACACGACACAAATAACTCCATAAATGGTCCATAATTGTGCTGTGATTATATGGTTATTGCTGCACATTGTCAACAAAATGATCACCCTGAGGCCCCATAACTCCAGTGTCTGGCACATGGTAATTAGCTAAGAAAGGACTAGGATCTAAGGGGCTCTGGAGGAACTCTTTCAACACACACACAGGGAAATTAGCCTGTTGAATGGTCACTTCCAAAGAGATCAACAATGGAGACTGGAAAAATGGAGCAGAAAAAACATTTTGAAAAGCATTTTGAAAAACATGAGACTCAAACTTAATGGAGGAGTAAAGAAATTGCAAAGAAAGAGAAAGAAAGACTAAGTAATGTCGTAGTCCACTGCCTCACAGCAAAAGTTCCTACACTAAGCTGAGCACTTATCATCAGACAAAAGGCCAAGGAGGACCTTGTCGCATTAAGAGCCACCTCGCTTTTATCTTTTTAAACTAGTTGTCGGAGCTACAGTCAGATCTGAAGTGGAGATCAAAAATTTTAAGAGAGCTCTGAGAGAAAAGCATTATGATATCTATTTCACATGTTTCCAGTCTATTTGGAAATATCAGCGCTGTCCAGCCACTGGACCAGCTGATCACAGTGTCCTGGTTGTTAAGCCCAAGAACATGAGTGTTCTGCCATTTGGCAATACTTCCTGCCTGTGTCCCTAATACAGGCCTAGTGCTGGAGTCCTCTACGGTGTGTTTCTTAGTGGCAGCCAAAAATTTTTTTAATGCAGCTTAGTTTGGATCGTTGGGAAGGCAAATGTTAGCTAGCACTACCTGGCTTTCAGCACAGCGGGGTGTGTTTGGTTCTACCCACATGGAGGCTAACCTTGCAGATAGGGAGCAAGTGGGCCATGGGCTTTGTTGTACTTTGGTCTGAGGATTTTACTCCCCTTGTTTCACTGTTGAGGCCTCTGTTGAGGCCATACCTCAAATCCTGGGTTCTATTGTGGGCCACACAAAAGAAGACAGGTATTGAGGTGATGGAGTGTGTCCAAAGAAGAGCAACAGAACTGGGGGAGGGTCTGGAGGACAAGTCTGATGAGAAGCAGCTGAGGCATCTGGGGGTGTTCAGCCTGGAGAAAAAGAGGCTCAGGGAGCCTCTAACTCTGTAGTGAGATGGGGGTTGGTTTCTTTACCCAGATGACAAGAGACTAGACGAGAGGAAACATCCTCAAGTTGCACCAGCAGAGGTTTAGATTGGATATTAGGAAAAATTTCTTCACTGACACAGTGACATTGGAACAGGCTACTCAGGCAAGTGCTGGAATCACCGTGCCTGGAAGAGTTCGGAAGGCATGTGAATGTGATACTTGGGGATATGGTTTAGTGGTGAACACAGTGGTGCTGTTTTAATGGTTTGGCTCAATGATCTTGAAGATCATTTCCAGCCTCAGTGATTCTAGGATTCTAATTTCATCCCTGTCAACCTCAGAGGCAGTTTCCAGGGTTGGATTTTTTTTTTTTTTAATGTGTTTTAACTGAGCAGCAAGGGTTCAGAAGATAGAAGTAGAAAAGCATTGGTGTTATTCCTTACTTCAGAGAATAGGCTGGCATTTTGTCAAAGGTAGAACAGTTTCTATTCCTGGGACAGCCATATCTGTCTTTAGAAAAGTTATATATCTGGATAAACGTTCTCCACATTATTCTTTTCTCTTACAGACTATCACTCTGCTTGGCCTGCTGGCTCTGTTTCTCAGGCTTCAAGCTCACTATATATAATCCTGAAACTTCAGGCTCATAATAGTTCTGCGTATTTCTTGTCTGCCTTACTTACCTCTTCTAGGACTTTTTGTAGGTTTAATTATAAGTGATTTGGACAAGATCATGTGGAAAGGTTTTTGCGTAACAAGGACCTGAACCCAAGACTGCAGCATCCCAAACTTCTGCCCTAATCACTGACTCATCCTTCTTCCCACACGTTATCCCTTAGCCCTTGCTGCTTTTGGCAGGGCTGGTTCCTGTCCTTATGCCAAGGGAAGAGGGCACATGGAGGAGAGACAAGGGTAACAGACCCATGACACTCAAAAACACTCTTGCAGCGAGCGGTATTTACAGTTACTCCTTTCAGGCAGGTTTTTTGGTTGTTTTTCCTTCCCTCATTAGCACAAAGCAGCTGGAGTTGAGGCCTTGGCTTGACCCCAAAGTATGGTCTGTGTGAGACGATGGCCAGGAATGAACTGCTCGATTGCTCACTGCAGTAAGTGATAACCTGGTTGTTGTACTTTTTTGTTTGCTTGTTATTCAAATGAGTTGAAGTTAAACTTTGAGTGGATTAACTACTCCCAGGCTATGCAAGTTTCATCACCAAATTAGGTAAACTTTCCTACATATTTTCTTTTTTTTTCTCAAAAATGGGAATATCAATCAGGATGGTAACTTGCACAAGATAAAATACTAAAAGCTAAATTCATCCCTGCAATGTATCCAATGACTTCTTCATAGAGCTGCAGCAAAGATGAATTGGTCTGGAATGTACATGTTGAATATTTAATGCAAATACAACATGCCATAAGTGCATGTCCTGCAGGTAAAATGTAATTATTCTAATTACACTGCAATTACTGTACATCTACAGAGTAAATTACCTGATTATTTGCATTCTGTGCTATAAAATGTTCTAATTCAGTCTTCAAACCCATGCAAACCAGTTTCCCTTGCATAAGAACTCCAGATATTTTGGTTAGCAGTCATGCCAAGACGAGACACAGTTCTAGGATACTGACACACATTTACCCCTTAGTGCCCCATTCCACTCACATGCAGGTGGCTGTGTTTTAATTGATAGATACAGAACAACATCCACAGCATTTGCCTCAGCAATGGGCAGCAGTGGTGCTGTTGCTGGGGCCTCTGTATGGCCAGGAGGGCTGTAGCACACTGTGGTGATTATTGTGGATGCAGGAGCTCAGTGTTGGGAGATGCTAGCTCCATTTTGCCATGCATGTGGCTGAAAAAGGCACACAAGAAAATGGAACAGCACCACAGCAGAAGGGAGAAGGATACCAGTGAGGGAGGAAAGTCATGTGAGACAAAATGAGAGGCCATGAGGGAGGAGTGTAGACCTCCTAGCAGTCATGCTGAAGGTAAAGGGAGCTCACGAGAAAGAGTGCTACAAACCTTCTAGCAGACTCTGTTGTGACAGAAAAAGCAGTAATGGGTTTTTTTACCGTGTGGGTGGTGAAACACTGGAACAGGCTGCCCAGAAAGGTGGTGGATGCCCCATTCCTGCAATCAATCAGGGTTGGGTTAGACAGGGCTTTGAGGAAACTGATCTAGTGGAAGGTGGCTCTGATCATGGCAGAGGGCTTGGAGAAGATGACTTTTAAAGGTCCCTTCCAACACAACCAATTCTATGATTCTATGATCATAGAAAGGTTGATTAAAAGAGACCTCTGGAGATCATCTCTTCTAGCCTTCTGCTCAAAACCAACACAAGGTAAGGTCAGACAGAGTTTTGTCTAAACAAGTGCTGAAAATACCCAGAAATGAAGATCTCATCACCTTCCTAGTACCCAATCTGAACCTCCCAAAGTGCAATGTTTCCCCATCATACTTCACTGTATTGCCTACCACTGCTGAAAAGTATCAGGTCTTTGATCTTCAAAACCATCCCTAAAGCAGTTGAGGGCAAAAATTAAGGAGTACAGAATTAGACGGTGTGAAAGTACACAGGAGAATGGGTGCTGGCAGAGAGAACAACTATAGAACAAGATAATTTCCTGGATTCCCTGTTCGTAGGTAATGTCAAGGTACAGTACACACATGCATGTATAATCTACATATATCTACAAATAAAGCTGTAGTCTGGAAGATACAGAATAAGGTCAAGAGGTCCAGAGTCTAATTTCTGCTCTGTCACTGACTGATGAGTGACCTTGATCAAGTCACTTCTCTGCATAATAGGGGTACTGAGGGAAACTTTCTAAATAAGCTGCTTTGAGCCATAGTAATGAGAAGAGCTAGGTAAGAAAAAGGTCATACAGTAATTATTGTTATTACATACTATTATGTGTTATATATAATACACACAAAAGAATACATTTCTGAGAAATCTATCACCAGAGGTCAATAAATTCCTCCCTCCCCTTTTTTTTTTTTT
>VZRV01009990.1:796024-818677 GCA_013398115.1 Falcunculus frontatus
TTTTTTTTTTTTTTTTTTTTTTTAATTCTCAGACTGGAGTTAAATGATCTCTTTTTATTGAGCAGGTATCATGGATTCCCTTCACTCACCTCTTTCTCTCTGTCTGAGAAACTCTCTGAGGCTTTGTTTTCTCCACTCCACAGGAAAAGCAATTCAATTTGGACATCAAGCCAGCCTGAAACTGAGGTCTCTAAGGTGCACTGGAGACAATCTTCTAAGATGGCCAGTCCTGGAGAAATGAATGTCTTTCTTATTAATTTGGGAACACAACGGTTCTTCCTGACCCTTTGGACCCTGCTTTTTATTGATCAAAGTATGTAGGCATTTTTCCTCGGACAGATACTTGAAGATGAAGGCTGCTTCCGAAGGCTGGATTATGTTCATTGGAAAGAGGATACACACAGTAAATTAATATTAAAAAATTAAATTCACATGCTAAAATGCAATTAGTTTTTGAGTTTTCACATTTAATATGAAATATGAACTATTTGTGTCTATCCTATGGTCCATGCTTAAAAAGTTAAACTAAATTACCTATTCAAAGTGATTTTTTTTTTTTTTAATATTTCAAAGACCTGGTCTCAGATACAGTATCTCTGACAAGTTTCTAGAGGTTTCTGAAATAATTCATGCCCCACAAATAGAACTTTGGCACCAAGTTATAGAGTTCAAGTGACGTTAGCACTAAATGAGGTTTTAAATCATATTTTGTTGCAAAACAAAATATCCTTATGGTTTCAGTAGTATTGGTAATATATTTCTTTTCACCAATTCATATTTTCCTTTTTTTTTCATTTTTTGTGTTTCCTTGGTGTCTGCCTTTGTCTATGTTATTATTTATTTTATATTTATTGGGTGAAGTTTCAGGTTAAATGATGTACCCACTTCTATTAACAAGGTAAGAGAAGGAAAATTAGGCAAAAATATTCTTGGCCGTATAAAAAAAAAAGTAGAAAACAAGAGCAAAAGAATAAAAATTTAATATGTTTATATTTGGGAAGCTCTGGACTATCTATGTTTTATAGCACAATGCTACATTTAGCAGTATAACTGTGATTGTGTCAAGGTTACATTCTTCATATTCTACCAAAGGTGATTGATGTACGGGCCTTTCATTTCCCAAATGGTCAATACACTGCAATTGTTAGCAATTATTTTCTGAAGTTTTTGTCTGTCCTCTGCATACTCCCTCCCCTACAACTCTCCCTTTCCTGCTGTCTGCTGCATGACATTTCTGAAGATTTTTATATTTGGCCTACAAATACTAAGCAGAAATTCTCTTTAAGCAATTGTTCTCCTTGGCCTTCTGAAACATTTCTGGTAGGACCAAAAGCAAGGAAAATATCTGACATGAACAAATGTTTGTGAAATGAAATGAAAAGACACATCTTTGTGTAATAAGTACATGTTGTACAGGACTTCCTTGAAGTGAAAGAATAGCCAGTTAATAAATACATTTATTTTGTCTTTAACACTGCTGCAAAATGTTTCATATGTATATTGTCATAGGTAAGCTGAGGTAAATGTTCAAAATGGACCAAGAGAAATGCGTACGTGAGGTAACATACACATGAATTTTATTTTCAAAGCATAGCAAAGAGCCTAGAGGAAGGAAAGGTATTTTCTGTTAACAGTCACTTGGTTTGAAATATTTGAAGGTAAACCCCTGAAGCTGAAGTTGAGCAGTTCTCTGACAGACCATCCTATTATTATGCACATATGTTGTTCAAAAGTTTAAGGAAATGCAGAGTATGTGAAACACATACATTTTATAGTTAAGTAGGCATCTAGAAACATTTTGGATGAATTGCAGTGATCTGGAACTAAGTGCAAATATTGCACAAAATCAAAATTAGTCCCAGCAAATATATACCCAAGCTTAGTCTTACAACTTATTACACCTGGTTTTGAACATGACAGTTAGAAAAATGAGACCTATATCTTTGGTTTGCCATTTTACCATTCTTTAATTTGAAGACTGATCAATTTTTCAGTTCTCAGATGAAACTGTGACTTTCCATAGGTTTGAAAAAAGCTAAACAAAACCCTAGACTGGTGCTTAGCGCTTCCTTTTTTTCTCATATTTTGGTTAAGTTTGTGTCTATAATGTAGTGATGGGAGGAGTCATCATAAATCTTCCCACAGCATTCTCTACAAGTTGATTCACAATTTATGTTCATTTGCCTCTAATGAGATGATTAGAGTGGAATCAGATCAGATTTAATCTGCAGTTAAACTGTGAAGTTATTTTTCCCCCAAAATGAGGTTGTAAAACCAACATCAAACTCAGATTGCTACGTGTGATTTTTCCTTTTTTTTCTTTTTTTTTTTTTTTTAACTTCACTATTTTTACCAACTGAAAAACAATTTCTTTTTTTGAACATGGTAAATGCTGGCATCTGGTTTGCAGCTACTTCTAAACAACTTAAGTTGAACTAGAACTGTGTTAATATACTATTCAGAGATATGTTCAAATACAAATTGAACGTCTTGAGAGATTCTCTTGAAATATGTTTTACCGAAATTCCACGGAGCTCCCAGATTTGGTAATAGAAGACCTTTTTCAGTGTTAGATGTAAATTAACTTTTATAATCTTACCAAGATCAGTAGAAGTCATGGTCTTTTTGTGTCTGATGGCTGGAAAATGTATGCTAGTGTTAGTTCTCTTTTTGTGGATGCATAACATCTTCAATTTTAGGTGTTCATACCTCTCCATTTATTCAAGTTGGTTTATTCACATGTTTAGGTCAAATACTGTCTTGTAAGAGCCCCACTACTGATCATTACTTGCTTCTGTTTTCTCCCTACTAACCAAAGTGTTCATGCCAGACTTGCACAACTGAGTCACACCAGCTCTTCCTGACTGCAAAACCTGATTAGGAGCAGAGCAGGTACAGCTCCCTGATTTGACATCACTTTGCCAATGATATCAAATGGTGAGGGTCTTTGCCTTCAGGACTAGACATTCATCCATCACTTCCTAACGAAATAGCCAGGAACCATTGCAATAGTAATAATACACGTGCACACAAGTTGTTGTTAAAATCTGTTTGAGCTGCAGGAAACCATGAGTCTCCCATGCTTTATGGACACAGGCTATTACAGACAAAAGTCCATAAAGGGAGGATGTATATCAAAACCCAGTACCTTTTAAAAGCAAGGGACGCATTGTCCCATCATTCTACAATGAGTCTTGCACTCACAGCATGACACACTAATAGCTTTAAAAGCACAATGACTGTATTGTTCAGGTGACTCATAAAACTTGGCCATCAAACCGCAATCCCTCGAGTCGATGTGAATCCTCCATAGTATAAAATGCCAGTCTATGAGTCCTTCCAGAACAACTGATTGCAAGGTCACAGCCTTAGAAATCAAGGTCTTCCCAAACCAATGTTTAATCAAATAACCCAAAGCAACTATATTTAACGCTGTCCTTTTTGCAGCATTTCTATCCTATTATATTTAGAAGAATATAAAACTTGTATACTGTACAGCATGCTTATCTATAGCTTAGCCAGTGAAATATTATTAGTTTTCATATCTATAACTTTTATTGTTTTATCTTTGACAAACTCTGAAATAGTACACTAGTGACATTTTTAAAAATTAGCCTTCTGCGTTTAAAGACCACTCATCATTTTTATCTATCATTGTTCTGGAAATGTCACATTGATTTTATCCTCTTTGCAATAAATGGTAACATCCAAAAAAACCCCCCGAATAATAGTCTGACACTTCAAAATCAGCTGCCACTCTTGGACAGAACAAAAATAAATAAAAGAACCATTTTCTTGAAGGACAGGGAAGAGAAAAAAAGGGTGTAAGAGTGAGACAGAAAGAAAGTTTTATCTCTTTCTGGCAATACTGACAATAACCAAAATGGCAGGAATCATAACTAGTTTTTCCTGTTCCAACAGTGTATACAAATAGCAATCGTGTTGCTGATCAGTGAAAATACTTGCAAACATGTCTTAAGAATATTAGTTAAAAATCCTCCCAAATATGAACTAATACACTGAAAAAGAAAACAGGAAGAAAGATAAAAAACTTAATCTCCATTTCCCCTTCTCCCAACCCCAACAGTGTTATCAAGGAACAGAGAACTTAAACTGAAATTCTGGCCAGATCATGCAGGGATTTTGCCAATGACCTTACTCTCCTCAGCAGTTCACACACAGTGACAGGAAGGGTGTGTTGTACCCCTGATGAAGACAGAGCTGGACCAAACATCTCTCCAGAATCTCGGCTTGTCCCAAGCCAAGTCCCCTCCCAGCGAAGTTGTTACAAGATTAATTTTTTGGCATTGAATGGTGCATCAAGCTACCTGCAACCACATCCAGATGGGCAGAGGAACAGGGAAATGGGTGGATGGGGCCCAAAAATGAATAGGTAGAGAAAGAGTGAGGTGTTCAGTTCTACACAGGTGATAATGACAGATGTGTCTAAAGGGTTTCAAAATTTAAGAAGCCAAAGGCAAGTTAGGAAGGAAATTCCTAAATATGTGCTAAGGCCACATGGAATGGTTTGGTGATATTGATTTGTCTTCACAACCATTTATTTAGGATTATCTATGACTTTTTTTTTCTCTGAATATTTAAAAAATAATTATTATGTCAATGTAGAACACAGTCCATCCAAGTTTTATTTTTCTTTAAGTTTTTTTCGATCCTTTAAAAAACCTTCTCCACCATCATAAGCACTGCCCTGTCACTGCCCCTAGAGCTAGATTTGGAGCTAGATTTAGTGTTGGCTTGTGTCTTGCCATGACCATCTACACAATTGCAAAGAACGCCCAGAAACATGTCATGAATCTCTGCTTCACCAGGCCCAATGTAGAATGTTTTCCGATGGGCTCATGCCTTCAAGATGATTTAGTTTTGAAATTAAGGAAGACTGAATCTGCTGCCCATGTGCTACCAACATGTGCCCTCAATTCCTATGTCCTTCCCCAAGACATGAAAAGGCTTCCCCTTGTTCCCAACAGAACCCAAACCATGATTTTCCTCAATGTCTTCTTGTCCCCTCACATTATAGAACTGTGTTCACCATGAAAATGTGTCCCTTCAGCAAAAGAATATCATTTGTCCATATCAGTTTGCTCACAAACAGTCCCTTATTTCCTCCTGTTTGTTGGTCAGGTAAAGAGCAGCTTTAGGTTATTTGATTTTATAAATCAAATGTCCAAACCCCTTTTTTGGGAAGAAGAGGAAGAGGAAACAGTTAAACATGCAGATAATATGATCAAATCTCCTTTCTTTTATTAGTAAACTTGGGAATAGTTTCCACTCCGACATAAATATGATTTCAATTTAGCATTTCATCCTTACTCAGCAAAGCATGTAAACACCCTCTTAATTTTAAGCAAGTGCTTAAATCCTATTCCAGTAGCACTTAATCAGGCACTAAAGTTAAGTATGTGTTTAAATGCTTTGATGACTTGAAGCCTAAACAATGAGCAAAGTAATGACTTACTGAGATTTCGCTGTGCCAGGAAATAATGCTTATTGAAGAAAGGACACTATGATACACCTCAAGCCATTTCATGGCGAAAGAAAGGGGTTTGGATTGCTTGCATGGTTTTCTACAGTCTTTCACCTTCATTAAAACAAAATAACACAAAAGAAAGGAAAAATATCCTTGCGAAATATTCAGAGCTATAAATAAATAATGAGGCATACAGTATTTCAATCTATAATCACAGTTTATGGAGGTAGTGGAGACTGTGGTAGAAATGTGTTCATCTGTCTTGTACATGAACAATAAGGCCATGTCATGAACAATGAGCCTATAAAACAGGATCATAACAGGAAGAAAGCTTTAATGTACATATTATTAAAATTAGGATATAACACTGTAAGGCTCTTTCTTTTTTTTTTTTTTCTTAAACTGAACACTGCATGTATAACAAAGAGATGTTTTATCTCCTTCTCCACTGATGGAAAAGTGTTCTTATGTGGAAAGAATATTTGGGTAAGTATTTGGAAGTAAGAGAAATGGCTGTGCCTCCTATACATTTTAGTAGTGAAACAGTTAATTTTAAAATCCAAATATATTTTATATTCATGAGAAAACACCTGTATAGGGCATGCTTGTATCCACAGGACAGTAACACCTTGACTGATTTAGTATCAATCCTTATATTATAGCTTGAGGATATTGAAGAAACAAGCATATTATATTGTTCAAAATGAGAATTTCAAAAGTACTGAATAAAGGATAAGAACACTTATAAAACAGAACATAAACATTCAGGTTCACTGCATAAGCTAGTCAGCAACTGGAAAGGTTAGAATGAGTTCATGTTGTTTGACTGTTCCACGAACCCTTACTACAGAATATCTTGCTCTCCTGAAACCAACAGTAATCAACACAGATCACTGTAAAACATTAGACAGAGGCCTGTGAAATGGGGATAACAATATACTATTTCCCAAACTACCTGTTGTCTTCAGACTAGGTGTACCAAAATAATACACAACGGTCCAATTCGAACAGCATGTCAATTTTGCTATACATACCTAGATGTGTGTAATGCTCCCTGCACTCCTGTGAGAAAATGCAGATTATCTGTGTTATAACATATATCATATTACTCCTTCATTCTCTCAAGAAGGATGTGAAGCACAACCACTTTTGAACTGGGCCCAGTCAGAGTTTGAGTAATCATCTAAATAAATGGGTTTAAAATTTTCACACCAGCATTTAATTTAAAAATAAAAAAATAGAAAAGAAACAAGTAAACATTCTAACAAAAGAAATCCTGATGTGGGCAAGTTTACTGAGACATAGACTGTCTTTGCCTTTAGTTTTATATTACGCAAGGAGAGAGGTCCTATATTTGAGGCTAGCAGATACTACTATAATAATTAGCATTAAAAAATTAGGAGCATTTGAAACCATCAGGCATCATGTCTGTGTGCTTTTTCCCTTCATACATTGCTGATATTCATAGGGGAAGCAAATGAAGCTTAAGAACTATCAGGTTCCTTCTTGAATATCTCACGGAGGCTCGAACCTCGTAGAGGAATTATCTTAATCATATCATCAAAGGAAAGGGCTTGAAATATGATCTCAGATGAAAACTCTGATGAAGAGAAGTATAGCATAAATTTCTCAGCACTCAAGCCTTAGAAATTACAGCCATGACTCCATATCTCAGGCTCTGGAAGGAATAATAATTACTATTTGGCAATTTATCAAGGTGAGGGTTCCACTGGAGGGAACATCTTATTCAATTTGGGAGCTGAAATTATAGAACTAGTGAGATATTAAATAACAGCACAAAGCAGGACGTATAGGCAAGGAAAGTGATGGAACATATCTGAAGTAAAGGTGAAGAACTCAGAATGAGGTATCAAGACAACCTCCTTGTTTTCCAGTTATTGTCTTTAGATTCTTCAATAGAAAAGTCTTTGTAGCACGCCAACCCAGTTCAGCAACTGGTGTCAGAAGCATTATGAGAAGATAGAACCTGGAAAAACACAGGTACTTCTTCCAAGTGGTTTTTCACACACATGGGTTTTCGGAGTATACTTAGTATCTTAAAATCATAGAGTATCCTGAGTTGGAAGGGACCCACCACAATTATTGGATCCGATTCCTTGTCCTTCCAGGACATATCTGCTGAATTTGTCTCAGGCTTTCTCTTGGGTATATTTTATCAAAATATTTAATTAAGTATTTCAAGAGACTTATAACTTTACTATCTGTAGAGTCAAAATTAAATGTGTGATTAAGAGTCTATTTCCCTACTACAAGCAGGTGGGGAAATTATTTTAGAAAATTTTTTTCCTTGCTTGACACACAGGACCTGATTCCTGCTTCATGGAAATTGTGAGGAGTGTTCAGATAACTTAGATTCCCTTATATCTCCTCTTTCAGCTTGTCATTTCCAAGAGAGGAGGGATATACATAGCCTGTAACCTGCAGAACCTCTCCTCTAACAGACAGCTTTTGTCCAAATTCATTACTTTAGTTTTAATTGTAAGGAAAATGTATCAGTACCGTTAGGATTTTCCAGGGAATCAGAGAGAAGTCCTTGAAGAACCTTATGAAAGTGAATTTGGACTTAGTAGTAAATTGGACTAGATGGTCCCCTGGGGTCTCTTCCAGCCTAAATTGTTCCATGATTCAGGCTGCCCAAGAAAGTGGTAGAGTCATCATTCTTGGAGGTATTGAGAAGACAAGGAGATATGGCTTAGTAGTGTTAGGCTAAGGGTTGGTCACAATGTTCTTAGAGAGCTTTTCCAGCCCAAATGATTCCGTGTTTCCATGATTCTGTGACCTGGCCTGCTCTAGATACCTACATTAGGATATGAGGAATCACATTACGGAAGTTTGCATTCCCACTGATTATAGAATCACAGAATCAAAGAACGGTTATGATTGGATGGGACTACTGGGGGTCTTCTACTTTATCCTCCCTGTTGTGCCCTGCTCAGACACTCAGATCTGCATTGGTTAGGGAACTGTCATACAATGACACAACAGGAGTGTAACAACTTATTTGGATATGCTAGACCACTGCTCATCTGAACATAAAGAACATACAATGTCACCTTTTTCGGTGTAAGTTGATTAAGGCAAAGGGTGTCTTTAGTAAAGAGACCCTTATGGCCAGCAGCTAAAGACACCCTTATGGCCAGCAACTTGAGGTTTCAGTGGTACAAATACATTGTGGAGGACTTGCGTTAACTAAGTTAATGATCAATTAAACAGATTTTAAAAGTATGTTAAATGTGTGACATTGGATTTTGTAGGCAAGAATGCCTGAATCTTGGTAGCTGGACCAGAGGCAGGACTGACAGTGAATTTATCTTTGTGTTAATGCATTTACTTCACAAAATTCCCGTGTATTTGTTTAGTCTCAAGGATATTCAGTGCAATTCCCAGACTGATACATGAATTACTGCAAAAATGTTTAGGCAGTGTCATGCTTTATGAACCAGACCCCTGGGCTGTTCAGTATGGGTTAAACCAAGGACAGACTGTTTTTCATGACAAAGATATTAAGCTATCTATATGAACCCCTGACCATCAAATTACTCACTGTTTGTCATACCATTTTTAATTTACATGGTACAAGGGGCTTAAATGTCAGCATCTCTGTTATAACTTAGACTCCAGTGTCTTTAATTAATGTTTCATGTTCATGTTATGGTTATTTAGAATTTGCTGAAAACCCAAGAGTCATAAATATCTTTTACAGGTCTTTGTGGTATGAACTTTAACAAAACAGCTATAAAGAGGTAATAGGAATGAACAGTACATCACATAAAGCACAGCAAAGAAGGAAGAAAGGTGGGAATAAACTCCAGACAGATTAAAAAATTTCATCTTTTTTATATTGGCGTTTATGATAATTTTGTTATTTCTGCAGATGCAGAGAAACGGAAGGTAAATAAGGAAACTGTGCATAAAAACTTTCATAGCTTTTGGGTGTTGCATTTTATTTTTTCATCCACACTGGGATGAAATTAATATTTTTTACAAACATTTAACTAACTGAAGCTGAAAGGAGTCCATCTACTTGCATACAATATTCCTGCCTTAATTAGCCCGATGTTCTTCGTGAGTGCCCAGACTGCTTTAGCTGGTCATAGAGCCACTAGTGAGAATTTGGTCTTGCAGCTGATGGTGCCGATGGGGGAATTCACACTGTTGATTGTTATCCATAAATGTGGAGTCACATTACAGGGCTAGAAAAAACCTGGGAATCTGAAAAAGTCAATGAAACAATATGAATGGTAGTAGAGGACACTCTTAGCTTCCAAATGTGACTAGCTTAGTGACATGGGTAATGACTAAGTCTTTTTTTCTTCTGGATCGCTCTGGTAATCAGTTAAGTGGGGAAACTGTAGTAAGAAATAAGTTTATATTCAATGTAAAGGAAGGTATAAATGGACTTAAGAATATGAAACAGCTGTTATGAAGAGTGCATGTGGAGAAAATTAGAAAAAACACTAGAGTATGACTAAGAAACGTAGTACAAAATGTGCATGAGATCGGAATTGAGGCTGATATATTTTCACATCAGTGAGGAAGACGCCTTTTTGTCAAGTTTTCTTCTAACACACAAAGCAGATATGGAATTGTATTTGCAAAAATTGGAGAGGCTTGTGTCTCCAATTAAATAGCAGAGTGGCTGTGATGCACCCTTTTTTTCAAGAGTGTGTTAAGTCTCACAACGAATGTGTTTGCAGATGTGTATTAATATGGAAATATAACAGAAATGAATTGAGTTTTGTATTTTTCAAAATTATATATGAACTTTAAAAATCCCTAAGTTCCCTTAAAAATAAAGAGGAAGAAATGCTGTGCTACTGCAGGTCAACCTTTGGTAAGCTTTGAGGGAAGGAGCTGAAATAAAAGAACAGACTGAACAAAAGAAGAAAGTTATCCTGGCTATACAGGGCCATTATCTATCGACATGATTGTGATTTCTCAGTGTCTTCAAGAGCACCCAGAATACACAAAGCCATTTGAAGAACAAGCAGCACTGCTCTGTTCTTACCATCTCTGTTCATCTGCACAAAGGCTGAGAAACTGTCTCCAGCTTTATCCTACTTTGCATGCTTAACTGCAGATACAGATATGTGTGAAATGTTACAGTTGTGTAAACAGGGTCTTTTGTGGCTGTTTTGAGGGAAATTAAGCATTCTTGTCACAATGATGCAATCTAGTATGATAAAATACAACAGTCAAGAAAACTCTCTGAGTTTACGATTTGTTCTACAGAAAAGCGACAAGCAGAAGTCTGAATTCAAAAGGAGATTGACTCCGCTCTCTCCTCCTAGATCTGGGAAGGGAACTGACCATCAATGATGCGGATTTTACCTAGATCTGATACTGAGTTCTGACTTTGGTGAGCAAACTTACAGGCTGTATCCAGATCGGTATCATTGTTATTTTCAAATCCATACATTGTTTTTGTGTACTCTGAGACCACCACCAGCAGTTGCACAACTCAGAGTACTGGAGCTCTAAACAAAAGTGACTTGCTTGCTGGGGCCTGGCACCTCTCAGCTGAAGTGATTTCCTTCATCTACAAAGATTTTGGGAAATCTTTTTATTTCCTGGCTCAAATTATATTGTGAATATCCTGCTGTGGATTGCTTTTGTCACCCTTGCAAATATTTTGGTTAAGTCTGAGTCAGTGACAAATGTCATCATCCAGTTATCTCTTTTCTTGTTCTAGTCAACTACAAAAGCATCCAGCTTTCCTTCCCTTGACTTTCCTGCCAGCAGTTTCCATTAATTTCCCATTTCCTACATTCAACTTGACAAAACCCCCAGTGTTCCTGTTAACCATGTTTCTTCATGTAACAAACTCAAATATTCTCCAGACTCCTTTGCATGAAGAGACAGTCATGACAGAGTATTCATTTATAAGAATGAGTGCTCAGTAGTGGGACCCACAGCCTGGTCAAAATTTGGGGAGTGGAGGAAAAAGGGGAAAATGAGAAACAAACCAAATCAAGAAACTGGGGAGAAAAAAGATGTCATTTAGAATCAAAAGAAAACCCCAGTCTCTCTCCCCAACAACTGAAATTTCAATCTTGATATAAGCTAGAAGAGGGGGGAAAAAAAGAAGAAAAATAAAAGAAGAATAAAGGATTTCTTTTATTCTCTTCAGAATAGTTCAGTACCAAAGCATTTTCAGAGACTGCTACCATGCCTCAAGGGATTGAAAATGCCTTCTGTCATCATTCCCATCCATTGAAATGTAC
The DNA here is from genome assembly GCA_013398115.1 of Falcunculus frontatus. Classification (NCBI taxonomy): domain Eukaryota; kingdom Metazoa; phylum Chordata; class Aves; order Passeriformes; genus Falcunculus; species Falcunculus frontatus. The sequence continues at coordinate 807,758 of VZRV01009990.1, forward strand.
ATTAGGCACTACAGAGAGAAAACTGGGGCAAGGCAAAAATGAAACAAAATAAAACCAAAGCAAAGCCCATCAAAGAAAGGGCTCGCATTTTTGTGGAGTTCAAAGGAATGGTGTGTCCCTAAAACAAACCAATTTTCTCTCCCTACATACATCACACACACACACACACACTTGAACACACACACTCACACAGGCTTGTGGTCTCGTTGTAGGCATCCACTTTCTGAATAACCATTTCTGTAAGTAAACAAGCTGCTCCGACTGCAGCATAAAGTGAGCTTAATAACAACTGAGATCAAAATGAGCCAAGATAGTAGGGGATAATAGTGGGGGATCATTCCTAAGACTGTTTGCCCCTGAAGGGAGAATTATTATTATGACCTTGTACCACCGAGCGGGCATGTGCTCCTAGCTGGATCAAATGTAGGCCTTGGCAAAGCTCTCTGCCTGGGAATGTGGCTGCAGTATCTAGTTTTTAAAGCTACTGGAAGTGTTGCTATGGGCACTGAGGCACAGGAGCCAAATACAGGGGAAGGGAAATAATGAAAAATGCTGATTAGGAGCTCAGAGAAAGGAACGGAACATTTGTGCTCAACAATAAAATGTAATGCTCTGTTAATCTGTTTCTTGGCTGTCTGTACTCCATAGGATTTTTAACATACTTTTTGTATATTACTATATAGTTTATTTAATACACTTTTACTCTATGGGATATTTAATATCCTCCTTTATTCCCTGTTAAGCTACCTACATATACCCTTCTCAAAAAACCCACAATCTTTTCTAATGCAGCTAGATTGAGTCTAGTGTGCACTCATGCTCTAGGAAATATAAAGCAAACTCCCATGCTGACTGCTTAAGAGAACAGATATTAATTAGCACTCTTAGACATGCTGCAAACCGAAGAAAATGTTTCCTTCCAAGAGAGCTTCCTTTGACTTATTCACCCTAGTATGGTTTACCCTTTTCCCACTGATTAATGACTGATTAATGTTGTTTTTTCAGTGATGTCCAATGCACCATCATGATAAACAAGAAAACAAGGACAAAGCTTTGTGGTACCCACATAACATTTTCTTCAGCCAATTGTGACATTGGGGAATTATTTCTCATTCCCAGGTTTTTGATACTGAAAAAACAGAGCTGTACTGAAATGGAGATTTGACAAACCTACAGTTGTATAATTGTTCAAAGAGCAGGAGTCTCTTGAAGTTGGGTATCCTCTTTTTAATTAATAGTATGCACTTGTACATCATACTACGGTGCCATTATCATAGAGCCACAGAATGAATAGAATACATTGGGTTGAGTTGGGTTGTGTTACAAGGGGCCCTAAAGCTCACCTAGCTCCAAACCCCTGCCATGGGCAGGAACACCTTCCACTGTCCCAGGCTTTTCCAAGTCCCAGCGAACCCAGCCTCGGACACCTCCAGGGATGGGGCAGCCACAGCTTCTCTGGACAACCTGCTCCTGCGCCTCACCGCCCTCATTGTAAAAAATTTCTTCTTAATACCTGATTTAACCCTACTCTTTGTCAGTTTGAAGACATTCCCCTTTGTCCTGTCACTCCAGGCCCTTGTTCAAAGTCCCGCTCCAGCTCTCTTGGAGCCCCTTTAGGCACTGGAAGGGTGTATAACATCTCTCTGAAGCCTTTTCTTCTCCAGCTGAACACCCCCTACACTCTCAGCCTGTCTCCATGGCAGTCGTGCTCCAGCCTTCTGACCATCCTCGTGACCTCCTGTGGACTCACTTCAACAGTTCCGTATCCTTCTTATGTTGGGGCGACAAGAGCTGGATTCAGCACCTGCAGATGTGGTCTCACAAGAGCAAAGTAGAAGGGAGAATCAGCTCCAGTGACCTGGAAAATTTTAAGCTGTGACAGAGTAAACTTGGTGTCTGTAAGTTTGTCGTTCTTGCAGCATATTTGTCTTGTTGGCCTTCTGTGATCAGAGTTCTAATCATTTTGCTATAAAAATGCAGTGTTGCAAAATAAATATTGAGGTTTTTCTCCTTAAATATATCTCAAGCTAGAGTACAGTGATACCATACCAGGGTCACCCGAGCTGGGTGTCTGCCCAGAAATTATAAATAACTAGAGTATTATTGCTTATTTTACATAAATATACACACATCCACCATCGTAACATATGTGCATATGTATATAAGATGAAAAGGCAACACAACATGGTAAACTTACTAAATTTACTGGAGTAAATGGACAAAGTTCTTACTCTAGCTTCAACAAAATATTAATTCCAGTACAAAGCGAGTTATCAGTAAACAGAGAAAAACTAACAGGAACAGATGATTTCACCCCTATTTATGTTACTAGGAATGGAAGGAACTTCTATTCTTGTTCAGTAATGTTTCATTTTAAATTAGGCAATCTTGGAAAGTTAGATGTGAGATAGTTTTGGGTAAAATTGCCCCAATTTTTCTTCTACTCGACACGTTTTTTCATAACCTTCTGAACTTAATGGGACCAGACATCCATTAACCTACAGACCTGTGAATTTCTCCGACTTCTCCTGAGCTGAGGATTTGGTTCAGCAGCATTTTTCACCTGTATAAATTATATGGGAAAAATTATTCTCTTAAATTACACCAAAATCACACCTTTGGAATTAAAAAAGTAGGGAAAGGCAAATCAGAAGAAGCAGGTGGAGGAAGAAAGAGCTGGGAACAGGCAGACAGAAGGAAACCTCATTCATTGTTCTGAGCAGATGTATGCATGTGGGAACTGAAATAATACCCTGTTTAGCTAATCTGACTTTGGAAACATGCAGCGCTGTAGATTAGGCATGAAGACTGATTATTTTCCGAAGGAACAGGATTGTTTTAGCTGTTCAGCACGCACAGGGCTATACTGAGAACACTTAAAATCTTTTCCTCCTCAAATGTTTAGCCAGCCTCCCTCCACATCCACCTTGGCCAGTGAAGGGAGAAAGAGGAAGGGAGCAAGGGGAAGGCAACGCCATTCGATGTCACTATGAGGTGGTGCTGATCTAATCTCCCTGCTCAGAGCTCTTGATTTGATTTAGGATAGCAGTTGTTAAGAGCAGAAGGAGCTGCTGGCACGAATGGCAGCCCTCTCAGCCAGCCACACTTTCCAACTGTCCTGAATATTAAAAAAAGAAAAAAAAAAAAAAAAAAAGTGAATAGGTAGAAGAGAGACTGAGAAAGAGACAGACTCAAAGAACAAGCCTACAAAGAACAGTGGCTGCAGCTCACTCAGAGGAATTCCATTAAATGAACTCATCCGTCATCTTGCCTTTTATTGATGAGTGGCATTGCTTGGCGGCAAGTGACATGGCAGAACAAATAGCATCAGAGCCCTGGCTTCCTCTTCCACTGCACACAGAGACACACAGGCCCCAAAACAATGAGTCATTACTTATTACATCCATTATTAACTCAGCTCAGGCTCATTAGGCATGGAAATTGAGGAGGAAAAAGGAAAAAAAGACCAAACCAGGAGCTAACTAGCATCAAGTACCCACAGATTTAGGGAAAAGGTGTGGTGGGAGGAGGAGGGAGACGGGCAGTTAAAATCTGCTACTCAACATTTGTGACATTGTTAAATCCTGAGGGTGGTGGGTAGTTGATCATATGTTTTCCTTTTTCTGACATGATTGCATTGAGGGCTGTGCTTTAAAGCAACAAGGCCAAAAGAACAGGAATGTAAGAACTACATCATTAACTACTGCAAGACCTTCAGAATAAAGTTTATCAAGAATGATATGGTTTTATTAGAGGAATCTCAGGTGGACACAATAAAAAAAAAGTACAAAAAACCTAAAAGAAGACAAATGGAGCTACTAGAAAAACCAACCAAGTCGAATGCAAGCATTGTGTTGGTGAGGAGAGTGTAAAGGAATTCCTGTGTGTCTTCCTGTCTGTGGCATTGGATTAATTTCACTGAAGGTTGGTTTTCTAAGTGTTAGACAACTAGCCTAAAAATATGCCATGTACAAATTTCCTTTTCAGTCAAGAGAGCAATAATTTTGTTGCTGGATGACTTGTCCAATCCCAAAAAAAAAAAAAAAAAAAAGAAAAAAGAAAAAAGACATTTAAAACAGTTTAAATTAACTGCTATGTGGAGATGTTGAAATCTCTCATTTTGCTATCAAGGAAGCCTAGATGACCAGTTTTGATGCAGCATATAATTTGTAAACAGATAAAGTTAAATGAGATGGGTTAGACTGTTGTTATCTTAGCTCTGACTATGATGGTAACTGTTCTCTGGATCCATACGTAAACAAGATTTTTGTCACTTCCTTGATTACTCAGGTCTAGAAAAAACTCCTGAAATGTTTCCATTCACATTTAAATAAATAAATAAAACAGTTCAGGAAGAAATATAGTGTGAGCCAAAGGAGGACCGATAATACACACATAGAGCTAAAATGGGATTGAGTGGAAAAAAGCAAGAGGTGTATGGACCCACTCAAATAAAATGAGACAACCGTGAAACAATTCCAGTAAAAGCAAGGTTGTCTGAATTGTTTTAGTCACCCATTCAAGTAAAAAGGAAAACTATTCCAAATGTCTGTACCAGGTTCAATCTGATTCAAGTTTCACACTTACTTCCTTAAATTTATTTATTCTTCTTGGCTAGATTTCACCCTTTCTTTGTCAGTGCACCTTGCTTCAAGGATGAGACAAAAGAAAAGAGATTGCTGAAGTATTGAGAAGGACCACTGACATTTTAAAGATTTGCTGAAATCAGGTGGGAAGTCTTAAAGATTCTCAAGGGATTCCCATCAGCCTGGGAAGCAAGTGGAGACTGATGGCAGTCCAGGTGGTCTTCACCTCTAAGCACAAACTTACAGGTGGACTTTGAAACCTCTGTTTTACTTCCTCAAATTATTTGCCACGAGACAGTAATTAAGATTCACATTGCGAATGCAACTACAGCAAATTGAATTAGTAATTGGAGTAAGTAGATATATTTTCAATACAATCAACAGAAATAGCTAATTGCTTGGATTTTTGGAGCCAGGTATTACCAAACTGTCTGATTTCTTTTGTTGCACCAAAAGGACTTGCTATATGTTATCTCTTGTAACTCCTGGCTTACACCTGCTGTAACAGGAGGTGGATAGCTTAAGATCTTGCACATTTATCTCCCCTAGAGGTTTGCTGGGAACAGGCAGTAGTAGGGAGTAGAGCAAGATTCCTTCCAAGTTCATCTTGGCAAGAACATGTGTATTAAAGGCTGTTCTTCTGCTAATTAATTCTGAAAAGAAGCACGGAAGAAAGTTGTGGTGCTTGACAGCTGCCCTAAATATCTTAGTGTCGAGGTTGGTTAGCACATGCCACTGATCAGATTCTTTCAGCTCAGATGCATAAGTTGCAGTTATCTTGTGCAAGAGTTAACAGAACTGGAAAAAAAAAAAAAAAGGAAATTGGTGTTTCTCAATTTGGCAATTCAGCTGATGTTTCTCTGCATTTTTTCCATCACTTTATAGAAGCGGTTTACAAGCTTTCAGTGTTATTTAAAAAAATTATTTTATTAAACAGAATGGAAAGCATCTCACCCATTTTCATCTCTTTTTCTTCCCATTTCAACATTTTCTGCTGTCTGTGAAAAATAAGCCAAATAATGGAAAGTACAAGAAATCAGAGTTTCGGGGATAGGAGATATATCATTATTAGTCCTGTGTCATTGTGATGGGTTTCATTCATACACACAACAAAAAAATGATTCTTACATCAATAAATATTTTAAATAACTTTCTGTAATATATCTGTGGGGTATAATAATAAATTTTACTTTTAATCTCAGAAAGCACTGCTCCTTAGAAATAGTCTTACAGAGAAGAGATAAGAAGGAAAAGAGATTAATTATACCAAATGACACCTACATGTCAATGTGGCCAAATGTCCCTATTTATTCTACCATTTGAAGTTCATAAAGGAAAACATACAAGTTGTACCCTGGGCTTTTGATTTTGTGGCAACCGTAAGAGAAGATGAAATCAACTGTAGCATTTTGCCAACAACTCAGAATGTGTTAAAAAGCAAGCAAAAAAAAAATAGATACATTCACATGGTTTATTTTTCTCCAATTAATTCTGAGGCATCTGCTTTGAACGTTAAAAAGCATTCTCTTTGTAAATACATAGCTATTAAAAAGAAAAATCATGGATAGTCTTGGCAAGCTATCTACCTTCCCAAAATCTATGAGACTTGCATGAGTTCATTTAGAAGCTCAGGAGCTTCAGATCTCTTCAAGGGAATGGGTTTCTCTGGATGCTCAGGCAATATCTCTGACACTACTCTCATTTGCCACCTCTGGAACCTACTGTGGGAAATCATTGCTCATAACTTGCAGCACCACAGCACAATCCACGGGAGCCTTATGTGGTTGCTTTGGATGATCATCCTCTCCCGTTCAGAGCACTTTGTCTCTGAGGATACAGTCTTGCAATGAGTTTTAATTATTCATCAGCTTTTCCTTCAGCTGAGCCTGTTCCAGGGCCAGGCCTAGGGGTGGGAATCATTTCACCTTGTGTGAAGTGTCTGTAGAGTAGAACTGCAAGGGAGTCCATACTTCAGTCTCTCTTTCCATTAATAAAGAGAAATAGGAACATTTAGGGCACAATTCAATGACCCATTTTTTGACTTGTACCTGAAGATTAGATGAATTGTGCCTTAAAACGTGCTTGATTCTCCATCGATTACAGGGACTCAAGTGGCTGCCTCAGATGTCAACAGCTATGTTTGGGCAGACGAATCTCACCCAGGAGGTTTACATTTTATTTAATGACTTTGCATTAAGGCACCAGAGACAAGGCACGCGAGCAAATGCTGGCAAGGAAGGATCATCCCCCTCCTGCTCGTGGCACGGCGATGTTTTTGTGCTAATGTTTTGCAACTGTTCGTCGCTTCCCTCTTTGCAGTGTCTGCAGTAGTGAGGGGGCTGGAGGTGTCTCATCAGCCTGTCTCAATTCTACCCATGCCGTGGCAGGAGAAATCCTAATTTGGTACGATATGCCAGTCGCTGAGGTTAGCTCAGCAGCAGCAGCAGCTAAAAGACAGATGTAAAATCAGTAGCTGATGATTTTACATCAGAGAAGTGAATGTAAAATCAATGAGAAGTTTTAAAATGGGGAATGGCTTAAATTTAACAAGGCAAATTAAGTCAATGTTTGTTTTAGCAAATGGAAAGGTTTTCCCTCTCTCAGGCTAAGACTATGATTAGCAGAGTGCTGGAAACTAAGGATATTTTACCAGAGTCTTGCGCTGAGCATGGCTTCTTGATGTCAAAAACACACCCTATATCTCTCTGAAAATTCACTGATTCAAATAGTCCTATGATATCATAGGACAAAATATACAATGGAGTTGAAAATGATGTTATATAATGGGAAGGCAACAGACAGAAATGGATAAAATAAAACCAAGTGTTTTCCTAAGAGAAGGAATTTTTTCCTGAATTTTAATTTTTCTTCATTTAAATATATCTTTATTTTTAAAAAAATACCTCTTTTTCCTCAAAAATTTAATTTTTTCTTTGCTCTTCACTTCTTTTTTCACTTACATTTAGTCCCTTTTCCTGGGGTTGGGGAAGAGAGTATGAGTAAGGAAGAAGAAAAAAGAAAAGCAGGGTAAAAAAAGGAGAAAAAAGAAAAAAAATAAGGAAGAAAGCCATTAAAATGAAGAAGGGGCATTACAGCACCATACTTGCATTTTTTTTTCTTTTTTTTTTTCTTTTTTCCACTTTGTTTGAAAAAAATAAGAGTGAAAATTGAAATAAGCCCCCTTGTAATGAAAAGGATTTTGAACTTGAACTTCTGTTAGCTCTGTTGTTGCTCAGTAAAGGTCAAGCACAAGCTAAACTTTAATCGTATATTCCCAAGGAAATCTCAATGAAACATTCATGTTCATAGAGAAAGAACCTTGAAACTTTTGGGTTTAAAATGTTTCCGCACATATTTCTAAGTAAGTGAGTATTTAAGTGTTTTGGTGTATAGGCAGCCCTTCAAAGCGTTTAAGATGCTGTGCTGAAACCTCTCTTATAACATTCCTAGCTGAACCCTGTCCCAGAGATTTATGTATGCCCTCGTATCAGTCTCCTTTCTAAGATGCGTGACCAGATGCGAGCTGGTAGATTAGAGCTTGGGTGTTTGCAGCGCTGTGACATTTTCTTGTATCAACTCATCTCTTTCCCCGTTCTGGAGAAGTGTAATTTGGGAAGTTTTCTTTCTTCATGTCTCATATGTTTTAATGCTGCCCTTTAATGCAATGTACACATGTACAGATATTATATAAATACATGCAGCTTTATAGATGTAGATGTTTCTGTGCAGCCCAGTTGGCCAAGAGGCAGCTGCCTGCATTGGTCTGTTGATATTAGAAACTAAGAGCTCGAAGAGCAATGTTTCATTTTGTATGTCCTTGGTTAATATTTTTTTAAAACTTAATTGTGAAGGAAAATGCTTCCTTTCGTTACCAGTTTTCTCATCCTCTGTTGACACCAAGTTTCAACTCTGTTACACTATTTTAAAATGAGGTGACTAAACTAAATTCGAGTAGTTTTACTCTGTTGAGAGCCAGACTAGACAAATACTGAGCTTTGAACAAAAGCTTGACACACTTTCTAAAAGATGCTTGGCTTTGGGAGGGATAAATCATCTTCTGGAAATATCTGCTTAAATATTTCTATTTTGCCCATTTATGTCTGTGTCCACTTCTGTCTTCACTCTGGCCCAGCTATGCACATGCCTAACTTCTAGACCACAAAAAGGGAGAATATTCCCTCCATTTACACAGTTGCAATATTTTCTGACGCTTGTAAAGGACTATGGTAGTGGTTTCTTACCAGTGACTTTATGGTAAAGATAAGGCCCATATCAGGATCCATATTAAATGAACAGCATAAAAATAAGTATTCTGGGATGCTTCCAGACAAAAATTACTAAGTTCCAAATCCTGGAGCTTTAGAATTCTACAGAGAATCTGCAACAGTGGATGAGCTCTACATCATAATATTGAGATTGTGCATGAGATATAATATTTTGAAGCAGCATGAATATTAAGACGGATTTTTAAACAGTAGTTTTTAACTAATTTCATAAATCTAAGATATTAAAAGGAGAGTATGACAAGTTATATATATATCATGTTATACAAAAGAAAGGAAAAAGAATATGTTACAAATACAAGATTATTTTTGAACCCTTATAGCGCTTCAGAACCTACAGTATGATGAAGCACCCAAATGAACCCGCATGACATAGTGTAATGTATTTATTCAATGTCTTCTTTTTATTAGATCCCTCATATATAGTCATGTAAAGTACATACAGTGTCTGGTATATATTATCAATCCATTTGTTCCCTATCTAGATTTATATTTCATCCCCAAAAAGAAAATAAGATGATCTCCCCAACAGACTATTTTAGGATTCAGATTTTGGATGCGAGATTTTAATTGCTATGACAGCAATGTGTTTACTGTGTCTAAAGATATGCAAACTGCTTTATAAGTAACTCTATAGTTTAATATGTGTTTGTTTGTGATCTTTTTCTGTTAGGGGCTGATCCGGAGCTCTTTGAAGTCCATGGGTTTTTTTTTCACTGACTTCAAAAGGCTTTTGGCTCAGACCCTTATCCTTAAACACTGAATAGATTAACAACTGATTTGTGAATAGTTTGCAATGCCAAAAGGAATAGGAAAAAGCCAGCCTTTACGAAATTACGTGTCTGGTGAACACTATTTAACCATACTCTATTGAAATGTGTATTAATAATTAACTGGTGCCACAATGGCATATGTACACTATTGGGCTGGCAGAACGGTGCAGAAGAAAAGATATGGAATATGGAAATATTTAATGATATCCTTGTATTTTATACACAGCTTCACCAAAGCCTATTCCAAGAGTGAGGCCACTGGAGTATTCAAGGATGCACAACCATTTCCTAGGCAGAAGTTCTTTCCCAGATGTTCAGTTTGACCTGGGGCAACTCAATCAAAGTCTGTAAGGTTTCCAACATTTCTAGTGGGGATTTATTTTTAAAAATGTGGCATATGGATTTTTCTGGCAATAATGAAATATAGCTGTGCACACTCCATTAAATAAAATGAGACTTTAATCCTTAAAACTGTGTGAGTAACTGGAATTGGAAAGTTGGGAGCTGAGAAAAAGAGAATAGGTTGAGGGTGAAGAAAGTGAAGAACTTCAGGAAGGACATTTGAAGAGGTGACCCAGGGAAAATAAGGAATTAACTGTTTTGAATACATGGATTCAAAGGACATATAGCCATTCCTGAAAACATGGATAGATATAGCATTGTAAAATAAACTCAGGAAGAAAAAAATCAGATAAAAAAATGAATAGTGACTTAATGGAACTATTTAAGTAAGTAGATTGCTTTTTTAATACTTGCTGTAGAATTCTTTCTGTATTTCAACCTCTTGCTACTTAAAAGCATAAAAACGCTTTGGGTAATTAAGTGACTTGATTTGCACTACAGCAATTTTGAAACTTTCAAAGCAGGATGAGAGGCTTAAGAATCTCTGCTTCCATAAATTCAGTTCCAGTTTCAAAGAAATTAAAACACCAATAGACAAAGCAGAGAGAAAAATAACTCCAAACAATATTTCTGGGATTTCTTATGGATATGGGGTCTGATCTTTTAGTTTGTACAGCCTTTCACTGCAACACAAACTGGGAATGTTAAGATTTAGTAGGAATATTTTCCCTGTGTTGCTCCAGGAGGCCTGATCACAGAATGAGCAATATCACACAGAATCACATTTACTGTTTGAGACCTCTGGAGCTCAGCAGAGCCATTCTTTACACAAGCATGTTCCCCTGCCTCTTTCTCTTTATTCTTTCAGAAAATGGTCCTAACAACCCTTTTTCTCTCCCTACTTAGTTAAAGCTTCAAAATAGTTTTTATATCTTT
>VZRV01009990.1:818707-863627 GCA_013398115.1 Falcunculus frontatus
TTTTTTTTTTTTTTTTTTTTTTTTTTTTTTTAATATAGATATATATATATTAAGGCAGTATTTCTCCTTCCAGCATGTTCCATTTAAGCTTACATTTAGGAGATATTTCTGTGGTGACCTCTGCAAGAACATCCCGACCCAGTCCTTTATGAACAAACAGCTGTGCCCACCTACATTGCAGTCTGTGTGCATGTTAAAATAACTCCCCTCCCTATATTTAGCAGATATGGACATTACTGAGTCCAATTGGCACTTAGTAAATAATAAATAACAACAACGACAGCAACAACAACAACAAATGACAAACAACAACTATAATAATTTAATTCCATCTAATTGAATAATTTTCTGTCTAACCATGGCAGTGGGGAGTCCATTATGCCACCAAAATTGTTTGCTAAACATGAGCCTTTCTACAGAGTAGTTTAAGCAGCTGCTGCTGAGGTCTTGTAGTTCTGCAGAAGCACTCAGCTGGCCAAAACTTCCTGGTGCAGGGACATCAATCTCCCTCCCAATGGCTGCTGAGTTCATTCTGTAGATAGCCAGTGCTGCTGTCAGCTCTGCGTCCCTGATGGACAACAGAGCTCAGTAAAGGCGCATCAGAGTAGAGCATTGTTTTTTACATGAGCAGCAGATTGCACCGTCAGCGATAGTGGCAGTAGAGTTGGTAGTCTTGGTAGGAAATGAATGATTCTGAAGCCATTAGGAATATTAGGGGAAATTAATGGTACCTTCTTCATTGAATGTAAGGCTCAAATGCAGAGAATTAGTGTTGTACCTTCTTCTGTTCTTTCTTTAGCCTAAAGAGATATTGAGTAAAGGGTCAGAGATGTAAAAGAGACTATCAAAATATGTAGATGTTTGCGATATTTTGTTCATTGCAAAAGAGCAGAACCAGTAAGACTCATACCTGTAACAACTTAGATGGAAAAATTAACTTTAGACACAGTTTAAGCACTCAAATGTCTTATAATTTCTCACAAAACCCTATCCTAACTGCTGGGCCATCTCGGTATTCACAGGTGTCTCCATTTTTTTGCCACAAGACCTACAGAATTCCATAAAACTCCATTACTGCCTGTAGCCAAAGACATCATCTTGACATAGGCAAGCAGTCCAGCAGTTGCTTTCACCTCAGTCTGCTCAGGTGGCAGTGCTGGCTTTTGTGCAAGTCACAGCCTCTCTTGCTCTGAAATGCAATAGGACAGTGTGTACCACCGACTGCAGCAGCCAATTTTCACCTTTTGTTTTACACAGATGTCCCTCCTTCGCATCAGAAAGCTCCAACTTACACTTCTCAGAACTCATGAGAATGACTTAAGTGCCAGGTATAATATAATCCTGCTTTATAATCCTGCTTTATTGTCTTTATGGCCCCTGAATTACCTAAACTTGTTTTTTCCTTTTTTTTTTTTTTTTACATTTAGGGAAAGACAAACAAGGTAGCACAAGCTGAAGTACGGTGTAGATGGGCATCCGCCCAAGAATATGTTCTTACTCTGTTACATCTGCCGTATAACTTGTATTTCTCCTCCAAGTGTGAGAGACTTTCTCCTTTTTATTAAAAGATCACACACAGGCACTTACCATCAGGTATGTTGCAAAGACAAACCCTGCCTTATTTAATTAAAGCTTGCTTATATTATCAAACTTTTATATATATGTAAAAAAGATGTAAGATTAAATATCTTAGTATAAAAACAGAGTTAATAAGCCTAGATTGGCATAGACAAGTTGTTTGGGAGAAATACTCAGGGGATAGCTTCACTCATAAAGTCATAGAATGGTTTGGGTTGAGAGGGACCTTAAAGGCCATATTTTTCCAAACTCCTACCATGGGCAGGAACACCTTCTACCAGAGCAGGTTGCTCCAAGCCCCATCCAGTCTGGTCTTGACCCCTTCCAGGGACGGGCAAGCCACAGCTTCTCTGGGCAACCTGTGCCAGGTCCTCACCATCCTCACAGTCAAGAATTTTCTTGTAACATCTAATTTAATTCTACCCTCCTTCATCTTAAAGCCATTACCCCTTGTCTTATCACTATATGCACTTTATTAATTCCCTCTCAAGGGCTCTGATAGCCCTTTTAGCACTAGAATGTGCAATAAGGTCCCTTTTCTTTTTCCAGGCTGAACAATCCCAGGTCTCTCAGAAGAGGTGCTCCAGGCCCATGACCAGCTAGTGGCCTCCTCTGGAGTCATTCTAACAAGTTCACAATTTTCTTGTGTTGGGAGTCCCAGAGCTGGAGGCAACATTGCAGCTGAGGATCTCACCAGAGCAGAGTACAGAGGGAGAATCACCCCCCTGAGCTGCTGGACATCTTTAAGGGGTACGTCCTTGGCTTTGAAATGGACTCACCTACAGCTAAAGGTGAAGTCACTCACATCACATCACTCTGCTGGTGGCTGCACAAAGTGAGGTGCTGTAAGGACACAGCCCAACAGATCACTGTGGCTGGAGTGGGCTTTGGGCTTTTGTCACCCAGCAGCAGAGGCTGCGGCTCCCTTTCTCTCCCCGTAAACCAGCACATTCCTTAGTGTTAGTTTTAAAATTCTGGCTTCTAAAACATGTTCTCAGTATTAATTTCCTGAAGAATAATTTTTCATCAAGTGATTTACAGAGTGAAAATGATTCTCTGAGAGAGTGACTGGAAAGCATGAATGGAAAGACAAGTAATGCCTGGTGTTCCCAAAGGAGTTTGCAGGGAAAGTGGAAATGTGAAAGTTAACTTGCTGTGATAAATTGGACTCACAACTAGGAAGCTGTGGAGAGCTCTGCAGCCCAGTCTAAGCCACAACTTGCCCACATGTCTATTTTTTTTTTTCTGTGTTCCTATTAACCTTTAAGTTCACAGAAAGTCAGAGCCCACTACACAGAGTAAGCAGATGTGGCCGAGTGATGGGGTTGTACTTAACAGCAGTAACAGGTTATAAAGTAAGTGACTGTCATCCTTAACCACACATATCTGCAAATCCCAAGAGTCCCTCTGGCTTTACATATACAGCTGAATCTTATGGTAAAACCTATATTGTCTGCTTAATGTACTTTGCTGTTCCTGGCAATTCTCACTCTGGGTTTAAATGTGTTTGATCATGGTTCATAAGAATGCTTTTTTTTCTTTCTTTTTTCCTCCCCCCTATCTAATCCAATGATCTTTGGGAAGCTGGGATCCTTCCTTGATTTAATTAAGCGTAATCATATATTTTCTTTCTATGGTATTTCCCTTTCAGCTCAGTTTTACTAAATCATAAACTTAACTGCATTAGGTCTAGTGATATGCAAATGATTCCTTTAAAAATCCACCCCCTAAGCTCTAGAGACATGTGGGGTGTAACACCCGCAGAAATCAGAGCCTCTGGGGTTCATCTGTTGTTAGTCCTTTCAGAAGTGACATCCCTGAATATACACTGATGTCTTCTACCCCTCTCCCCTCCCTGAAAGTATTTATTTGCAGATTGTAGCATTCTGGGTCTTTGAAGTGGCACCTACAACTAAACTGCCGCCCACACTTTCCTCTATTTAGGTCAGAGTGACTTCAAACTGGAAAGAAAAAAGCCACACACGCACAGGCACACATGCACGCACTCGCACAAACAAAACTGATGCAGAGAAAATCAAATAATGAGGTGCAGCCACCCAAGGCTGGTGTGAAAATCAACATATGGGGAATTATTGCGAGTGTCGGGCTCGGCTTCAAATGGGCTTGTTTTGCCTGGAACCCTGAGATGAGCTGAAAAAGGCAGAGTCAGTTGCTTCACTAATCGCTGAGCTACCTGCAGAGAAACAGGCAACCATAAAAAGAAACAAAACAATAGAGAAATAGATGCAGGGGGAGCTGCTGCGGAATGGCACAGGATGGGCTCACTGGCACCTCCAAGAGTGCTCCTAAGACTGCTGGTTAAAAACACTTTCTGTGCCAGTGGTTACCAAAGCTAGACCTTGGACTTTAGACCCTCTTATGTGGCTGAGACACCTCCACAGAGAGGATTCCAGCATCATCAGGGAGAGGGCAGGTGTGACTTCATTTCACTGGGTTGGGCACTGCCAACACCAAAGGTTGAGGTTGGCCTCTGTTTCAAACACTGAAAGAGCAGATAAATCGTGGACAGGAGGATTGTTCTTGTGAGTCTGTAGTCCAGAGACTTCAAAAGGTGTCACTTCACAAGGTGGGTTTTTAAGAAGAGGTGTAAAACCCCAAAAAAGAAAAGGGAAATAATTTTGACGGAGTGGGGGGGAAAAAAAAAATCATTGCATAAACACCTTATAGAATCACATCTACATTCTAAGGGATATAGACAATGTGTCACCGCTGCCCGTGGCAGGAGAGTTAGAACTACGTGATCTTTAAGGTCCCTTCCAACCTAAGCATTCTGTGATTCTGTGATTCAATAAAGGAAACAAAAAAAAAAAAAAAAACCAAACCGTGGGTGGATTCAGCTTGTAAAGCTCTAATCCTTGGTTGATGTCTGAGACTAGAAAGATAAGACACCCTTGGAAGACGTCCATCTGTCTCCTTGTACATAGACAATCTCATTAGTTTTTCATTTTTATTAATATTTATCTGGCTGTTAAAATAAAACTATGTAAGTGTATAGGTTGAATAACCTGAATTTATGTAAGTCCGTGTCTAAATTTGATATAAAGGAATGGCTAACATTAAGCACTTGCTAGAACACTTCCTCTTTAACAAAATTAAGAAATGTGATAGTATGAAGAGGTGATTGGATTCAGATTTCCTTTTTGTAATTCAGAAAAAGAAAATTATAATCACTGTCTGTATGAAAAAAAAAAACCATGTCAAAGCTTGCCAGAAAAATGAATTTCAAAAATGTCAGGATTTCTAGGAGGTTGGGCTTTCTTTACCCTTTTGGAGAAAACAGAGGATTTCAACATGACAAAAAGGACAAGAAAATAATGTCAAGTGACATAATTGCCTTTAATTTAGAGTTATTAAAATCTCTTCTCTTACAAAATTTAACATGTATTTGGTATCCACAGAGAAATTCAGTCCTAAAATACCATTGCAAGTCCAGACAGTACTTACCTAAAAGCAAACAGGTAAATTCCAAGATGAAGTGAAGGTTTGTCCACATTGAAATCCCTGTTCAAGATTTTTCAGTGGATTTCCTCCTCGCATTACCTTGCTGGTGTACTTAGACCTGGTGATGGTTAAACTTAAACCTTTCCTTCAGACTGCAGACGTGCAGCCTGCAGGACCTCGCTGAGGTTGTCCCCTGATATGAAAATGATATGGAGATGCTTTCCCAACCAGGCACAGGTAAATACTGACAGATTAGTGGGATCATATCCCTGAGAAAAATGAGATGGTAAAATGTGACTGTGCTGGTGTATGCGTGTGGGCCGGTGTGTGTGTAATACAGTTATAACCATGCCAGCAAAGAAAATATTGCCAGCACTAAGATGCTACAGAGATCTTAGCACCATATTGTATTGTGGTGAATATTTCTTCCTTTGTTCCGCTGCTGTTTTATACCCTTCTTAAAACACATTATTGAGAGTGATTCCCATATCCCCTAGTAGTGATTAGTCAGTCATGAGTGAGAAAGTTTCAAAAGAAATTCTGTATCTATATAATAAAATAATTTTTCATTTTTATAGCTGCAATAAAAGCAAAAAAAAAAAAAAAGGAAAACAAAACCCAGCCAAACAAAAAAAAAATTAAATAAAACATTGAATGCTACTAAAAGGAGAAATAAAAGACACAAGTAACAATGGCAGGTCAGGATTCAGATAGAGCATTCAAATCATACAGGAAATGTGAAAAGCATTCAGCACTGGTATTCAACCAGCAATATGCATAAAACAAAAAGATATTATTCTCAAGGTGATGCACATCTCTCACCCAGGGCAAACTCAAGCTAACTAGAAAAGTCAAGCACTTATCATGAAAATTACGTGAAGGATTATAAGAACAACATCCCAGTCATTCTTAGAGAAGCAACACAAACTATAAAATCCCTAATGCCAGTTATTTAGTGAGGTGTAGGTTTCATTTTCTCTCTCATCTTTTTCTTTCCTTTCAGCTTGACAAAGATAACTTGTCTAAACAATAGAAATACCTCCTGTGCTGCACCAGTTCAATCCGAAATCTATCAAGGTAATAATGTGGTTTGAAAAACCATCACAGAAGCTCACTGAAAATATTACTGAACATACACCCTGGAGAAGCAATATGGCTTATGGTTCACATCAGGGAGATGAAAATCAAGTTAAAATACAGGCTAAGTGACATGCCTGGGGTCTCACCAGTATTTTGTGGCAGACTGAGGGTGTGAACCTGGGCTAATGTTCTGATCTGACTTGACTACACAGACTTTGATTTAAATAGCTTAGTTAAAACAGAGATAGCTATAACTCCTGAACCTGAAGCCAGACAAATGAAGTAGAGAGAGGAAGTAATTTGCATATATGTAACTTTGAGAGACATCTGTCAATTAGACATATAATTTTTAAGACTGAAAACATTATTTTAATCACGAGACTATGAATTCTGAGCAGCAGGGATTGGTTTTTGTTGACTTTTGTTTGTTGATGTACTACTCTCAGATAATTGCTTTTCAGAAAGAATTTGGGTGACATTATCAATCTGGAATGTGCAGCAGCTTAAGTTTGCCACACACTTAGCAGGAATTTACAGAGTGTTAGATTATCGCCAGAATCAGCTGAAAAAAATAATTTGAAAGACACTTATGACAACATTCAGGGTCACAGGTACTAAAGATATTTGAACTTAGAATTAGTAAACCAGGAGCAAATAAGGGCTTGCAAGAACAGAGAGAAAAATATCTCTTATCTCATTCCTTGAAATACCTGAAGTTGTTTGGTTTGGGATTTTTCTATCCCTTCCCCTTCTCCTTCCCCTTTCCCTTCTCCTTTCCCTTCCCTTTTCCCTTCCCTTTTCCCTTCCCCTTCTCCTTCCCCTTTCCCTTCCCCTTTCCCTTCCCTTTTCCCTTGCCTTTTCCCTTCCCCTTCCCCTTCCCTTTTGCTTTCCCTTTCCCTTTCCTTTCCTTTTGCTTTCCCTTTTCCCTTTCCCTTTTCCTTAACTGCTCCTCACATCTGTCTTCAGCTCAGCTGCTACACAGGGGAGAACAACCCCAATTCCTTCAGCTTTGAAGCTGCAAAGTCAAGCACCCCTGTTGAAGCAGGTGAAGATTTGTTTCAGCCTTAAATGGGCTTAAAAAATAGTCTGTACTGAGAACTTAGTCTGGATAAGACACAGCCAGCAACTCTAAAGCGAACTAGAATTTTTGGGTCAGAATATAAAAGAGATAAAATCTTTTCTTACAGAAAAAACAGAAGTCCCACACAGTAACCTAAGTAATATAGAATTAACCTTTGTTGACTTTCCTGTCTCTTGATATATTTCCATAATTGCTTTTTAGCATTTTCTGTTTACCAGTGTTCCTAAATACTGATTTTAAATCTGCCTTACCCAGTACCTTTTCCTCACCTTCATTCAGTTGTTTCATTAAGTTTTTGATGGGCCATTCAGAGACTTGTTTATATCATCTGATTTCTTCTCTGTGGAAAAAGCTTTCACCCATTTCACTACATATAAACGGCACACATAGAGGTGCTGAAACTGATTTGGGCACAAGGAAGGTAAGATATTACAGAACATTCCTAATTTCTTTTCAATGTCAGATACACAAAAGTATTTGCACTCCACTCCAGTTTCTGACCAGCTCTTGGCTTCCTCCAGTCACATCCGTCAACATTCCTGAAATTACCTCTCATCATTTCCATATTGTTTCAGTCTATCCTTTCACCCTATCACTTCTAAACTCTTCTGGGATTCACAGGGTAGACAGACCAGGCATTCAGAAGACATGACTAAAGGGAAGCATGCTGAAGAGAAGCCTTTTTGAATCCATGGTTTTCATACTTGGTCAGGAACAGGAGATTTGAGCTTGATTTCCACATTTTTGAAAGAGGAACTTTCAGGTTAGTTGCAGGTTTTTCTGATGCTGGAGTTAGGTATGGGTGTATTCTTAATTATCTATATTAAAACTGTCCATTTTGCATGCCATTACTAAGAGAAATTATGTGAACATTACTCCTAAGTTTATTACTTGAGCATTTAAGTGAAGGTACAGAGCTCTAAATGGCAATGCTTTTACCTCCATTTTAAACTCATAATTCTGAAAGGAGACAGCACTAGAATTAAAAAATATTTTTGTGTCATATGAGTGCCTTAACACTGAGATCCTGGTCTTCCCTGATTTGTTGTTCCTTGTTGTTCCCACCTCATCCCTTCCTCGTCTCCCTTTACCACTGTCATGGTGCCACAAGACAAAGCTGTTGTTACACCTTGGATGACCCAGTGGTTGAACAGGAGTTACAAGAATGTGACTACAGCGCTCAAAACGTCCCTCTGTGAACCTGAGTGTGTCCCCGAGAAGGGATAACACTTACCTCTGGTAAAATGTGTTATGACACATTTGTTAGGACATGTTAGGACATCTCAGAGTCTTTCTGTGGAAGTCAATATCATTGTTTTACAGCTAAGACATTAAGAGAATTATTCAGCTGTAAAGTAGCTAAATTAAAAAACAAACAAATAAACAAAAAAGCTAAACTGAAACTCTAAACCATTACATACTCCCAACTGCCCAGTTCAGCACCATATATATTTGGAAGTCAGCTAGTGTCTGTTCAGGCTACTTTTTCATCAAGTGAAATTTTGGTTTTGAGGCATCAATACTCTACCATTTTAAGCTCCTCTCTGATTCTTTGATTCTTGTGGTTTTTTTCCTTTCAATGGAGTACATGAAGAAGGTATCAAGGTGATTGACGGTCAAGTGTTGGCCAAGTGGAAATGATACTGAAATATGCACATATTTAGAGAGACAATCATGAGCCACTTGCATAGGCCCTTAAATAAAGTTTATATATGACCCCTCTAAAATGTTCCACAGGTTTCATACAAAGAACGCAAAATATACTTTAATCCTTGGTTGTTGGTTCTATCATGGCAGTAAATGAAAAGCCTAAAGGTGAACTGCAAAACATATCTGGAGTTACCTTAATTCATAATTCATAATTCAGTATTCCTTCTCTCCATTTTTTCCTGCAGCCTGCCTCCTCTCCTTCTCCCAGCCTCTCCACAAACTCAAGCTTTTTTTTTTTCCTTCTTTTTTTTTTTTTCCCCTGGGTATATTGGAAAATAAATTAGTTGGATTTGTGCTATCAGGAGTCTGTCATTAGGGGGATATTTGTCTTTTTCTGCTTCCCTTGTGGTTTCTATCAAAGGTTCAAGCATGTGGGTTATATCTCTCTTTATCTCCATTGTGTTTTAACTTAGAAGGGAAAGAAAACAGGAAAGATATTTTATCTCCTTATGTACCATATAAGGATCAGTTGCATTGAGGTAGCACCCATATCTCTCTCCTGCTTCACATGTCCACAGATTGTTTGAGCCTGCTGACCAAACTGAAACAAAAAGCGAGAATGTGATTTAGATAAGATTTCCTCTGGGTTACTAAACTATTGTAAGTCAGAGTAACAGTGCCAGTTTGTGCAGTCTTTATACCACTTTGAGCTTATTGTAGGTATGGCTTTCTATAACTTTCAGAAAAGTAAATATAAATATAGAGGAGGAAAATTTAATTTTAGCAAA
This sequence comes from Falcunculus frontatus, assembly GCA_013398115.1. NCBI lineage: Eukaryota > Metazoa > Chordata > Aves > Passeriformes > Falcunculus > Falcunculus frontatus. The sequence goes on from VZRV01009990.1 coordinate 828,347, forward strand.
AAGCCATTTGTTACAGTTGTTTCATCAATTTGACATATAATTGTATCTCCTTACTACAAATATGAATACAGGATTTTGAACCCCTAAATTAGTTCAGTTAAACTTGGATGGTGCATCAGACACGGGCATTTCTTATCATCCATGTATCTTCATCTGGGTCAGGCAGTCTGTGACTTCTCTGAATGAAGTAAGCAGTGTTTCTCATCCTCCCTTCCCAAGCTCACAGTGTTATGGAGAGAACAAAACCAATAACAATAACCAAAAAACAATAACGAGCCCTCCAGAATCAAATACAATAGTTCAAATGCCTCAAGTCTTGTAAATGTGATCAGCATGCAAAACGTATTTTAGGGAACAAAATTATTGTAGTGGAATAGTCTTTTTTCCTTATTTTTTTTCCCAAAAGGATTGTCTCTGTGTTTTGCCTCCAACCTCTGTTTTACTGAAGCCCACACTTAGCTGCCATGCCCATGGACAGCTCCATGTGCTCTGTCTTGACCAAATACTTCAGCATCCTTGTAAAATAAACATTATGGTCATTGAGCAATAAATATGATATGGGTAAAGTCAGTTGAATTTACTAGTGCTTTTTGCATTGCCAAATGTGAAATGTGTCTGACCCCTTCATATATGCGACACATTAACCATAAATTTGCATTTTGCATGCTGCAATGTCAAAATTTTCTGCTTCATCTTTTTTTTTTTTTTCTTCCTTAATTTTGCATTTAAATAGACAATGAAGCAATTACTAGCTTGGACAAAAAAAAAAAAAAACAAAAAAACCCAGAAAAGAAGAACACAGCCTATATCATAATGTTTAACAGTGGTGCTAGTTTGCTGCATATTCTATTCTTAAATGATTTGCTTTCTGGCTATGGAAAGCAAAGAGTAAGAGAGGGCAAGATTCTGACTGAGAGAGGGGTGAAAATATAGCCAAAGATGACTTAAGTGGTGATAAAAATACAGTGGCTGGGACAGATGTCTGAATTATTCATTTCTTTTGATACCATAAACACTGCATGGGGCAAGCTGTAATATATGTCTTGGAGGTCACATAGATAATGAAATCAGTTGTTTATTTCAATAAAAATCATAGGAAGGACTTTTAATTAAATAATAAGGATCTGTTAACCTTGATTTCTTTGCATACTTTTAAATGGAATGTAGGGGAGGATGGAAAAATATTCTCTTTTTCACTTAGAAACAGCTTTTTCTCTCAAAGAGAATTCTGCATTGTGATAAAGTTATTTAATTATTTTATTTTGACATGAAAACACGACGACTTTCAAAACCTGAGCTGTGTCAGAGTGTTAGGCAGCTTCTGTGACTACAGAACCTAGTACCATTTCCAAGCTTTCCCTTTGCACGTTTGATGGCACTCAGATGTCCCTTTGACAATTAACTCTTTGGGGCAGGAGCTGGTGCTTTATTGTCTATGTAGAAGCCAAGCGGGGTTTGAGTGACTTTTCAAACTGATCCAGAAAACGTGGATAACTTTTTATTGTCTTCTTATTGCCTACCTTAATACCTTCTTATTACCAGCACCCTCTGGAAGTTGTCTGCCCCACAGAATGGGATCTGGCAACTACGGGACCAGCTCAGAACAGGTCCAAGTGGGAAGAACCTAAATTCTCTCCGGTTTCCTGATCCACAGTAAAAGCATGAGCATGTCCTGGAGGACTCCCTCCATTTCCACTGCAGCTTTTTGGAGCATTTTTCCATTTCATTACTCTGTGAACATCTCTGACAGCCTGTTTGTATAAAGTTACACGATATGAAAATGTTTTCTAATAACAGCTGCATTTAAACTGATCGGTGAAGAAACCAGAGATGCTCTGTCGATATAGAGGGGATATGTTAATATTCCACTGATGCATGGGAAATGGTTCTAGTGTGATATCACTAAGATCTTTAATTCCTGCAGCATATATCAGTGTTATATTATCAACGAGATACCAATGAGATACAAATACTAATGAAATACATTACTTATCCAATGATATTTGAGTTGTTAAGCACCTTAGGTGGCGTTGTTTTGTTTGGTTTTTTGCGGGGAAAAGTGTTCTGAGAATGCAGAACTACTTGAATATATCTATACCGATATCTTTATCATCTATATCTACACCGATATCTATATCTCTGCTTATCTATATTATCTATATCTATATCTATATCATCTATATCTATGTCTATATCTAATATGCCCACAGGAAGAAAGAACTGGAAATTAATTATCTTCTTTTTTTTTCTATCATCATGTTTTAAGATCAGACCTACACAAAAATAAAGTCATGCTAATCTAAAACTCAAGTTACTTCATCCCAGCATTTTGCACTGAAAAAAGCCAAAGTAGAGGTGTAGAGTAAGAACAAAAAGTGTGGATATAGAAACAGCCCCCAGAATATTCTACAAGGCTGAATGCTTGTCCATATTTGCTGATGCATTTTTGGTCATCAATCCATCGCCTCCAGCTCTGCTGGGCTACCCCAGTCAGAGGAACCAGCCACATAAAACCTATTCAGTGAATTCCTCAAGACACCAGACAGCCAGCAGGAAATACGGCACCAGACAGACAGACAGATACGAGATCTCTCTCAAAAGTGCAGAAGATGTTTTTCTCAGATGCTGAAGAGATCTAGCGAAAATCTTCTTGCCATCTGAGTCAGTCATGTGGGGAAGAGCAAAGAAAGAAACCCTAAAGTACACCAAGAATTTTTCTTGGGTCCTGACTACCCCAGTGTTACATTTTACAGCCCATCCTCATGTCTGTTTTCACCACTTGGCTGTTAAATATCCCTGTGGTACGGTGGCTACTTCCACAGGTAATCTATTCCATCCTCTACTGGTTTGCTTTGTAAGAGAACATTTACAAATGTGAGAACAAAACAGGTTCTGGTCATACATATTTAAAAGTGAAGTTGTATGAGGCTTCAGCTCAGAAGATAACACTGTATATTTATTTATCTTTTTAAAGCATTGTTGTAGTTCCTGGAGCTCTCCTTGACATCTTATCTATCACAGTGCTTCCACTGAATATTCTAACACTGTGCTGCTTTTAATCTTCAGATGTAAACAAAAGCCCATCACAACCTGACAAAAGAAGAGCCTGAATATTGATTTATCTGCTGAAAGAAACTGTCCAAAGATAATTCAAAATACCCCCTGATCTACTAAATATCCATTACGTGGCATGTTCTTTTTTTTCTTTTCTTATTTGGAGTCTCACAAGCCATATTTGCAGGGAGTATATACTGGGAGCTGAAAGCAGAAACTTTACTTCATGATTGTAACTTTTTCATTTGTACTAGGCTCCATAAAGGGAAGAATGATAAATCAGTGGAGTAGACTACTGTCACCTTGAACAGTGTGTTCTGTTTTGGTCAACTCAACATGGCAGGAATAGAAAAGTCCTGGGAAAAGCAATGAAAGTGACTAAGGTCTCCAGATGAGGAGAGATTAAAAAACTTGAAACTATTTAGGTCTCAGTTTCCTACAGTCCTTACTCCCACCTGTAATTCACCCGGCATTACGAAAGATTAACCAGAGCTGGCTAAGGCTTGGACTGCTGACATTTTTTTATCTCCAGAAGCACTTCCAGGTCCCTTACCACGCTGTACCTGCATGTCTAGTCTTTCTTTTGTGCAGAGAAGCCAGGGGCACAAGCACAGATACAAAGCAAGACTGTGTCCTTAATCTGGAGATTGTGAAGGGAGAGTAAGAGAAAATGTTTTCTTTCAGACTAAAAATTACTTAGAAAAGATATTTTTTATCATGATGTATGCGTACAATGCCTGGCAGAGTGTTTTCCAATGCTTCCAAAATATAAATGTGAAATATGAAGAAAGACAGAACTGGCAGTGATATATAAATAATAAGTGACATGGAAAAAGCCCATTAGGAGTGCTCTTAATTTAGTTCTGTCTTAATTATACTATTAGGGTAAATGTCACCAGATGATGCATTTATATACAGTCTTCCAAATTCTTTTTCCTGGAATGCACAGAAAGAATTTATCCATAAAATATTTTTAGAGTAGTATTAACCCTATATGTTGTCAGGACAGTTTACTCTTTTTCTTAATTCAACTTCTATGACAAAGTTGGTTAGGACAAATGGATAACTAGTGGTTAGATACAAGAATTACCAGCACCCTTTTTGGCCACCTCTCTTCCAGTATTCTTGGACCTATGTTAATTAAATAACTTATTTTAAATGATGTTCCATGTCACAGATTGGCAAGTCCAAGATGCTAGATATCTCTCAATAAAAGGACACAATGAGATGATTAATGGTCAAAATAACTGATGAACTAGTAATAAATCGTTTAAAAAAAATCAAATTACTTGATATTCACCTCTGACCCACTGTACCTAGAAAGTTCATCTCGAAAGCTATAATTACCATTTTGTAAAAGGGATGTTTCATTCTTCCACAAGAAATATGCAGATAAGAGAAGAACATAAAAATTCATAACGGCTCAGATTTTTCAGAAATACTAATTTTTTTCTAGGAAGAAAATGTTACCATCTGGCCTCTGTGGGTACAGATCAAACACAGAGCTGAGATGCTGCAGTTTGTTACCATTCATCACAGAGCAGAGGTAACCTCGCTGAGGGCTTCACTCAGCCTTTTATAAACAACATGTCAGGTATATTAGGGTCTTTTTGAAAAAGAAAAGCAAAATAGCACAAAAACAAAACTAAAGAAAACCCCAAACATCCAACCAATCAACCAAAATAACAACATCAATAAAAAAAAGAGAAAATTTCCTTAGTGGAATAAATTGAATTTGATTTTTTTTCTTGTGTCTGTGCAGGGTTATGAATACTCATTCCCTCTGAGCTCAGGTGAAAAAAATATCTCATCAGATATTGTTGTTTGGTCCTGAAGCTGATCTTTTACAAACCCCAATGAGAAGTGTGGTGTTTTGAAAAGCAGGCAATGGGTGCTGGGTGGGTGCTGCACACGTTTGTCTCCGTGCACTTGAAACACCTCTTTGTTACAGGTCGGGCTGGTGTTTCACATCTGAGCTGTGTAACACCGTGGGAGTGTCCTTTGTCATTCTGCATTAACCGTGCCTGTCAGGCACAGAGCACTAATGCCTCACAGACTCGTGACCTGGCACATCTGTCTTACAGATGGCACCTTTGCTTATACCTGAGTTTGCCTCTGTACATTCTAAACAGGTTGTTTGGTCGTTTGTTTTTTTGTTTTGTTTTGGTTTTTAAATCTGCAATAAAAAGCTTTTTTACAGGAGTTTGGCATTCAGGTCCTGTTGTCAGTCCAATCCTTCAGCATCTTTCTTGCATGGTACAATAGAGAAAAAAAATAGAAGAACTCATCTGGGAGTGTGTGTAGTCACCCACTACATCATTTGCCTTCCTTTAGCAACCCCAAAATCCAGATTTTAATATCTGCTAGTGGGCTAAGAACATGCAAACCTTCATCTTTGTCATGTTTTGAGCAGCCCCTCTTTGAAAAAGCACTTGAAAAAAGCCCTAAGGTGCAATTGAGGCCAATGGATAAAAACGTACATTTAAATTTGTTTTCACTGTGTTCTGCTGCGGTCAAGACTTGCTTTTAACACCTACAGGTCTCTGCTTCAGACTTCTTGGGTAAAGGAAAATATCCCTGCCCAGAACTTAGTGCAAACAAGCAGAAAGGAGAAAGGAATGATATCCCTCAATCCCTTTACTCCAGTGATACAGCCCAAAGTATGTGAAGAACTCTCAGTAGCACACTATCGATTAATAAGAGAAAAACGTGTGCATATATGTTCAATTATGTATTGAACATATCAACACAATGAACATATCAACAAAAATATTTTCAATTATGTTCAACATACATTTATGTTCATATATGTATATGCATACATATATGCATACACATATATGTATGCATATATGTGCAATTATGTGTATAATTAGGTCAGGGTCTTTTCACCTAAGGATAGTCGTGTCCCAGAAAACCTTCAGGAGTCCCATTAACAGAGAAAAATCAATGCTTAAACACCTTTTTAAGATGTTTCAAAGAGACACAATAGAAGGTTGTTTTACCGGAAGTTTCTCATTATTAAGTTCTCAGAGAATTGATGAGTAGAAATTTGTATTGTGAACAATGCAAACTATAGAGATTGAAGAAGAAAAGAAAGCAAACTCATGTAAAAAATGCCCATGAGTTATAAAAATGCAATTTCCTAATTAAAAGAATCAATAATCTACAATATTTTGAAAGAAGATCTTTTTTTCTCAATAGTTTTACAAAGGATGTTAATAGATTTTCCAACAATGAGAAGGTTGAACAGTCACTTGCCCATCTTAAATTTCACTACCTCAAATTCATCTGTCAAACTGGTCTACATTTTTGAGAATTGGCTGTGTCCCCCTTCCAGTCTGAACTTCTTAGGACTGTAATGGTCATTGGAGATTACTCAGTTTCTTTATTCTTATTCTGTTAATAACTCAACATCTTCCTTTAAACCAAAGCAATTTAGTGCAATAATTCCACAGCATCTGTGCTTTGTCTATTTTAAGATTCTTAGTAGATGAGGAGTAGATGAATGTATGAGCAGATCAGTAGACGATCATAAAGATTTAGAGTACAATTTCACCCAAAGATATTAGCTATCGAGTGCAGAAATATCTTTAGTTTTTTAATCTAAATTCCAACTTCCTTTTAAACTGTATTTAAAGTACTGTGTTTATGTTGATTTTTGAATGAGGCTTTGTAAAACTCTCTACAAATGGGTAAGGTATGTGTGGTGTATTACTTTCGGTTTTTTAAATAGAACAAGTTCAAATCCCTCTACGAAAAAAAAGAAATAAATAAAACCCCCCAACTTCTTCTCATATATCCAGCTGAATCTTTCAGTGAAATGTACTCTCTGCTACAACTGTTAATCTAAATGACAGTTTTAACCAGACTAATGTCAAATACATTACCATCTTTTTCCCCCACCATTTTAAGGTCATAGTCTGTTTTAGTCAGTTAAAGATCCAAATCCTCCCAAAGTAGATCTTAAGCAATCAGCTTTAAATATATTACATCAGATTGGCCTTTTGCTGTACTAACTTTAAACTAGGATGAATTATTTTACTTATACCTGTGCTGGTGTAATCTAATTTCACCATTCTCCCCAAGCATTACCTCTGGCCAGCAGCTGCTCTCCTCAGGGACTGTCCATCAGTACCTCTGAGCATGAGGCGACTTCACCGTCCTGACCAAGGACAATGAAGAAATATCTGTCACAGAGGCTAATTTGGAGTGCCTAAATCATATGAAGTGCAGGTGAAATCTGCCTCATAACATAATTTAAAGCAAACAACTAACTTTATGTCTTGGAAATGCCTAGCCTTGATAAATACATGTTTATGGCCAACATGAAACTCCAGTTCTGTGTGCAGTAAACCCAACTCTCCTGTTTGTCCCATATCCTGCTACTTCCAGTAGCTCAGAAACTCGGGAAGGGTGTTTAAAAACAAGTATTGTGCTTTGTTTCATAATCTGTATTAATAGTTGGAGAAGAAGACTTAATAAGGTGTTTAGTCTGTTCTTACTGGCCTTCTCCAGTTTCTTGGTGAGCAAAAAAATAATGGAAAAATGGCATTTTCATAATTTCTCTTGTGAAATGCTCTTCAGTTACGCCTTTATGGTGATGTCCTTTCCTTTCTATTTATTTTTCCTTTTTTTTTTTTCTTTTTTCTTTTACATAGAGACTTCAAAGCTTCTAAATTGGTGCAGTTAGAGAATCAGAAAATCAGAAAAAAGTTTGGAAAGGAAACTTACAGTTAGTCTGGAACAACCTCCACCTAGAAGCAGGGACAACTTTCAACTCACCTTAGTCTGTGCAGTTCATTCCAGAGAAGTTTTGAAATGCCCAGGTTATCCTTTATTCAAACTGTGTATCTTTATGCTTTCCTCAGTCATCGGTTTGTTATTCTGTGAAGGATTTAGGGTCCCAACTTTTGGTCATTAGAAATTCATATTAACATAAGGCGAAACATGAAGACTGCTCTGTTCGTCCTCTTTTTTAATTAGTTAAAGATAAAATTCAGACAACAGCCGGTATCTTAACTGGAACTCCACTCAAAACCCATTTGTTTTATAGTGGGCTTCAGGATTAAATCTCATACTTGAGCCCAGTTCTTAATTTTTCAGCATTGTTTTCATGGCTTCTTGTGACAGAATAACATGCACAGTGTAATGAGCTTGCCACAGCCATAAAGTTTATTGACTCAGACTTTTATCTCAAAGCATTGATATTTATGTGGGCAGATCGATGGATCACAGATGTTCACAGATGACCTAGCCAGTGGCATTATTCAATATAAAACAAAAATACTTTTCATCAGGCTGCAGCTTCTGCAAATTTGCATCTCTTCAACCCTTTTGTTTTTGTCAAAGCAGCTAAAATATTTATGTGCACAACAGAAACAACACTAAGACATGAAAGAGTGTAGAATTAAGTCTAAAATCTTTGAGATCTAGCAAAGATACACTGGAATAGGTTGCCTAGAAAGGCAGTAGAGCCTTCATCGTTTCCAGGACAGAGGCTGCTACACAAACATAAACTCAGTCACAAACTAGATAGCATGAACACTCAGTCCAGTGGCAGAACTGATCCACGAAGAAGATGTCCTTTGAATAATCTTACCACCTCTGGTTTCTGTGAGAAAATGAAAAGGTGTGTTGTATAAATGGAAAATATTTTGGTGGAGTTTTTTTTTGTAAATATGAACATTGGAGTCATGATGCTAACAACACCATTATAATCACTGGATTATTATTTTATTAATGCTGAATTTAGGCTTGGAGAAAATAAGCAGTGAAAGATATTCATACAAGTTATTTTTTGATCCCTAAAGACTTTGGTAAGCTATTATAATCAGAGATGGCAAGTTATTTGCAGAGGTGATCTATGCAGACTGCCTTAAAACCTTGCTGTAAATTACCCTCTAAGTTGCCAAAAAGATTCTTCGTGGTTTCTAACAAGAGCATCTGATGCAGGTGTGTGATGTCTTCAGTGACCATGAAAGGTCATATATTAACAACTCAGACTTCACCAAACCATTTTTTTAATTGAAAACTGGGCTGAAGTCCTTTTCCCAGCTAGGTTTTTAGCCTCAGGGAAAAAACAAGAAAAACCCGAACCCAACAACTAAACCCCAGAATTTCAGACACACAAAATAAGTACGAAATGTGTTCAAAAAAAAAAAAAAAAAAAATAGAAGTGTAAGGTAGAGAGGTATGTCAGGCATATGTTGTCTAACACAAATTTGAATGGCACTGAGATTCTTATGTTATCCATGTCCATCAGCATTGAGAAAATTGTATCATCATTAAGCTAGTCTCCTGATATTTGTGGTCCAAAATCCAGGATGTTTATATAGTAATGATAATAGTATATACTTTACCTTCTGCGTATTTTTTTTTCCCTCTAGTGCACACCTAAAGTTACAAGACTCACCCTTTTCTGGAAATCATCATTCACCAGTGCCATTAGAGAGGAAAAAAAGTCCTTTTTTGACTAAGTTTTCCTATTTTAATGTTAAAATTCATAATTATAGAGGATGAATTACTTTCTTGACAAGACACCAAAAATAGATGGCAAAGCAGGAATACTACCTTTACTGTGTTAGTGACACTTTAGTTGCACAAGCATCCAAGTCCTCACTGCATATCAGGGTGGTGAAAAATTTTATTTTCAGGCTTTGGAGAATTTAAATTCATAGGAATTTAAAAGAGTGTAAATTACCAATTTCCTGCTCTCCCTCAAGAAGGAGTTCTTTCCAATTGTCCTTTTCAGAGAAACAGACATTTGAGTATGGCAATTAGCTAGTTTACTTAACTGAGAAGCAAATATTCCTGTGATCACTCAGGCTAACAGCGAAAGCAAGCAAGAACAAATCCGTACTTTAATGACTGCAGATGGCAATACTATTCTACATCTCATCTCTTCTGCATTGCAAATTCTCTTATTAATATCCTTATATGTCCATTTTAGACTTGGGGATTTTTTTTTTTTTCATGTTACTCCACATTTCCCCATGGTGTTCATAATTAAAAGTCTCCAGAGTAGACTGAAGTTAATCTGAGCTCTTGTTCTGCCTCTGAGTTCCATAATTATAACTTGCTACATTCATGGCTTTTTATAAAAGACTCAATGCTTTATGCACTGCTATAGCTGTGCTGCTACTCTTTTTTATTCTGGGGAGGAAACAAAGGGCAGAAGGGTATTTCATCTGCATCCTGAGAGCCAACTGCACATCACGTCAGGCTTGAAAACAGCAACCTGGAGCGCAGAAGCTACAGATGCTTTTGTGGGACAGGTTTCTTGGCTTTCCTGCATGAGGTCAATTACAGTAGCAATTACATCACAGCTTTAGCCAAAATCTTCCTTTTGGCATTGAAACAAATCACCTGCTGGCATCCACTACAGATTTCAGATCAGCAATCAAAAAAAAAGAAAAACAAAAAACCAAAAAAACCCAAAAAAAACCAACCAAACAAAAAAAAAACCACCAAAGAAAAAGCCAACAAAACCACAACAAACCAATAATAATAATAATAATAATAATAATAATAATAATAATAATAATAATAATAAACAGTCCAGTGTAATTTGGGTGAGGATAAGGGTGCAAGATAAAACTTCATTAAAAATATGACACCTGAACTCTATGAGAGGTCATTGCACAATCCACTCGGATCTGCTCAATAAGCCTCATAATCTTTAGTGCCCTAGTGTGGTTAAAATGCTTTATACCCACTATCCAGTAGCAAATCTAATTCTCCAAAGGGGAAAAAGAGATTGTAAGAGGGAATGTGTCATGAGTAAAATGCAACCAGCCAGATGGCACTGGGTCAAGTGAAAGACAAATCTGCAGCTCTCCCAGGGCAATAGTTGTGAGGGACTGAGTTGCATGAGGTGTAGTCCTTCCACCAGCTCTCTGGTCTGTAGAACAAACAGACCTTTTGTGGCATCACAAAGGGTTCAAGTGCTCTCTACACTTTGATTTGAAGGTAGCATACAATAGAAGAATTGAGGCTGAAACCATCACCACAGACCTTGAAAAAAAAAAAGGCTCTGTACTCCACTCCGTAACTGTTTAAGGGCTGAAAGCAATTAGGAGAATCAATTAACTCAATTAAAGCCTAATGAAACATCTACTGAGGTATGAGGTAATCAGAGTGGTTTTAATATTTGCCTTGTATGCCTTCACACAAGTATTGCCCAAAAATACCAACCCTTGCGCAAAGTTGGTTGAGATTAATTTCAGCCTACGGAAATGACAGACCTCACGCCTTGAAGGAGTCTCAGCACCATGAATGGCTACTGCAACCCAGCTTCAGCTCAATTGTGTCTGCCAGGGCACTCTGGATGTGTCCTTGCCCCTTTTCATGAGATAACACAGGGGTTTAGGCACAGCAGGATGGATCTGGGATGAGGAATTCTACAGGGTTTTGATTCCCCTTGCAATCTTACCAGTTTTATGTGAAAGAAGAGCATCCTTGTAACCAAGCTGACTCTGCCCACCTAAATATCTTGCTGCTACCAACAGGGACACCTCCCTTACTCTTCCCTGCTGTCACTCCCCGAGATGGGCAGCCTTATAATCTTGGCAGTCCCAGCACTGGTTCACAGGCTACAATTCAACTCACTAACTCAACAGAAAACAAAGAGATCAAAATAAGACCAAAAAAAAAAGAAAATATATCAGATAATTTATACTTGCTTAGGTAACTGAACCGGCTCATAAGGGTAAGGCATGTGCCAGACAGCTCAAGAGAAGTAACAGGATCATACCAGCAGGAGATAAAAAAAATTATGTTCTTCTTGCCATACTGTAATCGGTCTATGTTCATTTTCACTGGCGTTATCCTACGGATTCACCTTCTCTACATTTTGATTTAACAGTATAGAATGATTTGGGAGGGCGGGAGGGTGGACACAGGAAGTGGGGAGGAAAGAAACAAACTCATCAGTTCGAGGATAGACTTTGATTGACTGCTAGAATGAAGCCAGAATTGTCCCACAGACCATGCAATTACACTCAGGGAAGAAGGTTAAGTTTTGAGTTAAGGCTGCCCCAAACCTACTGGGGGGAAAAGCCTTAATTACAAGCCAAGGCACAACCTCTGTCCATCGCTGGATCCCACCTGAAACTGCAGCCAGCTCTGGGGCCTTCAGCATGGGAAGGACAGGGACTTGTTGGAGAAAGTCCAAAGGAAAGGCTGAGAGAACTGAGGCTGGTCACCCTGGAGAAAAGAAGGCTCTGTAGAGTCCTTAGAGAACCTTGCACTATCTAAGGGCACTCCAAGAGAGCTGGAGAGGTACTTTTGACAAGGGCTTGTGGTGATAAGGGGAGAAGACTTAGTGTTTTAAATTAAAAGAGGGTTGATTTAGATTAAATATAAAGAAGATTTTTTACAAGGAGCATGGTAAAAGACTAGCACAAATTGCCTAGATCCCCCACCCCTGGAAACATTCAAGATCAGATTGAGTAGCCTGATCTGGTTGAAAATGTCCCAGTTCGTTGCAGGGAACAAGTTGCTCTAAACCGTCTTTAAGGTCTCTTGCAACCCCAACCATTCTATGACTCTGTGACCTGCATGCTCAAGTACTTATATTATGGCTCAGAGGGCTACCATGCCAAATTCCTGTCAAGAGGAATTTGAAATTGGTGCCTAATGTAGTATTTTTGCCCTTTTTTTTTTTTGTCTGGGAAGAAACCCTTTGTCCATCAGACAACCAAGGCCCTTAATTGATGTGCAATTGCCACAAGCAGAAGTGCACCACATGGCTTCTCATCTCTGCTTATAAAATCTTTGAGAGCTTTATGTCATCTGGGCGGAGCTGACCAAGGACTGAGCAGCTCTGTGACCTCTCCTTGTCACCATCCAGCTGTACCCACATGATGCCTCTCAAACAAGCACCTTCTTCGTGGCAGGCAGAAATGGATCATCAAGCAAGATTAAAAGCCTGGTCAGAGAAAAGTGACTTTCTTTCATCTCAGCCAAGGTTTCAGCGGCTCTTAAACCCCTAATTGTCGAGCCTTCACACTCCACTTTCTGGACTGAGGCACGATGTGGGCTCTCTATTTATTTATCTCACCTTACCAGTCATCCACAAAAATACAGTTCTCTTTTTATGAAGTAGGAACATTTGGCAGCACTGCAGGTGCTTTTTGTCCAGTATCTCTGTTACAGCAGGCAGAAGCTAAATGGGTGATTACAGATGCACAAATCTCCAGAGATTCAGAAGTTTATTTCTGACAGGCACCCAGGAGTGTTCTTGTTTGTGTACTACCCAAATACACTAGCCAAACCTCTTATGTATTCATTTCTAACACTGCAATGTCCTATTTGGAGACAATAGCCCAAATTCACTTACAAGAAAGTTTTTTTGACTTCCTTCTTCTTGCCTCAAAGTCGTTAGGCTCCAGGAAAGTCAAGTCAGAATGGGTTTGTTTAGGTAGATATACATTTCTTAAGACTCAGCGTTTAAATTGAGACATCCCAGGCTCATTGTACTGTGACATGAGACAAGTTAGACTACATTTGGTTTTGTGCTTAGATCTGGTGATTTGAATGGTATCACACAGCAATACATAAGCAAAGGAAGCGAGAAATAGAGAAACTATAGAGATACAGAAGATTTTCTTTGAACAAAAATATGTCTGTGCCCCAAAAGCTTATGTTTTTTTCAGCTAGAGCAGTCATTTTAAATCTGATCTTTCTTCCCTTCTTTCCATTTTGACATTCTTATACCCAAGGATCAGACTTGTTTTTACATGAACAAGGAAAATACTTTGCCTATCCGGAGGGTGACTGGTCTGTGTAAGCTGAAAAAGGAAAATATTGCCACATTCTTTGCATAGCAGAAAGACTGTGACTGCTATTAGCCAGTGCTCTAGGAGTACAAGCACACCATAGTGATATGGAAATACAAACATAGCCTCAAGATGCAGTATTTACATACTAGTACATCCAAAAAGTGGGGTAACATGATTTGACTGATTTCAACAGTTTGGGGTGCCTGTATCTCAGGTCCCTGTGAGAAAGGAGATATTCTGTGTGGCTTGCTTTAAGTCTCTTTTTTTTTTCCCCCTATAAATCAGCCCTGTAAATTGAGTGTATTGGACTCTGGTTAGGGGCTTCATTTAACCTTTTCTGGCTTTGCACAACAGCAGCTTGTAAAAACGGCTACCTGTACTTCTTTTGATTAAAGCAGAACTAATATAAAACAACATTTCCTTCTGCTTATAAGTCTCAGGTTAAATTAAGAAATAAAGAACCAGCAGACAAAAACAAGAGAAGATTTTGAAATTTGCATAAGCAATATTTTCAGAGATTAAAAAAAAAAAAAGTTCATTATGAACCTTGGGCAAAGATTTGAGTGGTTTCTTATTTGATCAGAACCTGTTTGTTTATCCCTAACTTTAACCATATGGGAACAGTTTTATGGAGCAGGCTCATAAAATGAAAATGACAGAGCGCACAGCTCAATCTGAGTCTGCTTGGGCTGTAAATATCTTGTTATCACCCGCTATGATGCTCTAAACCTTAGCTCCTGTATTAGCATAGTCAGTGCTCTGCTCTTCCAGACTGTAAAGGTAGTTCAGCCCGAAGATCCAGAAATGTAGAATGCCAAAAACACACATCAATATAGAAAATGTCATCATTGTAAAACAAAGGGCAATACAATGATGGGCACAGCTTTAATGAGGAGGAGAAAAAGACAGAAAGAGAGAGAGAGCTAGAGAGAGAGAGAGAGAAAAAGAAAGAAAAGAAAAAGAGAGAAAGAAAGAGAAGGAAAGAAGGAAAAAGAAAGAGAGAAAGAAAGAGAGGAAGCAAGAAAGAAAGAGAGAGAAAGAAGGAAAGAAGGAAAGAGGGAAAGAAAGAGAAAGAAGAAAAAGAAAGAAAGAAAGAAAGAAAGAAAGAAAGAAAGAAAGAAAGAAAGAAAGAAAGAAAGAAAGAAAGAAAGAAAGAAAGAAAGAAAGAAAGAAAGAAAGAAAGAAAGAAAGAAAGAAAGAAAGAAAGAAAGAAAGAAAGAAAAAGAAAGAAAGAAAGAAAGAAAGAAAGAAAGAAAGAAAGAAAGAGAAAGAAAGAAAGAAAGAAAGAAAGAAAGAAAGAAAGAAAGAAAGAAAGAAAGAAAGAAAGAAAGAAAGAAAGAAAGAAAGAAAGAAAGAAAGAAAGAAAGAAAAGAAAGAAGAGGAATTCAGAGAGTCATAGAGAAGTGAGGAAGGCAGGAAGGAAGGAAGGAACTAAGGAAGGAAGGAAGGAATTCCTATGAAATAAATAAGGTCAAATCAGACACAGGTGAGGTGAGGAAACAGTCCCAAACAGTGTGATTTGCCAAGACAGCAGAACAGATCAACGAAAGAGTAAAGTAAATCTGTTTTTTAAAATAAATTTCTAATTTGATTTCTCTGGTTTCTTTTACTGAGCATTTCCATGGCACACAGTTACACACAGTCATGGCATGGCAGTTCAGTCTTAGTCTTTTATTGCATTAAGGGAAAAAAAAAAAAAAAAACTCCAGGAAAACAACAACACAAACAAAGACAAAGCCCGAAAACCCCTTCTCTCAGTTCTGCTGCCTGCAGGGATACAAACACTCCTCGACCAGTTTCAGAGGATGCCTGTTGGCTCAGTTTACTTGGTGCTATATCAGCTTCAGCTGATCTGACTAAAGCTCCCCAAAGCTTATGATCCTCAAATCTGATCCAGACAGATTCCAGTGTCTCTGTATCACCAGGGTGCTAAGAAGAGTTAAAATTTGGCCCTAACTGATGTTATACCTGCTCCCATCAGTACCTAGTTACACATCAGATTGATTGTAAAGCTTTATTGTTTTATAAGTCTCTGCTTGGTCTGTTACCAAGTCACATTAACAATCTGTTAATGGTTTTCATTATTCCCAAAGCATCCACAATAGGTGTCTACGACCTGGAAACAGTCCTTAGAGGAGTGAAGAATAATGACGATAATTGTGTCGATCTGTTCCTCAAGTGACATTTCTGATGCTCTGGCAGCGAGGGGTCTGAACCTGGTTTCTGCTCCCTGAGCAGTGTCTGGCCCGTAAACAAAGGGATGTTAAGAAAATGTAAAAACACCCGGCGACAATGAGGAGCAGAGAAATTCAATTCACTCCTGTCAGCGCTTAACCTCAAAGAAGGGAGGGAAAAAGTTAAGGAAAAATGCAAGCCTATCTGGAACTGCTTCCTGAAAGTAAACCCTCATCCATCTTTAATGGAAACAGTGGAAGTAAACAGGTTGGCTTCAGTCATTTATATGTAAATTTGGCTAGTTACCGTGAAACCTATGAGGAAAAAAATCTTGTCTTAACAACTTGATGAGAATTTGTAAGTCCAATCTATAGTTTCTTGCTAGGGAAGGTGGTGCTAAATAACGATTAAGAGGACATTAGCCAGCAACTGTGAAACACAACTCTTGTTCCCAGCTTCACCACTGATCTGCAGTCTGACATTGATCAAATAACCTGACTTCTCCATTCATCTGTTTTCCACTCATATTTAATTGAAAATATAAGTTTTTATACCATTGACTGTTGCTTTTCATGCATTCAGACAGCAGGAATAAGCATTTGGGAACATATCAGTTGATGCTTTCAAGCACATCTGTGGTTGAAAGGAAAATAAAACTATACTTTGGTGATTAGAAAGATTTAGAGAATCCATTCCCTGATTAGTTGTTCCTATAGAAAAGGATGAATTTTTCCTCAGGCTCTAGGATGTTTTGTAAGCAGATATAATTACTGTAAGCTAGACTTTATCACTGGTAGAGCAAAGCATGTTAAAAAAAAATATATATATATATGTATGTACATTTGACATTACAGAATCAAATTATTCTTTAAGTATCAAAACATCAGTGTTAAACTATTTTGTTTTTAAGAGGTCTAACATGATTTGTTATCAATAAACAAGTACTGTCATAGAAAAAACTAACATTATGGAAAGATGAACTGAGAGACAACAAGAAATTTGGATAATTCAGAAAAACTTCAGTTTAAAAGTGTGGGATTCTTTCCCGGACAAGAATTTCTGAGTTATGTCTGCACACACTCCATTTGCTGCACTGTGTTATATGTCCCTTCTTCCCTGTCCCTGAGGGTCACCCGTGGTCCCTACTGAGAACAAAAGCAGGATCACCATAGACTTTAAAGGTCAGTTCTCTATAAGATGGCTCTGACATACTTTGACTCATGCAGGGGATTTTGGATACAGATGATAGAAATTAGGACAGTTCCTCTTCCTGTGAGTCTCTTTTCACAGACTGGTCAAGTCAGGTCCCCATTAATCATAAGATCCAGAGATTGAAGCCAAAGAAATATTGGAAATGGTTTCTTTGCTTTGAAAATACAGCATATCCACACCTAAATTTGAGTACACAAAATTTAGGATACCAAATGTGTCTGCAATCCTGACACCTTAATTCCTCATGTAAACCTGCCTGTTATTTTTCTCAGACCAACAGAAATAAGTTGTTTAGACCTCATGTCTAAATGCTATTAGCTTCCAAAAACTATTTGTCTATCTCTCACGAAAATCTCTGTTTTGTAGTCTTCTTGAATCTCATACTAAAGGACTATTTTTTTTTTTTTCTGCATAAGTCATCAGACACCCCACTGCCTAACTGGAGATCATGGATCCCATGACAAGAGTAAAAGACTGAAAAATAATTGGCTATTGCAATGCTCAGCTTTGAAGCCCCTAAATCCAATTTTGAATTCATACTTAAGAACTGCACTGGACTGGTTTGCCCACAGCAGGAATTTTTCTTTTTAAATACTTATTTATTCAATTTTAATGATTTTTAAACAGGTTTGAAGAGGCTTAGCTTTTGTTAGTAAATACTCACATGTCAGTCATTTGGACTATTCTGAACAGACCAGACCTAAAGCTGATGTACCCCTAGATGTAGAGTACATGTGGATTTTTTTTTTATTTATGGCCCTGATTACTCATTTTCTTCTGCATTTAGCAACTTACATTAAAGTACAAAATTGTAAAATATACTGAAATAATAAGGACAAGAGTAAAGGCAATACAAAGCAGTGGTGAACAGAGAATGAAGCATATATTTGTTACAGTCATTCTCAGTTTTACACATGGTAATATTATGTTCGATAGATCTGTAACTGTTGATACAAACAAGGTATTTTTACAAGAAAGTTTCCCAAAATATTACCATGTTTAATTCTTGAGACCATAGTGAAAGTATCAATTCAGTGGGGTTCGGTATTGTTCTGTGTGTCCCAGGGTACATTTCCTTAAATCCTTGATTTTTAGGGGCTTACATGGCAATAAGTAAGAAATAAAACACCTTCTGAACAAGCAAGTGAATTTCTTCTTTTAATGATGAGGTGATAGCTCTGAATCTTCCTCTTTTTCTCTTCATAAAGCATTTAAATGATTCTGAATATATTTATTTATATTGCTAAAGAAAAAAAAAAAGAAAGAAAAGCAGAAAATGAAGAGATCTTGCTACATAAAAGAAACAAAGAAAATATAATCTTTTACTTTGAATTTGTTTGCCAGTAGCTTATAAAATCTCTGGGTTATATGAAGCTTTTAATCTATCACCCAGAGCTGAACCTTCTCATTGAAAACACATTTTATTGAATTGCATTTAAATTATTTAGCCATTTTTATAGGCATAAGGTGATCAAATACATAATGTATTTTGATGGTCTCCAAAATGTCCCTGATGTGTGCTGGCTTTTGCTAATTAAATTCAGACTACTTGCTTTTTTAATGTTTCAATTTTTGTTTCTCTTTTTCTGTGCCTCTCTCTTTCTTCTTTCTTTCTTGCTTTCTTTCTTCTTTCTTCACAGGAAAAAATAAAGGTCAGCTGTTAATTAGCGGTTTTCTGAAAGTATCCATTAATATTACATAAATTACTGCTTCAAAATCCAATTAGAATCCTGGGCCATATTGAAACTAAATAGATCATTTAATTTTCAGGGCACAATATGAAATGAGGTCTAGGAAAGAAATCAATACTGGTTCAGTACGGAAATATCAAGAGAGGTGTGTGTGTGTGGGGGTGGTGTGGTGTGTATACTCACATAACATAGTAATCTCAGCTTTATGAGGACTTGGATGTATGAGATAAATGTGTATTTAAATGTGCAGCAAAGCTGGTTTTAAAACAATAGAAAAATATCTAACTCTTCAGCTGCCTGTGCTTTTTTTGTTCTTTCAGGTTTTCACTGCTTCTGATCTTCTCCCCCTGCTCACCTTGTTTGGTTGTTTTTTTGGTTTTGTTTTTGTTTTTCTTTCAGATGTGGTAACATCCTATTCCAATTTAAGAAAAGGGAACATTAGAAACTTTTGATTAAAGGAGGACATGACCATAAAATCATATTTTTGAATTAGAAAACTATAGACAGGTAGAAAAAACTATTTTAGCATTTTATTTGTTGTGGAAGTTGTACCATGAAAACATAAATGAAAAAATGTATAGACCTGTTTTCTATACAGCAAATACTGTGATTCACTGCTCTTTGAATAGTGCCGATATTTGAGTTTCTTGAGCATTTGTGAAGAGATGGAATTGAGTTGGTTGGCCTAATGGCTCTTAAACGTTTTAGGACATTTGGAGAGTCAGTGCTTTTAGCACTTTCTTTTAGCAAAAGCCCTTCTCTGTACATAATGAACAATAATTGATCAATATGACATGGAAATGTGTTTTTGTTATTATTAGCTTCTCCTGTGGATAAAAGGAGTGCAAGTACTTCTACAAAAGACCATTAGGCAAATGGACTAGAAGTATCAAACTGTTAGATTGAATGGGCAACTCCAGAGCCTGAAGAAGCCAGGTTTCTAAGCAAATAAAATTGGTAGATGGTATCACAGCCACTTATCCAGCAAAAAGGGACTTCGAAAACAATGGTTCAGAACATTCAGCATGAATTGCATTAGCAGGTCAAGCAGCTGGTGAAAGACAAGTAGGGAGATGGAAAAAGGGATGGTAAGCAACAAGGGAGAAGGAGGTGGAAGAATTCTCGTATAGAAATTTCTGCTCTTTTCAGAGAGCAGGGATAGCATACTTGAAGGATATCCTTGCAGACTCATCTGGACAAAGGGAAAGTTAGTTTAGAATGCACATTTGAATGGCTGCTGGGCCCCAACACTAAATAAATCTAATCTAAAGTTGTTAATTATGGGCCTAAAACACCAGTAGAAGGGTAGGAGATTTATCTGCATAAAACATTAAAATCCATGGGTGTTAACCAGTCAGGAAGGACCGATTTGTTAAAGAATGTAAACACTGGCAAGCTCTGTCAAAAAAACCCCGAGAAACTTTCCTTATGTTCCTTACCAAGTTATTATTCAGAAGAAAACTGATCAGGTATAAAAAGAAAATAATGGTAGGAGATTTCAGAAATAAATTTCTGGTTTGGGAAGTTGAGTATGACACAGTGGTTGGGATGCTGCTCTTTCAGAAGCTTTGTCGACTTGTGCTGGGAGAGCAAGTCTGGGTGAGAAGGAGAAGCTCCATGAAGCTCTGTTAAGTCTTGTCCCCTTAAAAGTTGTCAAGTTTCCAGAGACAGCAGACAGATTACTCGTGAATCAAAGAACCAGTGTAAAAGGGGAGTGTTAACAACAGAGAGCCCGGAAATTCTTATCCGTTTAGCACAAAGCCGAAGTAGAAGGAATGCAGGGAGTGTTACTAATCTGACTGATGCCTTCTGCCTCTTCAGTCTGCACAGGGATGGGAAAAGGGTAGTCCATTTTGATGGACTTGGGTTGGAATACTGGAACTTCTGGTTAGAAATCAGGAAAAAATTTCATGGTGAGGATTATAACAATGCAAAAAAAGGCAAATGTATTTAGAACATAATTCACTTCTACATTTGGGACAGGCTGAAAAATGTACTCACAGCATATGTCGACATGATTTCAGCTCCGAGAAATAGTTGAAGCATGTTAAACCACTGCTACTAAGTTTGCTATATTTCCATTTACATATCTGATAGTGTATACCAAAGAACTTTAAAAAAGGCTATCCGAGACCATCTCTGACATCTCTATGTCAAAGTTCACAAAATTCTGGAATGTTGGAGATAACTCAGAGAACTGGCTACAAAAGTGCTGGTGTTTTCAAGAGGAAACAATAAAACTGAATAACTCCATATATTCAGTAAAGATTCACTCTTACTTATTTTATGTAAAGTAGATTCCATCTAACTAACGTGACATTTTCATTTGAGAGGAGCATATGTTAAATTAATAAATACAACGGTGCTGGTACAGTGCTCTTAGATGTCCATGAGGCATTTGATTTGAGGCTATACAATATTTGATTAAGTAATTAAAACAGTTAGAATCAATGCAATAAACAGGTTTAAAGGAATGAACAGATGCATTTTGTTGCAAATAGTTTTGTTTGCAGTCAGATGCTATGCCATTTATAAAGTTTATCATGAGTGACAGAGCTGAAGCCTCAAGACATGAAGTCGAGAAAAGTTGAATATCCTCAAGTAGGATTGAGCAGTTCAGGGGTGATCTTATCTATGTGCATAGATACCTGATGCCAGGGTGTAAAGAAGAGAGAGCCTGACTCCTGTCAGTGGTACCCAGTAACAGGACAGGAGCTACTGGATATAAAGTGAAAAAAAACCAAAAACCAACCCAAGACATCTCCTTTAAACGTAAAAAAAAAAAAAAAGAAAATTAGTTTATGTTGATCAAGCACTGGAACAGATTCCCCATGTTTACTGAGAGAGTGTGGAGTCTTCATTGCTGGAAATATTAAAAATCCAGTTGGACAATGTCCTGAGTAACTTGTTCTATTTGACGAGGCTTTAAGCGGGGTGTTTGGCTTAGATGACCTCCAGACATGCTTTCAAACCTCAAGTATCCTGTGATTCTGAAAAGTGTTGTTCAATTCCGACGGTAAGACAAAGGTAAGTCAGTAGTACAGAACTTGTTGAGGTAGGTGAAAATAAACATAATTGTTTTAATACACAGTCAAAGAAGTCTGAAAATTTTTGAGGGTCATGGTGTCTAACCAGTGAAAATAAATCTTCAGTACCATTGTAGGGACCAGTACTAAAAAGAACCAAAGTAGGACCCAGCCCAGATAAAGAGGAACATCTTGAGGAGGAGGACAGAGGCTAGATGAACTTCACATTTAACACAGCGTAGCAAAAAGACCTCAAAGAAGAATGAGAGAAACATATCACATTAATGGTTTTTCCTTGCAGATGGGGTGTTTGCTCTGGATTATGTTGTGCCTCATTCCTTTGTTCTGCAGCCTTGTAGGATGGCATATGGCCCCACGTGTTTTATACCAGACATAGCCTATTTAATCTTTTCAGCAACAATTAAGTTTCCATGTTAGCTGATTCACAGATTATTGTATCAGAACTATTAAACTGGTGGGTTGTTTTTCTTCCACCTCAGTTTAGCTATTTTTTTTGTTGTTGTTTAAAACAAACACTTGTCTCTGTGGTGCAGCACATACCAATATAGAACAGAATTACAATGTACTTCCAGCCAAAATCAGTTTATTGTCTATTTCAGTAGTTTTCTTATGGTAGCAATTATTCTCTGTAAGCCTGCAAGCAAGCAGCAGAAATCTGAAATCATCAAAGAGTTTTTATCTGCAGCAATTTCAAAAATGGCAGGTAGCTGATAGTTTAAACTTTAGTTCTCCGCAGTAGAGCAGTGTGAGAACTGGAGAATGCCATCTGCCTTCAACAGCTAGTTTTAAATGCTCAGGAATCAGGCTTGTGTTGCCATTGCTCATATGTGGTAGTTAAATCAAGCTGGCATGCCACAGCAACAAATGAGTTACCCGTAGTAAAACTGATGGGTGAACTCCATCACTTTGAGGGTCACGGCTGCCTTGGAGAGGTGCATTCTCAGCTCTACCAAATGTGTACCACTCATAACAGCTCTCTATTAAACCAGAGGAAGATGCACTGGAGGAGTACTGAACAGTGCCCTTATTTAATGCAACATAATGTTTCTAATATATTCTCACAAGAATAACAGGGTTTGTATATATATACATAAATAGCAGCAGAACTGCAGACGGACTAATGCAGCTGAAAAAAAGCCAAAACCACAAAAACCCAATCAAAAAGCCCAAGACCATCTTCTAAATTCCCAGACTTGGGGCTGAGAATTGATAATCCATAATGTCATGGTGGTTCTGGAGGGTTAACATGAAACATTCCAGTTTATCGCTATTACATTTCCAACAGCGACGACTGAATCTCTTTGTCTTGGTTTAACCCCAGGGGCAACTTAGCCCCATAAAGCTTTTTGCTCGCTCTCTGCCCCTCCAACCACCACAGTGGGATGGAGGAGAAAACTGAAGAAGTGAGAAAACTCATGGGTTGAGTGAAAGGCTGTTTAACGGGCAAAACGAAAGCCATGCACACAAAACCAAACAAGAAATTCACCCACTACTTCCCATGGTGTTCAGCAATCCCCAGGAAAGCAGGGCTCCAACACATGTAACGATGACTTGGAAAGACCAACATCATCACTCTGATAGTTGCCTCCTTCCTTTTTCTTCTGACCAGCTTTATATGCAGAGCATGGCACCATGAACTTTGGAATATCCGCATGGCCACCTGGGGTCACCTGTCCTGACTGCGTCCCATCCCAACTCCTTGTGCACCCCAGACTCCTCACTGGTGGGGTGAAAGGCAGGAAAGACCTTTTTCCGTTTAAGCACTGTACAGCAATAACAAGAACACACTGCAGTCTGAATAGCTGATCAAAAAAATAAATTTTAACAAAAGTCAGATATTTTCATTATAAAACCTATTGCTACTTAATTATTTCTATTTGGAACTTTCTGGTTTGGGGCAAGCTGTATTTGGTTTTTGTTGAGGAACTGTTCTGCCCAAAAATTATCCATGTTGTTCAAAATTTTTGAAGCTCATTGAGAACTATAATAAAACCAAAAGAATCCCAAAGTGATTTAACAAAATTAGGTGGAAGAACCAAGGGTAATCTTTTTGATAAAAAGGAAACAATGCAGCATGGAAGGAGAAAATTTATTTGCTCCTATCCTCTGCTGGGATCTAAAGACAGGAGAAGGGAAGAATTCTGACTGCTTGGATTAATTTGACTCAAAAGAAAGAATTAGTCAGAAAGAGCTCAGCTGTAGAAGTCATAGAAGAAAAGGAAAGAAAATCTGACCCAGAGTAATGTGTTCCAATTTGGTTACCTGGTGAGACAAAAATATGGTATTGCAGAAAGAAAATGTCTTTAGATGTAAGGAATATAAATGATGGAATCACATAATGGTTTGAGTTAAAGATCACCTTGTTCCATCCCCCTGCCATGGGCAGGGACCCCTTCCACTAGACCAGGCTGCTCCAAGCCCCGTCCAACCTGGCCTTGAACACTTCTGGGGATGGGGCAGCCACAGCTTCTCTGGGCAACCTGTGCCAGGGCCTCCCCACCCTCACAGTAAGGAATTTCTTCCAAATACCTAATCTAAATCCCTCCTCTTTAGTTTAAAACTATTCTACCTTGTCGTGCCGCTATCTGCCCATGTAAATGGTCACTCTCTGTCTTTTTTCATAAGTCCACTTCAAGGATGGAAAGGCTGCAATAAAGTCTCCTTGGAGCCTTCTCTTTCCCAGGCTGAACACCTCCTGCTATCTCAGCCTGTCTTTATAGGACAGGTGCTCCAGCCCTTGGAGAATCTTTGTGAATGTTAAAAACAGCTTTCCTCTCCAAAATAACTGCAGTATGTGTATCTATAAATAAATGATGTATTGAAATGAGTAAAGTGCTCTTATTTTGATTTCCTATAATGGAAACATATGGAAATATTCAGCAAAATTCAAAGGCAACTCATTTAAAACTGAATAAAAATATGGAACTCATTTCCACCAGATACAATTTGGTGCATACATTTTCATAGGGAAAATATCAATATCTGCAGTTATATTAAAGAGCATCATATGTGAGTTCTCCTGATTTTGAGCAAAATCCAAACTCTATATAATTGAAACAAACAAAAGCTGTCCCCACAGGGACAAAGTTTTAACATCTCCAAGAAAATGAAAAATTTATTTTTCTAACCTAAATTTACCTCAAAGGCAGAAGCAACGCCACAGCTAAGGTCATGTTCACCATGAATTTTATGTATAAATTGAGGGAGAGAGAGTCCCAGAAGCAAAATATCCAAAAAATTACCACTAGAAATATTTTCAAGAATATTCTCCTGAACTTTCAGCTCTTCAGTTTGCAACCAAAAAAGAGATTGAACTTTTTCATATGGTTTCCATTATTTTCAGTTTTAGATGTGTTAGAAATAGAGCTACAAACATTGCTTCCTGTCAAGATCTTTTTCAGGAGCAGATGACAGCAGAAAGTCAGGAGGAAGAAAGTAGCAAAAAAAAAACCCCACACCACAACTTTTTTAAACTTTCTCAAATAGCATAAAATCTTGAGTTCACCTCAGTATTTGGAAGATGTTTTTAACCCAATTGTTGTTTCCTGCTGTTATTCCCTTAATCTGAAAAAAATGTGATTTTATGACCCCCTCCAAAAATATCTGAAGCCTGCCTCACTTTATGATTCACCCAAAACTCCCCTCATTACAATTCCACTTCCTTTCTTTATACAACACCTTTTATCATACGCTGGAGGGTGATGGCTTAAAAGTCGTGCCTAAGGGTTGAATTACTTAGACTCCCTTGAGCCACAGGTTCAAATTCTGGCTGGGTTGACTCAATTCTGCCTCCTTTCAAGGGAAAGAAATTGAATTCTGTGCAGGTCATTCTGTGAGAGTCTTTCAGGGAAGAGCAAAATTGCAACTAATATCCAGCCCGCTTTCTGGAAACATTAAAGCTTTCTATCAGAAGGAAGTTTTTCCCAGCATCTTTCACAAGTATTTCGTCTTCTGTCACCTCGGTGCTGCACCTTCATCAGTGCTGTGTGCTTGGCAGTCACACTCTACCAGGGGTTGCATAGATCTCGTGTGGTTATACAAGGCCAGATAACACCCTGCCTTTAATTCCAGCCCTGATTTGTTAGAATTTTACTAACACTCACGCTTTCCTAAAGTTTTAATGTGATTTTTCTTTCAGAGCTCCAAAAGACAAAGCAAAAGTTGATCACTGTAAGCCTCACCTTTAATTATAAGGAAACCAAGAAGTTTCTTTTCCTTTCACGCTTGCAAAAAAAAAAAAAGAGGTCTTGGACACCTCACATATGCACACCTTGAGGGGTCAGCTGTTGAATGGTAGAAAAGGACAGCCTCAAATCCATCATTTTAAGATTGTGTGGTTTTCATCAGTCTTTCATGGTTGGTAAATGCTTTGGGCTGGCAGCTCTGTGGAGTGATGACAAGGATGCAATCAGCAGCAGAAAGCAGCCCAGGTTTTAAAGGTGTTGGCATCCAGTAGGAAGAATGGCTTCACAGAGCCAGGCAGCTTAGGAAACAAAGTCAGTGCTTAAATTTGACTGACATTTCCCATATCTGGACTGTCTTTCCAAGCAGTAACAATACTGCCAGTTTTTAAAGTTTCAGGCAGGAATGTTTTGTCCTGGTAGACAGTGTTGAGCAGATATTGCATGGAAAATATCACAATAAATATGATTTCTGAAAGCAAGCTTAAATGAAAAACAACCAACAACAAGATTTTACTCACTTGTAAAGAATACCCACATATAAGTGTTTTCTGATAAGCATCCTGACTTTTGCTTGTTAGAAAGATCTGAAATTTTACAAATTATCTTATACTTCATGTGAAAATTCACCTAATTTTTCTTGATCAATCAAAACACCATTTTCAGAAAGTCAGGTCATGCTAGCTCCTTAATTGGTAATTGAAGTGCAAAAAATATACTTTTTAGAGTTACAGAATAACTATTTTCAGGATTATACTTACTTCTTCCCCTGAAACCACTATATATTCTGTCTTGGGGTGATGGAGCTCAAGAGAATTTCCCTGGAGTCACAACCTCCAGTGACCAGAAATGACCTTTTTGGCATTGTGCTGGGAAAAGAGGATATAGCCTAAGGCAAATTCACAAGGGTGAAGTTCAGGGATCAGGTTAAGAAAAGTAAATATAAGGGATAACCGAAAAAAAAAAATAAAATAGCACTCTATATCTATGGCATATATCATTTGTGACAGACAATTTTTACCTCTCAATAGAAAGGTGGCAGCCACCTATTCAGTTTTCATACATCCTTCAGCCTAATTGAGGAATACACTTCCCAACAAGGCAAAAAACCTGGTTTTGGAAGAAATTGTTGTTTCTGGTGCCTGAGATTGGTTCCCCATCACCATCTTTCTGAAGGCCCCATGGTTTCATCCTGTTACACCAGATTTAATACA
Organism: Falcunculus frontatus; assembly: GCA_013398115.1. Lineage (NCBI taxonomy): Eukaryota > Metazoa > Chordata > Aves > Passeriformes > Falcunculus > Falcunculus frontatus. Next base: position 855,705 of record VZRV01009990.1, read on the forward strand.
CGTAAGAATAAATTCTTTCGTGCTCACCAGGAGAGATGACCCCCACCAGGTGAATACTATTTGCCTAGCACCTCTTGAAGCCAACTTCTGGTCTCCTCTTCTAGTTTATGTCTCAGGCTTGAGCTATGAGCAGTGAGCCCAGGTGAGTGGGGAGCAGGAAGGCACCACACAGAGCCTTCTTCTGCCTTGAGGGTCCACTTTGTTGCCCACCAGGTTGTGTGTACTCCTGGTTCACAGGACTTGCTCCTTTCTTCAGCAAAACAGTGCCAGAGGCATAGAGGGCAAATGCTGGGCTGTGACAGTGAATTACTTCCTTAGAAAAGAAACATATTATTTCATATTCTTGGTTAGTTACTCTGCAGTTGTCAATAGATTCTGTTTGTGTGTGTCTACATGTGTTTGTGTCAGTTGTAACAACATTTTAGGTAAACACAATGACTTCAACTCAAGGCCAGCATTTTTAAAAGTTGTCTCTGTTCTGCTGTGAGAACTGTGTCCATATATGACTCTTTTGGTACTTGTTCAAATGTTTTAAACCCAAAAGATGTCCTTTTGTGTGTGTGTGTGTGAGCATAGGAAATGGAGAAAATAAATAGACTGTTTAATATGATCTGATTCTACTTTAAAATGCAATTAGATAAGGGGGAAAAAATCCAGAATAAACATTTAAAGGGTTTGGTGATATTGCTTGGTACCCTTTTTCCCCCTCTAGATCACTGGTTTTTTCTCCTGCTTAAACCAAGGGAGAGCTGCAAACAACCACAGGCAGTTTCATGGATCCCAATTCTGTGGCTGTGGTCCAGTCATGAAGTGTGCACGCCCCTGCACTCTGATAGCTATCCAAAAGCATGAGGACCAAACACTAAACACCAAGGAGTGCTTCAATTTTGAGACATAATGTCCCAAAGGCAAAATTCAGCCATATTTACAGGGCAAGAGGAACAAGTCCTGCACTCCATTTTTCTTCTCTGTAGAAAACTCCAGCTTGTGTATCTGCTACAGTAACATCTCTCACCAGTTTATGATTTACCTTACCTCTTGAGAGGCACAACAGAATAAACAGTAAGTCACTCTCCCTGGGTCCTGAAAAATTTGGGAATTGAACAGCTGGCTTCAAGCTAGTATTCAAAACTGATCATTGATTTTTAATCTAATTGTTTCATTAATGAGATCCAGTTTAAAATGAACCTATTGTGATCCTAAGTTCTGAAACTTGGAAGATGTAGGAAGTGTACTGAAGCACTAAGGAGAAAACTTGTAGGGGACAGAGAGTGTGCAAGATTTTGGGCTACACCATAAGACTGAAATCTTCCTAGGCATGGTGTTTCAAGTCAGTAGTTGACTTTTGAGTAATTGTTTTCCTTTTTTGCTTAATTCTGAATTACAAGTCAAAAATCACAACTGTGCTACAATTACCCTTCATTTAGCTTCATGTGTGTTCACAGTACAGGAACTGTGGGATAGAAGATCAGGAAAAAAATTGAAAACTTTGGAGATTTAAATTAATATGTTGATGAATCTTTTTCACAAGGACTTTCTAGACTGTTGATGTCAACGTAAATGTAATTTTACCCGATGTTTACTTAATTTCAAGCTGCTTATTTTTGTATGCTTCCTCTCAAGGCATCGGTGTTCCAGTGTTAGGAAGTTCATAAAGCCCTATTTACATTGTTTTGTTGATATTTTCCAGAGTGCCATCCAGGTAGTGGAGAAAGGAATATGACAAAATATTTTTTCTTACCTTTACAGCTAGTTGCTATAATATCCCCCCAGCACTATAATTATAATGACAGAGGATAATGGTTTTTTTTCCAATTTCTTAATGAGAACTGAGAATGCTTGCATTCCCTTGGCTACTTCTTTTAGCCAGCAGCTATCGCAACATGCCTGTAAGGAGAAACTCAGAGCAGAAATTCAAAGAGGGAAAGACACATAGAAAATATCTCATCATCATCCAATTTTCAAGAAAACAGTTTAAAGATAACTAGCTTGTAAGTGATTGGGGTTGTATTGCTTTTAACTGCAGCCACCTGTTTCTAAAAGAGGAAGAATGGGTTGTTGGCTTAAGCTTGGCTAAAACAATATCTAGCTGAAGTCGGGTATCTTGGCTCCCTTCCTGTAACTGCTACAGGCTTCCTGCAGGACCTCACAGCATTTTTTACACTTCCTGGGAATTGTTTTCTTCATCCCTGTCCACTTACATGCCTGTCATTCATGAATGAGAAGCTCTCTAATATATGATAAATAGAAAAAGTAATTTTTGATAAAACAGCAAAGTGATGGCAAGTGCGGTGCATCCAGCAGGGCATCAGAATCCATAAACAGTGCAGTGGGTTTGTTTAATGATAAAAAACACTGCCTCTGACCTTCTGGAATGGAGAAGATCCAGGATCAGTGAGGTAGTTCTGTAACAGTAAACTGATGTCTACACACACCAGCACACATTCATACTCTTAGAGAATAGTTTACATTCTATTTACACTCCTGAAATATGACACATCTAATAGAGAAATGCCATCAAGCCATGACTCAGTTCCTGTCTCTGGCATTGTAGAGCGGGTCACTTAATTTCTCTGAGCTTTTAATTTCCTTCCCTGCCTTTTCTCACTGACAAAGTTCTCTGGGCCATGGTTTCCCTTTTACAGTGGCCTTTCATATTTTCATTAGTCTTGAACTCCTCTCTAGTTTGATGGATCTGTCAATATGAAAATGTTGTATTGAGTAACAGCTGCAGAGATGTTAGGTTCCTCTATCCTTGACAAGACTTAAAAAATCCTTACGGGCTCCATAGGGGAAGGATGATGGAAGGAATCATGATTTTATACACTTATTTATTCATTCTTTCATTCACTCACAGATATTACTGACTAGTTTCAGTGTATACCCTGGAGTTCCAACACATGTTCTTAACAGATGTTTTATTATATGATCTTTTATTATATTCATCCAAACTGCCGCAGCACTCACCCCCCTTTTATTTCCTTCTACCCCAAACTAAATTAAAAGAAAATAAACTCTTCATAGTCATAGATAGTGCTGTGTTTCTCTGACTCAGAAATCACTCCCTCCAAGGGCAATTATAATCAACTCTCATCTTTACAAAATGTACTGCATGAGCTTAGTGATTTGAGATGTTGTGATTTCTGAAGGCTCAGACTTGGATTTTTAGGAAAAAAAGGATTGTTCCCTCTGAACAGTTATCTCTTGAATGGTTTCCTGGAACTAAAAAGAACTAAAACATGTCATTTTAAAAGTATGTTTAAATATTTCAGAGCAAAGAGTTACTCGGTCTGTTTCATGGATCTTACTCTGATAGTCTCTGTATTTTCTTACATGTAATCAATACCTCGGCCTTCAGGAGCAGAAACCTGTGATTCAGCATGGTGTAGGTCACAAAAGAAGTTTAGGTGACTGTTAGGTGATTCAAGTTCTCCTTGAATCTTATTGGTCTTATAGGAGCATCTACTTTACTACCTTACTTTATTCACCTAACTTTGAAAATGTTTGCTCAAGTGATTTTTCTGTATTGACTTAGCAAGTTAATAGCAGAGAAGAAAGAAAATCCTTTGCTTCACCCATCAAAGTGCCATTCCCACTTCCTGACTGAGGCTGTCATTGGAAAAAGCAAAGTTATTAATACTTGCTACATTTATATTTCTCTAGCTAAATTTTCATACTGGTGTGTATTGGATATTATTTATACTGCTTACAGAAAACCTGAAACAATCCTAAACCCAGGTACTAGCATACCCAAAGTATTCACATCAGTATCATCCTTGTCCTATTAATTTTTTGGAATCATCTGGGATTACTTTCAGTTCTTTATAGTCCTTTTTGCAATATTTACAAATATCCCAAGAGCATACAGAGAGTGTAAAAATTTTGTAACAGGTGCTGCTGGAGAAAATGTTGATTTTCTATTGATAACTCTAAGCAAGAAGTGATTTCTCAGCTTTTATACAAACATCCTTCATTAGATAAGGTTAATTCCAAAAATCTTTTTTTTTTTTTAATTTAATTTAATTTAATTTAATTTTTACAGCTGCCTCCATGACCTGACTAGTATCAACAAGTGTGATTGCTATCACCTTAGCTAACACATCAGGCTGGATCCAGGACTCTCCATTAAAAGAGAAAAGTTGCTGACATTCAAAGCACTAACTTCTCTACTCTGACAATATATAATTATATGAGCCACACAGACATCCTGCATTGCTGATGAATGTTCAGCAAACATTTTGGTTGGAGCACTAGCACCATTTTGATAATTTCCTTAGATACCAGATAGTGAATTGCATTCAGACACCTTTTAATTTAATTTTAATCTGTGTCCTTTGAAAATGTAAGATTTTAAAGCATATTCTGATTTTTTGGTTTTGTGTTTTTTTTTTTTTTTTTTTTTTTTTTTTTTTTTTTTTTAATTAAAATGAATTGTGAGAGACATGGACTATTATTTAGGGAAGAATGCAGTTGGTTTAGTGGTACCAGTGTTGATGTTGATAGGTATTCATATCCCATGCTGTGATGAGGAATGAGTTCTTCTTGTGATATTGCCAGTAAGGAGACAAAAAAGGGAGACCTTTTCTTCTCACTCATGAGTGTGCCTTGTTGTGTGTGAGTCAAAATATTCTGATGTCATTTACAATTATTGGACTGTCATTGCCCATGATCATTAGTTCAAAAGAGGATTCTCCAGAAGTGTTAACTGCTATTAACTTTTTCTAGTGTCAGAGGATGAAACTCTATCTGTAAATAGGCAGCTAGAAACCACCAAAGAACATCTGACTCAATATACGATTTCCACCATGGAATTCCAGTCTTTCTTACTAAAATGCTATAGGAAATATAAGTTGAACTAACCATCACTTTAAATTTAGTTTTATACTTCTTCCTACCTTTTGCAGTCACTACGGTGTGATGTGTGATGATCTTCTCACAACTGCTGAGGCATTATTTGTGTCATGTTACATTATAATATTATTTTCTAGGGGTACAAATTCCTTCTTGGACTGAAGCAGCAAAGCCCAGATGACAAAGTCTCCTGTCATTAGACACTCAAGAAGATCTCCAGTACAAGTCTGAACATTTGTTTTACCGCAGAAATTAATATATGGTGCTTATATTTTGGAGAACGCTTATTATATAAGACATCTGAGATAACTCCTCTCTTCAACCTATACTTTCAAGAACAATTCCAGTCAACTGAATAATTGAAAATTTTCTGTGTTTTAGTATATTTCCTGATAGAAATGAACCTTATTTCTGTACCCCAAACTAGACATATGTGATAGCAAAAAGTAACCCGGTATGGAGATAAAGATACATAAAATTTCAGCATGTATGCATATATGAGCTGGTTTATAATTTCCTCGGTGAAGGTTGAAAAGAGGAATAAGTTTATTCGGGACAAATAATAAAAACTGACAACATAAGTTTTGACCCTCTTTGAGACCTCAGTTTTTGTAATTGTGTAGGAGATTCAGTACCTGTACACAGCCTTCTCAAAGGAAAACAGCAAAGAAAGGCCTTTAAAAATACGGCAATAAATAGATACTGATTCTATCAGCTGGGTTTGGGTTTTTTTTTTTCCTACAAAGAAAACACTGATATAGCATGACATGATAAAAAACTCTTTTAGAGGCTTTAAGTTGAATGGATTCTGGCTGTCTTGAATCAAGGCTGGCAGGGAATATGCTCTCCAGACTGTGGCAGATGGCATCTGTTTTGTTTGCTTGTTCGGGTTTGCTGTAAGTTTCTGAGTGTTACACCGTGTTCTGCTCTGTTCTGCTAAAAGGCTGCGTTGCAGAGGGAGGAGGGCTGCTTTTTCGCTTGCTGGTGGCTCCTAATCTCCGGGGCTGGTGAAATTCTCTCAGTGGAGGAAATATCAGGCCTTGTCCGACAGCAAAGGAATGTGACGTATTGCAACGTTTTTTGTAAGAGCTGGTTGGATAAAGCAGGATGTGAAACATACAGATATCTGGGATCTTGAAGAAAAAATAGAGACAAAGTAGATTTCCAGGAAGAGAAGAAAGAAGACAAACATTTCATAGGAAGAATAAAGAATTTTGAACATTTGACATATGATGTTTGTTTTCAGTCTGGTACAACCAAGAAGAACGAGTAGAACGGGGGGAGAGCGAGACTGAAGAAAAGTACCTCAGAAGAACATGACCTTTCAGGCTGGATTTCTCAGAAGGATTAAGGATATTTTTCCGACTTTTTAAAAAATATGTACTTTGTTTTTAAAAAAGCATCATTCTTCCAGTTAAACAGCATTTAAGCCTTAGAGTTTATTGTCACCTAACATTATGGAGACACAAAAAGGTCCATTCAAATGGGACCAAGATGAATTCAGGGAGTATGTGAATCAATGTGTTACATTTTAATCTCAATGTGAAAGATGTTTACTGAGAATATGTTTTTTTCTTACTCAAAAATTAATTACAGACTGGGGGAGAGAGAGCCTTCTTCACAAGGGAGCATGTTTTCGGAGCATGTATTAATTTCATGCCAGGTGCCCTCAGGAGACTAAAAAGACTCCCTCAGGAAAGGATTCTGGACCACACAGCCTGTACTCACCACGATTTCAAAAAGAATGCCTGATTGCAGGCAATGATTTAGATGACAAGAAAGAAGTTCAAAGAATGAGGGAAGAACAGAAGTGAAAACCAGGATGGTTCTCCAAGACAGACCATCTTCTGCATCACCTTTGCCATTTTTGACCAAATTACCCTCTTAAACTTAGTTTAAGAGCTTTGCTTTTCCACAGTGGCTGACCACAGCAAGATGCAGGGTCTGGAGGCCAAGCAGACTGGATAAAAGTTCTGCAGAGGACAGATATGGCAGGGCATAGACATTATTAGCCAAAATGTTTGAAGGGAGAAGTTCTAAGCATTGACGAGTAATGTAACGGAGGCAAAGGAGACAGAAGAGATATCTTTTTCTACATAAATTTTCTAGGGATGTATGAAGACACTTTCCATTCATACATTCTTCATAGCTGTAATCACTAGTTTTCTTAAATTCAGTTTGAATCCAGATAGTAACTGGGACACAACTTTTCACTGCCACAGCAAATGGAGGTGGAGGTGATAGTCTTGGATTTGGCTAGTAGCCCTTGCCCCTCTCCCTAAGGAAGAAGCTGGACTTCCTGTTGTGTAGATAAAGAATGCTTTGCGTGGTGGACAGTGAGCCTATGTGTCGTGGGTTGAACCTGAGTTGATGGACAGATCTTTCAACCAGTAGCGCTTATCAAAATGTACCTATTTAAGCCCTGTGGAGACACAGGAAGTTCCTTTTGGGTTTCAGCCTTCCTGCGGGGGGGGCAGGGGGAATTTGGCACTGGGCTCCATCTCTTGGAGTGGCCCCAGGCCTCCCTTCCCCCGGTCCCAGGGCACGGGCCCCAGGTGCCTGTGGGAGAGCCCCTCAGAGCTGCGGGCAGCTGAAGAAGAGCCATAATGGCTTCATAGCTGAGAACACCCCGAGTGGCTGCTGAGGAACCCCTCCTCCCCTTACCACGTGGCTGCGCAGACCCAGCGGGAGCTGATGGAACTTTCTGCAACCAACTCAGCCTATACTGAACTGCAAGACAACATCAATTAACGAGCAGCATAAAGGGAGCGAGGCTTTCTCCATCGTAAAGCCCAAACGATGAAGACTATTCGTCAACATGGCATCTTCAGGGTCAGAGAGAAAGTGAGTGAAGCGGAACGTGGTGGCAGGGAAAAGAGGGCGGAGTCGCACCTTTCACACGCAGCTTAAACATGCTTTTTGCAGACTGTGGTAAAGACTGTAATATCACAAATTGTTTTTCTCTTTAATCCATTTAAAGACATGGGCGGATGAGAATTTTGTGTGCAGCCTGTGAGAGAAACAAAGGTGACCATGCCAGGTTACCCAGGAGCTGTGAGAGGTTGTGAGAGA
>VZRV01009990.1:866550-881315 GCA_013398115.1 Falcunculus frontatus
CCTTATTTTCTCTGATCTTTCTTCCTTGTCTTTTTCACCTTTTGATGACCTGTTTTCTTCCCAGAAAAGTAGTCTAAAAGTGTACAAAATGAGTTATTGCCATTTTTTTTATCTTTTAGTGATAGGTGTTTCAGAGCGTGAGAGGAGGAAAGAGAAAAACACCTTGCATTTTGGAGATATTTCATCTTTCTTAATCCATCTATGCTTTTTACTGCTCATTTAAATGACTTTCCATGCCCTTCGGTATCTGAAATACCAAGACTGAGTTTTACTTTTGTAACTTTTTAAAATTTATATATATATAAATATAATATACATGAGAATCAATACATCTGTTTTGAAAAGCACAGGTTGCAAAAAAGATCACTGTAAGTCACAGAGTACTGGAGAAATTTTTTAAGCTTCTAAATTCTAAGAGGTATGTACATGAAACAGTTAAAATCAGAAAAGGCATTTTGTGTAATATTCTCCTTTATTAAAATTTGTTCTTCTACTCTAATGAGACAGCTTTCAGACTCCAACAGTAAATACAATACAGTGACGTGTTCCTCAGCTTTTTCCATGTTTTTTCTTTGTTTTTTCTTTTTTCTTTTTATTTCTCCGTCATTCTCTTTTCTTGCCAATTTGTATGATTTTGAAAGAATAAATGTCTCTCTTGGGCTTGCTTTGAAAGCTTCTAATAATATTATGGAAGGGTTTTTGGAACTGATCAGAAAACATAGATGTGCACTCGGCTTCCCATTTCAGGCTGAATGGGGGGAGTAGATCGAAACACCGACATAAAGGAGCCCTCCTGGGCTGTAGAGACCTGTCCTTGCTCCTATTGACATCATGGCACGTTGTTTCTTTCCTATTAAGTTCTATTTTAAAAGCAAATAAAAGACATTTTCAGAAACAAAATTCTCAAAAAGTTGAGATATCTGCTCTAATGCGGGGGTCACATTTTTAGGGTGGGGTTTCTTTTTTTTTTTTCTTTTATGTAGTCACTTGGTTTGTGCAAGCTACAGTAAAGGCAGGAATAAGGTAGGATATCAGACATCCTCCTTCATCCCTTCAGTCAGGGACAGCTATATAACTAGAAATGCACACAAAATTTTCCTGAATTTTATGCCACCATGCACAATAGGCTACAGATTTTATGCTGCACATGACAAAGGCTCGTGGTAGGAGAGTGAAAGATGCTGCAGGATGAGAGGACAAGAAATCATATGCATGGCTGTTGTTCTGGGCCCTTCCACTAAGAGATTGTTTGATAAACGAAGTTCCCAGATTGCCAGGGAAAATGATGTTTCAATAGAAATTATTGAGCTCAGACACAGTACCAGACTAATGAGATCATGTGTTCTTGAATAAACCTGGTTTGGATGTGGACTGCTCAGACTGAAAAAGTATGAGTTCGTCCAAGTCTACACCTGTTGAAACAATTTTTGATCTTCCTTTGGTACCTGGCAGGTACTGAATTACTTTTCCTCTTGGGAAAGTTAATTTTGCTCCTGTACTCAGAAATAGCTAGAAATTTCTATCAGAGTGTATAAATTTCAGTTTTGGGTTTTCCCCCCATAACATGGAAAAAGCATTGTGTTTATAGGAAGCATTTATGGTGCTAACAACACCAAGGTCATGATTTCCATTCCCATTGAATGTCCTTGGCCATTCATGAAGTTTTGGACTTGATGATCCTTGTGGGTCCCTTTCAGCTCAAAATATTTTGTGATTTGGTACAGACACCCTTCTTCTCATGTAAGCTAAAAGCCAAGATTTCCTGCATGCCCAATTCCTGTGACTTTCTGTGATTTTGTAAAATTAACAGAATTATGCAAAAATAATCTTCAGATACTTCCATTCTGCAACAGATTTTTTTAAAATCTAGTAGTCTCATCTGTAGAAAAATGTAGAATCCTTTCAAGCTGATGCCAAATGTCAAAACATTAGAACTTTTCATGCAACCAAGATGTTCATTCTCTTAATTAGGAAATGTCAGGTTTTGTTTCCTCTTATTATGTCAATTGTAACATTTGCTTGCCTTAAGTGCTTTTTCCAAAATACTGTGAATGTTTTGCCTTCAAATTTTCCTAATTTGTCTGTCTGAATCTTACAGATAGCCAAACAAAACCCAAAATGTTGCAAGGCTATAAGATTGTATGCTCCAACGTTTTGAGAAGTGCTAATCCTAAGTTATAAGGTAAAGGAGAAAACCACTTACAGATTTGCAAACCCAGCCTTGATACCAGTTCTTTTTACTGTTCTTATTGCACATAACAGCAAAACATTCCTGTGCTGATAGTTACCTGACTGGTTTTTTTCAAAAGTCCATGAAGGGGAAAGAATATTTAGATTAGGATCCTAATTTAGTTGCTAGAACATTTTAGTTAGTTTGTTTGTCTGTTTGTTTTTGGGGGTTTTGTTGGATTTTTGGTTGGTTAGTTGGTTGGTTGGCTGGTTGGTTGGTGTGGGAGGTTTTTTGTTTTGTTTTTTTGTTTTTTGAGGTATTTAACTTCTGTTCCACTGTGAGAAGCCGGATGCTAAATCCTTTTTGTCTTGATATTCTAAGGGCTATGGTATAGCAGAATCAAGCCATCCTGAGTCTGGCACAGATATGAGAGGATTTTGGCTGGAAATGTCCTATCTTACTCTAACTACGTAAGCCTCAGGAACTGAGTGCTGATCTAGGGTATTTCTCTAGAACATAAAAAGTGTTAGAGAAGTAAAATAGCCAACCCAATGAAGCAAACCTTTCAGAAGCCATAAAAATTATTGCATCTCTAGCTGGTGTCTAAGAGTGTCTATCATAAACCGGGTGAAATGCCATATTTTTACATAGAATTACAGAAACATCAGGGTTCATTTGAACTTTATCAATGATTGAACTTTAGCTGATGGTGTCCTCAGACACTGTTGATAATGGCAGCCACATTAATATGTAGAAAAGGCGGGCTAAAGCCTCAGTGTAAACTTACTGGCATTGAGGCAACGACTAAAAACCCAGTATTTTTGCGATAGGTATATTCACATGCTGTAATGCATTTGCTGCTTAAACACATTACCCAAAGAGGAAAGACAAATTCTGTTGTTGTGACCCACATTTCTTTTTTTTTTTTCTTTTTTAATATCAACTCAGTTAAGAATTTTTCTTTGTTTCTGTCTGGTCGGTGAAAAAAATGCAGCCTTTTCCCCCGAGTATTCAGATTCCTTCTGACTTTATAGCCATGAACCTGTCTGCTTTATGTGGCTTTTACTGGTTGCATCCTGCCTTCACATGTTTATTTCTTATGCTTAATACAGCGTTTTCTGATCTGTAGTTAACCACTGTCAAAACAGATCAAGAATTTCTTTCTTTCCTCGGGGTAATTAATAGGGAAACTTCTTTCTTATTTTATTTTGGAAATGTTTGTAAAAATTAATGAAGCATGTTTTGCTAAATTGAAGCTGTTGAACTTTTACAACTGAAATATATGCTGCCTTAGTGAGAAAGGTTTAAGCATGGAGGAAAAAGTAATGCATAGACAGTCCCTACTAAAGCAGTCACAAAAATGGCATGTATTCGTATCGTTTATTTTTTAATTGCATAACTTTCAATTCTTAAGGAAAAATACACTTATGTTACTGATCAATTAAATCTAGTGCATCCTGTCTTGCATTTAAAGCACATTAAACTTCCATCTTCAATATCCCTAATTTCTATAATCTAACTACCCTTCAGGACTTTATGTCAGTACACTGAGTTAGGAAAAGCAATGAAGAAATATAATCTCAACCTTTCATGGCAGCCATCATGGCTTAATTGAGAGCCAGTCACGCCTGACCAGTCTGGTGGCCTTCTGAAACGGGGTTACAGCAGTGGTGGATGAAGGAGGAGCAGCTGACCTCTTGTGCCTGGAATAGTGCAGAGCATTTGACACTTTCCTGTACAGCAGGAGAGGCATGGATCTGACTGATGGACCACTTTGTGGATGAAAATTTGCTGGATGGCTAGATGGCATCGTGATCACTGACTCGATGTTCAAGTGGAGACCAGGGGCAGGTGATGTTGCTCAGAGGTCAGAGTTGGAACCAGCATTGTTTAACACCTTTGTTGGTGACATGGACAGGGCGATCAAGGGCATCCTCAGAAAGTTCACTGGTTCACATTGGAGGGAAGGGCTGCCACCCAGAGGGACCTGGGCAGGATGGAGAGATGAGATTGCTTGAATATCTTGCAGCTCAATGTGGCCAAGTGCCAGGTCCTGCACCTGAGTCGGGGCAATCCCAAGCACAAATCCAGTCTGGGCAGTGAATTGATTGAGACCAGCCTTGAATATAAAGACTTGGGGGTGTTGCACGTAATCCAGCCTCTCCTATGGAGACAGACTGAGAGACGTGGGATATCCACAACTTCTCTGGACAACTTGTTCCAGTGTCTCACCATTCTCACAGTAAAAACTTTCTTCCTAATATCTAACCTAAATCTACCCTCTTTCAGTTCAAAGCCGTTCCCTCTCATCCTATCAGAGCATGCCCTCGTACAAAGTCCCTCTCTAGCCTTCCTGTACATTCCCTTTAGTTACCAGAAGGATGAAATCTCCTTGGAGCTTTCTCCAGATGAGCAATCCCAGCTCTCTCAGACTGCCCTCAGAGGAATTGCTTCAGCCCTCTAGTCATCTTCACTTTGGAATTGTTCAAGGCCAGGTTAAGGAAGATGGTCGAGTCAAAGGTGTCCCTCCCTTGACAGGAGGATTCAAATTAGATTTGTGGTCCCTTTCAAACCAAACCAATCTATGATTCTATGTTTTTCTACAGGAACCATTCTTAAAAGTCCTTATTTAGATTGTGGTATTTCAACAGAAAGTTTAGGTCAAATTTACACATAGGAACAAAAAAGAACACAAAGTGATAATGAAGAATTTCCATCTGAAGCTATAGTAAAAGGAAATCTTTGACTTATGCATCATAAGCCTTTGTTGCCCAGCTTTTTGTTCCTATTGTCATTATGATAGCTTTTTGACAACATTTGCCCTTCTGAATCCAACATTTTGTTCTGATGTATAAGGCTTAACTATCAGTGTTTTCTCTCTCTTATTTCCTCTTTTCTTTGTTTCTTTCAAATGGATTAGTCATCTAGTTTGACTATAGCCTCATTCTAATGAATGAAATAGAGTGGAAAGAAAAGATAATATTCAAATTACCATATGATTTAAACATGGTGATGCTGAAGGACTCTGCACTTAATTTTAAACTCCTAAATCTGAGAATTGAGGTAGACACTGATGTCCAGTACAAAATGAAAGAAAATATAAATATTTCAGTCTGAAGTTTTCAGTGCTGTGGATTTCAGGGTTCAGACAGGTTTAAGAACACATCTGAAATTTCATATCTGAAATTTCAGTTCTCTCTTGGACTGAAGCTCCTACGTCTGGATTGAGCTGGGTGCCTCTTCAAGGCTGGGATTCCAAACCTCAAATCAGATCCAGGTTTTGTCTAAGACTATGAATGTGGGAATAAATAACTCTAATAAGTAAATGAGGAGAACTTGTATGCAAAAAGACTTACAGGTGAGCCTTCTAGACTCCTTAACAAGAAGGAGTTTTAGTTATGACTTTTTTTTATTCTGTTATATCCTTCAGATGGAAAATTCTTATTCCTTCTTGCATGTTTTGTTTCCTTTTACCACACTGGGAATGCTAATTCATATAATGACAATGATGCTGATGACGGTGATGACAACAATTAATTTATGGAATATTTCTTTCTCTAACAGTCAGTTCTTTAACAGCCTTTAATTGATGCTGCCGAAATGAAGGAAAGGTTAGATTCAGCTCTCTCTGCATCATTTAATATTTCTTGACTAAACTGGAAGGTTATCTGGGAAGGGACACAACCACGGATTTTCCAACAAACTACACTGTTTTTGTAGTGATTTGCTCATATGTATTCTTTCTGCACACATGAAGTACAAGTTATTTTTTGTTAGATATCCAGATATTATTGTGGTTTAACCCCAGACAGCAATGAGGCCCCACACAGACATTCACTCCCTCTACCTCAGGATGGGGAAGAGAATCTGAAAAGTACAGTGGGAAAACTTGTAGGTTGAAAGAAAGAGTTTACAGGTAAAGCAAGAGCTGAGCATGAAACAAAAGCAAAATTAGAAACTCATCCATGACTTCCCGGGGCAATCAGGTGTTCAGCCATCTCCAGGAAAGCACGGCTCTGTCATGTGTAATGATTATCTGTAAAGACAGACATCATCACTCTGAACATCCCCACATTCCTTCTTCAGGTTTATATGCTGGGCATGATGCCATGTGATCTAGATTATCTCTGGCATCTCTTGGGGTCACTCGTCCTGGCTGTGTCCCCTACTCACTTCCTCTGCATCCCCATCCCCCTGGCTGGTGGGGCTGAGTGAGAAGAAAAAGAGGCCTTGGCTCTGTGTAAGCTCTGCTCAGCAATAATTAAAACATCTCTAAATTATCAACATGATTTTAAGCACAAATCCAAAACATAGCCCACACCAGCCATTATGAAGACAATTAACTCTATCCCATCCCAAAGAAGCACAGTATAAATTTTGCTGTCACACTGAACAGCCCAATATAAGAATATACTCGCACAGCTTTGATTAAAGTGCTAAAAGAGAAACACAGGATGGAGGCAAGTTTGCAAATTACATCAAGGTGTGACATTGGACAACCTGGGACTGTCAACCTCCAGCTGAAATTTTCTAATAGCTTATGAAATGTATTTTGCAATATTAATTCATTTTGTTTTGGGGTCATTGACATTGTGCTGCCTTTGCACAGGTGTGATGGGGAGTTGATGGGCTGTACATAGTTTCATTAGAACTGAAGAACTGACCTAATACCTCTGCCAGACAAGCAGAAAAAGAACCACTGTAAAGCTCCAAAGAGCAGTGTTTATAAGTTTTCAAATAGAAGCTGAGAAACACCAATAAAGTTTGGATTCAGCTCAAGTGTACCATCAACCTCAGGCAGCTTCCTGGTATTTTTATTTATTTTTTTTTTATGATCCATTTATCTAGTACCACTGAAAGATCTATAGAGAAAATTACTGGGGCAAAACAGAGATCCAATTGCACATTGCAAAATAGGAACAAATAATTCCTGTTCTCATTATTTGAATCGATAATTTGCTAAACCAGTATTAACAAGAGCAACAACTTTACCAGGTTAAGGGAGTTTTGTACTGAATAATGACTGCCTGGAGAAGGAAAGAACAGAGGGAGTAAATCCTAGCAGCCTTTTACTATTGAGGTAGCACATGCAAGTGAATCAATAGTGGCCGGAAAGGTGGTGCTGTAAAGATGTTTTATTGGTTTGACTAAGTAAGTTGGCAGGGAAGCTGCTGAAAGTATCAGTGCAAACAATCAAACTGGCCCAAACACAGAGTTGAAGCCCAAGAGCCTTCACTTTCTGGGAAGCACTAAAAATAATGTTTTGGTCATAAGAGCCTATGTCATCCAGCGTGGCCTTGTGTCAAGGCTGTGAACTGCCTAGCCGGTTCAAACATTTCCTTTGAGTCACAAAGGACATCTTACCTCAGCCATTTGCAAAGGGCTTTCTCCCAGCTAATGAGCTGCAGGCACACCTGAGTCCATTGCAGGAGAGAAGCCTATGATAGCGCTGAAGAGCTCAGTTTTGACTTGCAACAGCCTGGATCTCTTCCTACCCACCTCTGCACACCTGCCTGGGGCAGTTAGCAGGAATCTCAATGCTAAAGCTCCCTTTGTAGCCACAGAGACTTCTCCACGGGGTGCTTCAATCTTGCTTAGATCTGCCTGACTCTCTAAACCAGCCTATCTCTCTCCATTTTTTGTGCTGGGAGCCCACAGAGACCAGGCTCCCTGGTTAAATCCTTCTCTCAGGTACCTGCATTTAGAAAGGTTGAATCTAAGTCTACAAGTGTACAGCCAGTGAGTCAGTAGTTTTTCAGCAGAGAGGCCATAACTTATTAAAGCATGTTACATTGATTTGTTGGGGGGTTTTTTTGAACATACATAAATTATATTTTCACCCAACAGAAATTTGTTGACTCACGAGACTTTCAACTTTGTTTTCAGCAAAATACAATCTGCTAACATCCTTTCAGCACCAACAACTTTGCCCATGCCTAGGACAAAAGAAGTCTTAAAAGTGCTTTAATGCTTTCTTAAATGTAATTTTTTAGAAGTAGAAATCATAGTAATAATAATAAACAGTAATACTATACTGTGTTGGGTTTGCATGAAAAGGTTGTGGTAACAGGGGAACTACAGGGCTGGTTTCTGTGAGAAGCTGTTGGAAGGTTCCCTCGTGTCTGACACAGCCAATGCCAGCTGGATTCAGGATGGACCCACTTCTTCCCAAAGCTGAGCCCCTCACCAACTGTGGTAGCACATCTGGGATAACAGACTTAAGAAGGGGTGAGGGTAAAAAACCTGCAGAACTGCAGCTACAGCCAGAGAGAGGAGTGAGGATGTGTGAGAGGAACAGCCCTGCAGACAGCCAGGGCAGTGCAGAAGCAGGGGCAGGAGCTGCTCCAGGCTCTGGAGCTCAGATTCCCCTGCAGCCCCGGGAGCAGCCCATGGTGAGGCAGCTGTGCCCCTACAGCACAGGGAGGGCACGGGGGAGCAGAGATCCCCCTGCAGCCCCTGGAGGAGCCCAGGCTGGGGCAGGGGGAAGCCCAGAGGAGGCTGTGATCCCATGGAAAGCCTGTGCTGGAGCAGGATCCTGGCAGGAAAATGTAGAGAGGGGAGCCCAGTCTCGAGCAGGTTTGCTGGCAGGACTTGTGACCCCAAGGGGGCCCCACACTGGAGCAGACTCTTCCTGAAATATTGACCCCATGGAATTAACCCATGCTAGAGCAGCTCATGAAGAACTGCAGTCTGTGGGAAGGACTCAAACAGATGAAGTCTGTGGAGATCTGTGTCCCATGGGAGGGACCCCACACTGGATCTGGGGAAGAGTGTCCGAAGTCCAGCCTCTGGAGAGCAAGGAATGACAGAGAAAACATGTGAAAAACTGAACATGTTATGAACAGCTCACATTCCCCATCTCCCTCTGCTGCTCTGAGGGAGGAGGTAGAGAAAATTGGGAGTGAAGCTGAGCTGAGTTGTCCACCTGAGCAGGGAAGTGACAGAGTGGCTTTGGTGGGCACTGGGCATCCAGCCAGAGTGAGTCCATACCCTATGCATATATAAGGGAATTTATAAGTAGACAGTTTTAAGTCTGTTTGTGCCCTTGGCACAGACAAAGATAATGGTATTTACTACTATTATTAATTATTATTTTCATTAGCAGTAGTATTTGCATTTCTATCTGTTTGTATTTGTGTTTGTGTTTGTATTGCAGTAGTGCATAATGAAGAGCTACGGCAACAGATCAGAATTTCATTTAACTATGTACTGTACAAACATAGAACATTCTTAAAATAATTTATAAGCCAAGTATAAAACAAAGCTAGGGAATACACATAAATATACATATAAATGTGAAGGGTTTTGTTTGTTTCTCTATGTGTGTGAGAGGGTGTAAATGTATTTTCTATGTGTGAGACTGCAGAACAAGGTGATGATCATAGTGCACTAAAACTAAACACTTAAACTGAATAAACAAGCCCAGAATCTCAGATTTGTTTGAGCCTAAAACTTACAGCAAACAAAAAGATTGAGAAAATTTCCTGAACTTCATGTGAATTGAGCAAGTGAAATTTACATAAGTCTCATTCAAACTCCAGCCAAACCCGAGAAAGATCTGACCTTCTTTAAAGCCAGACAGGGATGGAATATGATTACAAAAGCTTTCTCATGAAAGTAGGATCAGAGATTACCCATCATCAACTCTTCTGCTTAGCAACTTTGTTTATACTAAGAAATGTGTTAAATGCTTTAGGTATTTCAGTCCTTAGTGTTTCATTTTTCCTCTTGACAGTCAAACGACCTTCTCTTGTGGCAAGATATTGGGCTGATAGCTAGACAAATGAATTACTACAATTCACAGTTTTGATTGTGTGAAGTTAGAGATCTGGACAGATTTTAAATCAGTTGCTATTTTGAGAGGGGAAGAATGCACAAGAATGATTTTAGCTGTGTCTGGTTTCTACCTGAAAGAAAGCAGGAAGGGGAAGCAAAAAGGCTCTGCATTTTCTTCTGACAATCTCTTATGACAAATGTACATCTCCCAGGTAAAAATGGTCATTGTTGAGCCTGGAATACATCACTGTACAGGAGAAATATAAGTTACAAGCAAAACTTACCTTGACTTCTTCTGACTTTAGGAGACAAAGACACTTCCAGATATTTCAGGCAGCCTGGAAGTACTTCTCTCTTTTTCAGGGGCTACAGGTATTGTCTGGACACTTATTTCAAAATCCTTCCTTACACATCAAAATCTGAACCCCTTCTGTCTCTGTGGTCACCACACTGGTGCAGGCTATTTGGGTTTGAGGATTATCTAGGAACAGAATCTCAGTCATATACATAAAATATAGCACTGACTATGGATTAGAGAGGGGCTGCCAAGTGCAGCATTCAGACACCTGCCTCTATTGATTTTGCACTTTTCCTGTGATTCTACATCATGTTCCTTTAGTTTCTGGCAATCTCTATAACTTTTATACTGACATAAATTGTGATAAAAAAGGAATCAAATAATCCCTCTTCTCCCTCAAGAAGTAGCTGGGAAAGCTCTATAGCACCATTAATATTTTTGCTAATGTAGGTGAACTCAAGGAGGACAAAAGTACAGGCAAAGTTAAATCTAACCTCTTGTTATTGTTTCTGTGTTGGCTTTAGATTTGTTCTGCTAGAAAAAATCTTTGGAATATAAACATATGGAAAATTCCCTTTATTAAATTATTGTTATCACTATTCTGTTAACTGAAAAAAAAAAAAAAAGCATCCCACAAGGGTTTGTCTGAGCATCTCAGATTAACTTCTTGGTTCAATTAGAAACCAGAGGTACTAAGACCATACTCAAGAGATGACGTAGGACATATCCTTTCAGTAATGGTGCCCTTGTACTTAATGAATACCTGCTGTTTTGAATAGTGAAATAGCAATAAAAAGTGAATTCAGTCCTCTGAAACTCTCCATGTTTTACACTGTGGTAGGTGGAGGGACAACTGCCCCTAAGGACATTTTTATTTTCAAACTTCAAAATCATAGAGTTGCTTGATTGCAGAGGAGTATGGAGGGTTGTTGTGGGGTTTTTTTGTTGTTTGGTTGTTTGGCTGCTGGGGTTTTTTTGATCCTGCAAATGAACATGTATTCTTGAAGGTCCCTTCCTGATGGGTTGATGAAAGTCTTCTAGTGAAGCTAATAATGCTCTCTTTGGTTCAGACCTCTAGTATGAAGGCAGAGGTATAGCAGAATACCCAAACTTCTGCAAAAAAACTTCTGAAAAAAACCCCAAAACACCCAAACCCCAATTTGTGATATGCAGCTTCTTGAACAACTAGCTAAAAAAGAGCAAAGCCAAAGTTTTGTCATGTCTCTATCATCAATGGAGGGGTTTGGAGCACTGCCCAGAGGGAAATTGTACTGATACTGTCATTCATTTTACACTTCACAATACTATGTTAATAAATGCACTCGCTTCTTACTTTTTCCTTAAATTTGATTTTCAACCATTGCAGTAAATACTCTGTGCAAGATCTATAAAGACCAGAGTCCAGTAACAAAGCTGGTATTAAACTCAGAAGGAAGGGATAATTAAACATACACACACACAAACAAAACAGAAGTGACAGAGAGAGAAAATTTCACAGGACTGGAACAGAACATCGTGGTTTGTCTGTCAAAGAAATTGCTTAATTAGGAAACTAATATCGCCAAGAAATAGAAGTGCACAGCTAAGCTTTTTAGTAGTCTTTCAGTATCTCACATTGTTTGGATCATAGGCTTCTCCAGGGCGAATTAGCACTGTTTATTTCAGCAAATCATCTGGCTGCTCCCACAGGGACCTCTACTTCTTTGACTCCAGCACCCAGGAACCACACAGATCATCATGTATCACCTCCAGGGGCTGAGGAGAATTTTAATAGCAATAATGTTTTGTTTCAATTCTTGAGCACGCACTGATGAGTTTCACGATTGCAAACCATATGACATGAGAGACAGTAGTGGCAGCTTTGAATTTTGAAGGTCTTAAGTTCCCAAGAAGGTGCTTTTTAAGCAACTTTTAATGAGTTGGGTAAAGTAGACTTTCTAGCCTAGGCAGTCTTGAGATGAATTCTGGGAAATGATTCAGTGAATAAGTAAAAGAAAAGGTTGCTGGTATGAAATATTTTCCTAGGATTCTGCTACTTCTACTGTAAACAAATCAAAGCAAGAAAAAGAAGGCATTTAGGAAGAGTTATGATATATCCTTTTCTTTCAGGGGAAATCAGTTGTGGACAGGATAGATAGACAGATAAGAGCTATTCTATTATCACAAACAAAAAAAATCTTTTGGGGAAAACCTTATATTTTCTCCAAAATTTTTGGAGAGTGAAGAGTGAAAAGTAAATTGAAAAGGAGCCCTGAAGATCTTCAGACAGGGAATAAATGTGGCATATGAAGGAAGACAACTTATTTCAAGTTAAAGAATTAAAAGATGGTAGTTAAGTTGTTTAAAAGCCATCTGTCAGAGAGCATTTGTTTGCCTTTTAAAAAATGCTGGGGAAACACCCAGAGAAGAGATACCTTGAAGGAAGTGTTTGCGAAATCCACAAATCTCCCACTGATGGTCATCTTGGTTTAAGTTTCATAATGGTCAACAAAATGTGGGGGGAAAAAAAAGACTGTGAGACAAATCCAAATGTTTTGGAATTCATTAGTTTTCTGAGGATACATCTAACTGGTTAGATAAAACATTATTTAAATGATGTTTAAACACGGATGTGGAAATATTTGAATAATATTAAGGAAGAGATATTAATTGACGTTGATTAGTCTCTGTCAGTGCCATACACTTTGACAGAGTCCCAAATAATTAGAAAGACACTGACCACAATGGAAAAAAACCTATTTGGCACGAACAAATCTAAAGTGTTATTCCTAAGATGTAAATCATATGTTACCAAAAGGGTATGATTCATGAATAGAAATTTGAATGCTTATGGGGATGAGAGTTCACCAAAAACAAGTGAATTAAGAATACCGGTTAGAAATTTGCCAAAATTAATATGTGTGCCTGTTGCTTGAGTTTGGATAAAACTGAGTTTATGTGGTTTCTGGGATTTCCTTGAACAGGACACTGTCTTGAAAGCAAAGGTTATATAAGCATTGGCAAGAAAGCCATGAGAAATTTTTAATTCCGATAAAAGAATTAACTGAAAGTTGTGATGCTATTACCATTGGAGAAAATAAGAGAAGAATCTTTCAGTCAAATTACTTTTTTTTTTTTTTTAATATAATAATTATGCTAGTTTTTAACTGAGCTTTAATTAAACTACTTTGCATTCCTCAGCTTATGTTTGCATTCCTGACAGACTTAAAATAAAGCACATTTTTAATTTTGCAATTGCTGCACTTGCTTTTCACTCTCAGTTGACCTCGTCATTTGTTAGACACCTACATGGCCTTGAGAGCTGAAACATGAAGTGTTTTTTACAGAATAGAGGAGTCTGCTGAAGAAACAGCTGTAGTACTGCCACTGCTGTAGGAAAAACCCTGGTGTACAAGTTTTTTGTTAGGCGTGAATGAACTCCCAGATTTAGAAGAGGGGAGCTGGCTACTCCTCCAGTACTTGTTCCAATATTTGGAACAGAGCAGCATGGAAGATGATAGGGCTTATAGGGTCTCAAAAGTTCATCTACCTCTATATCCCTCCTCTAAGGTGGCATAAACTGCCCCATTCCAGACAGCTGTTCATCTAACGTGTTCCTAAACGCCTTCGCTCCCGAGATCCTGCGGCTTCCCTGGGCTATCTTTTCCAGAGTGATGAGAACTGTAGATAAAGGTAAAGTGAACATGTTAACTTTCGTTTAACAAACAGAGGCTGTGTTTTTGCTAGCGGGGCTCTTTGTAGTTTAACAAGAAGTTGTGCTGGATGGATTCTAATTAGATGCACAGCCCCCTCGTGGATTCATTTTGAAATCCTGTTACCCAGCTTCATCCTCCTGATTAAGCTCCAAATAAAAGAATGCCAGAAGTCTGACAAGTAGGGTGGCAAGCCACCAACAAGACCTTAATCAGCAAGAATATTGCATGGTGGGAGCTCACAAGTCACGAGAAATTAGATAATGTGAGATATCTGAAGTAAGGCCTCAGTACCGCTGTCTCATTCCAAAAAAGACTTTGTCATAAGAACCATTGCTGCTAGTGTTGAAAGAGTGGAATTGGGTTGGAAAATGTATTTACAGAGTGTCATGAAAGGAGATGTCCAGATCATTCAAATCTGTGAGGTGAAAGTATTTTTATTGTCTAAGGAATGATTTCTTTTCTTGTTTGTGGAATAAGAAGAAAAGAAGGAAGGGAAGGGAAGGATCGGGAAGGGAAGGTTTGGGAAGGGAAGATTTGGGAAAGTTCGGGAAGGTTTGGGAAGGTTTGGGAAGGGAAGGTTTGGGAAGGTTTGGGAAGGTTCGGGAAGGGAAGGTTTGGGAAGGGAAGGTTTGGGAAGGTTCGGGAAGGTTCGGGAAGGTTCGAGAAGAGAAGATTTGGGAAGGTTTGGGAAGGGAAGGTTCAGGAAGGTTCGGGAAGAGAAGTTTCGGGAAGGTTCGGGAAGAGAAGATTCGGGAAGGTTTGGGAAGGGAAGGTTTGGGAAGGTTCGGGAAGGTTCGATTCGGGAAGGTTCGATTCGGGAAGGTTC
>VZRV01009990.1:881824-898480 GCA_013398115.1 Falcunculus frontatus
GGAAGGTTTGGGAAGGGAAGGGAAGGTTCAGGAAGGGAAGGTTCGGGAAGGGAAGGTTCAGGAAGGTTTGGGAAGGGAAGGTTTTTGAAGGGAAGGTTCAGGAATGTTTGGGAAGGGAAGGTTTGTGAAGGGAAGGTTCAGGAAGGGAAGGTTCGGGAAGGTTCGGGAAGGGAAGGTTCGAGAAGGGAAGGTTTGGGAAGGGAAGGGAAATGAAAAATCCTGAAACATCAGTAGAAGTCAATCATGAATTTTCTCTATGTGAAAATGACTTTATTCTACTTTTTCATCACATTTTTTCTCCAATTATTTTTGTGACATTCATTTTTCATTTAATTATTCATTTTCATTGCCATACTTGTAAGGAAAGTCACACCACTAGCACAAAGAAAATCCTAAAGCAGAGAACTAGAAAAAGGGAAACAATCTATTAACAGCATTTCAAAAGAAGTGAAAGGCAATTGCAATTGGAAGTTCAAAATTATAGCAGTGGGAAGACAAAGAGAAAATGACCTCAGTTGATAGAAACTGGACAGAGTACATAGAAATGAAGTGGTGTATTAAAATGAAAGACAAAATAACCAAATCATGAGATAATATCATGGATTTTTTAGTCATAAAGAACAAAGCCTGGTGATTTGTACAGATTTTTGTACACATAACAAGAGTTTATGATAAATACCTAGTGATTACCAAGCTTGTATTATGACAAGACAGCTTTTAGACATTTTTTCAACTTGGTACCACTTAACATTGGATTTGCTTCCTACTTTATTTCCCGCTGATAATTATTTATATAAAGCTGTGTATATAAATATATAAATTAACTCAATTTACTTCTTCACTGAATCCTTCAGCTTTCACTATTGTAATTTTACTGGATCAATTGTGAAGTGAAAGCTGTATGATGTAGTTGAATGAAGATAATAACCGGATCATGAAATATCACAAGACAAGTAAAGCAAATATAATATTTCTGTAAGACATAATGAAAAAAACCCCCATCGACCCGGAATGTTTTGCGACTTATATGCAACACAAGATAGTTTTTCCAGAAGTTTATAGAAAAAAGGCATACAGACAAACCAACCCACCACTTTTTAGATGTAGAATGTATAAAATTTGCAGTTCTAAAGTCCTATTCCAGTTAGTTGCATTAATCTTACAGCAGGTGACTTATCTTTACAAGCCTTTCAAGTAGGTTATGGCAGAATTATCTTGGAAGAAGATTATGTGTCTTTCTGGATCATTTCAAAAACATTCTCAATATTCATGTTTCATCTCTTCCAAAAAGTTGTTTATTCATGAAGGAAATGACGCAAGTCATTCTTAGAAAAGCCTCCATTTTTATCTGGGGAAGGTAATGAAAAACAAAATTCAGATACAATTTCTATCCGTCTCATTGAGGAACTTTCTCTGATTAGAATAACTCAATTCATTTAAAAGCCATTTGAAAGAGTAGAAAAGTACATCAGAACTGGTAATGTAGAATATGGTAAATACGAACTGTCTTCTGAATATTATCATTTTAGAAGCATGGATTTTGTGTCATCTGTATTACCAGAATGAGGGAGAATATACACAAATACCCTTGTTCTCTGCTTACAGAGTACCAAACGATGCATGTTTATCCAGGACCGTACATTTGGAACAGATCTGTGTACTTTCTGATTAAACGACGGCCTCCTGCCAAAGAAGATTTTGTGTCTGGAGCCTGAACAAAATACCAGATTACATTTCCAACATCTGTAAACTACCAATTTATAGGCAGCAAGGAGCTGATTTGTCACTTTAACTGCCCATTAGCTTTAGAGAAAATAATAACTTGCAAAATATGAAAAAAAAATTGCAAAGATGAGAGAATCACATACTGACAGCTTCAAAACTGGCTTCACAAGACGTGCCTTCTAGTAGATCTCTGGCAGACCCAATGTAATGACTTTGCTATGACAAAAAATAGCCATTTATCAGAGCCCATCTCCCCCCGGCCAGGTGTTTTCAGTCATACTTCAGCAGAAAGGAGAGAGAAAAGCCTCTTGATTGCATGTGGTGTACTTTATTTCTTTCTTTACCTAGCAAACCATCGTGTGTCCTTTTTCAGGCAATTCTTGTGCCCTGTTAGACTTTCTAGACCTTGATGTTCCCTTGTCTAACAAGCCCGTAACCTATATAGCCAAATGAGACAAGGGAGCATACAGAGAGAGACCTGTGCTGGAGCAGAGGCCCCATTAGTCTCTTACTAGAAATTGAAGGACAGATCCTGTTCTTCTTCATGGGTCTGTAAGAAGAGTGGCTCCAAGAGATTTCACCCAAACTGCAGCGGTGTAAATCTAGATGAGAATTTGTTCCTCCGTGACAGCAGCTCTGAACTTAATAGAACTGTGAAGATTGAGGGGTTAAAGTAATGAGTTCCTCAACAGTTCACCTCTTACTGCCAAGTATTCATTAAGCTTGTACTGGACGCCTTAGATAGTCACCTCTAAAGTCTCTGACTGGTGAAGATACAGTCAATCTTCACTGTAATGTCCTCAAAACTTATATCTCTGAAATGTGCTTTCATTAGATTGCTCTACAAATCACCCCTTTAAGACCAATTCTAAATATGCTTTCTGAACTGTAGAGTGATTAGTGCTGAATGCAGTACTTTGGGTGAGGTCCTAACGAAATACACTGTATTTCCTTAACAATAATTGAGTTGAAAGCTTTAATATAAGGGGTTTTTTATTATTAAAATAACTCTCATATCTCTCTCCAGGTCAATATGCTGTAGTACCTTCCCATTAAGCAGATATTATGTCCTTTTATTACATTCTCCGAGACTCATTATTCTGCATTTATCTGCATTGAATTTGCTATCTATTAGCTCAAGTACTTAAATGATCTAAATCCTTCCCTACCTGACTGTATTGTTTCTCACGGATGACCTTTCCTCCCAATTTACTATCATCTGCACACCAGAAATTTTTAGTTTAAATAATATGCTCTGAGTCATTTAAGGTACTGAAAAAGCTGTGGTTCCAACATTGATCCCTGTGGTGCCCCTGACACGAGTAACTTTGCAGCAGCTTAAAAGCATAACTCAAATGTGCGATCTCACCCAGCTACAGTCTAACAATATGGCCTTCCCACTCTGAAAGAAAGGTAAATCCTTGCTTAATATGTATTTAACTTTTTAAAATAGTGTTCTGGCTTTCTTGAAAACAGATGGCCAACATTTCTAAAAGGCTTCAGGGCATGTCTGCACTATAGCTGCAAAAAAATACCCGGGGATGGTGAGCTCCATCCACTGAGCCATTTCAGCTGCCTTTGTACCACAGCAACTTTAAGCTGTACCAAAAACCTTTGTCACAGCACTGCTAGACTGTAGCAATGCTGCTCCTGGAGATGAATTTGCAATATGCATGTGTTTGTCTTTGAAAGCAGGCTTCCCCATCCCTGGAAGTGCTCAAGGCCAGGTTGGACGGGGGCCTGAGCAACCTGGTCCAGTGGAAGGTGTCCCTGCCCATGGCAGGGGGCTTGGATTGAGATGGTCTTAAGATATCTTCAAACCTGACCCATTCTATGATTCTGTGAAGGATGAGCCCTGCTCAACTCACTGCTGCACATGCTCAGCGCTCATTTGAAAGGTTCTAAATCTCACTACTTTGCACGGGGTGAGTGTGCCAGGTCAGCTGTGAAAAGAGTGTGATGCTAAGATGAAAGCTGAGGTGCTGGCAGTGCAGTGAGTACTCTGCACAATCTACCCACAAGGAAGGCTAAGGGATCACACTGCTTTACCTCTAACCCCTGATGGAGATACCTAAAGATGAGCAGCCTCTGGGCTCCCAGGTGGTCAGAGGGGAGGGCAGGCCCCTGAGGCATTGAAACTCCTCACCCTGACTGTATATATTCATTTGCTTCCCAAGCTAGTAAAATCTTGAACTTAGGCAGATGTAATATTTCTCTTTATTGGTGTTATTTAGGAAAGGTATTTTGGATGTAGGTGTGATGCAGGCAAGCATTCTTAGTGTGCCTGTGAGGCCTGTGGGAAAACCAAGGTTCTCTGAAAGGTGGGATGATTTTTCACAAGCAAGTTTATGTATGTTGATCTCTGTGTTTTCTTAGGTAGAACAGAGCTTACCCAAGTTTCTCTGTATTATAATTTTCAGTAGAGAGATATTAAAAGCTTCTGACTTGTGCTTTGGCACAAGTAAGTTCATCAAAATGAGTGAGATGTGGTAATATCCAGCTTTATGGACAGAAAACTAACAGTTTGGAGGACTGGATTTAAAGGATCGCTCAAGGATTTTTGGCAGAAAGCACCTCAGTTCCTTGCTCAGAAAACCACCCTGCTTCCCCAGGGGTGTCAGACAGACTCTTTCCACCTGTGTGCTGGGACTTTTCACTCACTTTTTCAAAGCTTACTTCTTAAGGGGAGCTTTCCTTGCCTCTACTCTGCTTGGGGTTATTGACTCTAATTACTGTAGTCTAAGCTTTTCTTACCCTCTTACACCCACAGTGGTTTGTGTTCAGCCTGGCTGGGAGTTACAGCCCTCTCTGAGGGCAGACAGTTCCATACACATCCAAGCTTTAAGTTTTCCTTGAAAAGGAGGTAGGAGAGACGTTGATGAGAAAATCAACAAAAAATACTTCAAGAACTGTATTTCACTTTAGTAATTGAAATGTGTCTCAGCTCCAAAACTTGTGCTGATATTTTCCACTTACTCTATCTTTTTCTTCCTGCTGAAAAATAGGTTGCTATGACTGAGTAATTTTCTTTTTCCTAACAGCAGCAAAAGAACCAATTGTGTATGCACAATTTTAAGTTATTTAAATTCCATCACCCCAAAAAAGTGATTATTTTCTTTCCCTAGGAGGCGTTCCAACAAATTTCATGCAGTCAAGGCAGGCTTAGCTACTTCTTTCTTTGGCTTTTCCACTTCTCTCTGTTCCCTCAGGATGTTCTACAATGATTATTTCTTTCTGTCTTTATTTTTTCTCTCTTTCTTTCTTCTTTTTTTCCCTTTTTTTTTTTTTTTTAAACAACTCATTATCCCGAGACAGAGACTGCAACAGTATTGCTGAAGCATTGCTAGATGAAGTACGGAAAAATCATCAGTATTTGATACTGTCACAGTAATCGCATGTTGGATAATCTGTTATCTCTTTTTTGTGGCATGAGCCAGCAAGATAACATGAACCAGAAATCTGTATTTTTGTGTGTGATTTTATTAATTTCAAAAATTATTCCATCTCTGTTTTGTGCAAATGATATCAGACAGGTTTAGATGAAAGAAAAGACAGGAGCTAATAGGTCTTATGGGACAGATATTTAGAGCCTTTTGACATCTCAGTATTTCAAATATGCAACATTTTGAATATGATTAATCTTGAATTTGTAAAGCTCTAGAGAATGAAGACTTCCATTCATTCACAACCTAGGTCATGATGGCACAATAGAATATTTCCAGATGAGGAGGGCCACCCCCTACAGAAGATGTGATGTTTCATATTTCATGGCAACTTACACTCTCACTCTTCTTTTGCAACTTTACGAGGGGGCACATAATTTATTCAGTTTTCTGACACAGGCTTTACCCATTAGAAAGTCAGAGATAGTAATAAACTTATTTAGTTTAGAGACTGTGGAAGGTATCATATGGCAGTTTTTTTCAGGAGATTAATTGCCACTGATACTTCTCACAGACATTCAACAGCAGCTAAGCCTCTTCCCTTTTAAAATCACTCTCAGTCACTCATATCCATAGCTCTGGACCTCAACATCTTTCTCTCCCTCTTCCTTTTTTCATGTGGAGAAATAGAGACAGAGTTCATTCTGATTAAAAAAGAACAAACAACCAACCAACCAAAAAAAAAAAAAAAAAAAAAAAAAAAAAACAAAACCCTAAAAAATCTGAAAGCTTCAATATTAGTTTTCTGAGGTTTTGGTGTCCCCACCAAAACGCCTTTATTTTCCCCAAAAATACCTTTTTCTCCCCCACCTTTGCTTTGTTTTACTTTGTGTTTTGTTTGTCTTGCATGTTTGTATGGGTTTAGTTTCAGGATCACTAGACTATTGTCATATCACTAGAACAATGCAGGGAATTGATAGGTTTCTTTTATACCCTCAATGGTAATTGCTTGGTTTGTCCATATTCTCACTGCTCTGTTATTACCCATTTAATTCAGAGGAGCCACTTCCTACATCTCAGTTGAAAAAGGAAACAAAATAACTGCAAACTTGTCTATCCAAACAGTTTTACTGTTCTAACTTGAAAGCATCAATACAAGAAATATTTTAGGAAAAGTGAATCAAATAAAAATTCAAATGTTCTTGGGAAAAAATATTTTTTCTAAATTTAATATCTTCTGATATTCTTTTCCATTACCAATGTTATTTAAAATCACTATTAAATATATTTTGTTAAAATTATTGATTACAGCTATTATTTTTAATAAAAAATGTCTTTTTGAAGAAATTCCTGTTAAGCAGACAATAGTTTTGCACTTAAAAAAAAAAAGAAAAAGGAGAACAACTTTTTGATTTGTTTAGACTGAATATTAAGGATTTGAACTTTGATTTTAACTTACTAAGCTTTCAGACATTTTATAATGCACTTACCAATGAGACCTTAATCTTGAGTTCTTAGTGTCTAAATCTTGGTGCCAGAAGACAAAGGAACGAATCTTTCGATATTTAAACATTAAAGATAATAATAAAGTCTATTAAAAAAAGTTGTCAATATTTTCTTTCATTTTTCATCTAAGTTTAAAAAAAAAATTGTTTTATCTTTTTTTTTCCTCTTTTTTTCTAAAAATGTGTCTTGCTCTTCCACTGAGATTTTGATGAAACACTTTATCTGAGTTGTCAAACATGAGAAAACTCCTTTCTTTCCTGGGGGAAAAAAAAAAAAATGGGAACAACTTTCCTATGCAAAAGCATAATATAAATTTCTGGTATCTGAAGCCTAAACTAAAACTTGCTGAAGTCAGTAAATACAAAGCTATTCATATTCAGAGACTGTCTTTTGAATACTTGCATTTCTTTACCGTTGTGATAATACAGATGGCGTAACATTAGGAGGTAGAAGACCTGGGTTTCTTAACCTAAGGAACATTATTCCAGCAATTCCACCTCAGAAGCCCAAACTAGCCTTGGAAATAGTTTCTCCTACCTACGTATGAGTTTTGCATGCGTGGCTTAAATGAAAATGAAAGCTGACTTTCACGCCAAGGAGCCTAGCTTTGAGGGGGAGCTCCTTTTCCTGGAGTACTCACAACAACTGTTCACTTAAATGAGTAATCACTGGAAAAAAAACAAGGACAAATTTAGGTGTCAGCCAGGGTCTAGACCCGCCTCTTCTTTTGGTATGCCTGATTTTGGCAGACTTCTCTGTACCGCTGGAACCAGAGGTTCACAGGACCTGCAGGTCCTTCCCATCCAACTTCACTCCCCAGAGGGCCGGTGGATTGCGGTTCCTTCAGCATAGCTCAGGCCCTGCTGCAAGGCTTGTGTTTTGTGGGGAAGTAAGTAGCATTTGAAACACCTTTTCATCAGCCCCAGTTCACCTCTCAAACACCTTTTTTCTGTTTCATGCACGTCGCAGAACATAAAGTTATAGACCATGATATTGACTGCACCACCATTCCAGCTGGAAAGACCCTGAGTATACATCGTATGTCACAATGTCCTGAAGAATTATCAATATCAGTGATAAATTTCCATAAATAAGAAATAAATATCTAAGCACTCAGTTCAGTAAAGGCAGGGATGATGTTGAGAAACTTCTCAAAGTACTGAAACTACCTAACTAACTGAAAAATTTTATTCTAAAGACTAAAATAGATAGGGTGTCTCAGGTGTCTGGGCAAAGTACTGTCTTCCTAACTTTGTTTCCTGCATGCAGGAACTGAGATTCCACCAAAATGTCCCTTTAAATGACGGGGTGGTGAGTTGAATCCCTGCCCAAAGTATCTGAAAAAGATATTTAGGTACCTAGACATATATGTAGCTGTGTTAAGACACTAAACTTTGGGGAAATGCATCCTGCTGATAAGAGAGATATAAAAGGGATAAGTATCTTCCTATATCTGACTTTGACATTGAGTCTCTAAATTTACTTTGGGGAGGGGAGGATTATCTCTGTCTCAAAACAAAATTAACATCCTG
The DNA here is from genome assembly GCA_013398115.1 of Falcunculus frontatus. Taxonomy (NCBI): domain Eukaryota; kingdom Metazoa; phylum Chordata; class Aves; order Passeriformes; genus Falcunculus; species Falcunculus frontatus. Next base: position 889,971 of record VZRV01009990.1, read on the forward strand.
CAAGCTATAAACAGGTGCTACAAATATTATTTACTCATGTTCTTGTTTTACAAGCATAGAAAGACCTGATTCAGATCTGATCTGATGACTCAATTTAATAGACCCGGTGTGATTTTAATTGGTTGAATGTTGATTTTTATCCTTCTTGTGATGTATTTTGCTGCAGAGAATTAGAATCTTAACATGATCTGTGCTGAGATTAAGTAATATCTCTCTTTTAATTTTCTTCATTTTGTCCTTTGATCTCTATCTGTATCTAATGGATGCAAAAGAGCACTTTATTTCAGGAGCTATTAAGTCAGAGAGAAATATTCTGTCTTTTTTCTTACTAACAGACAATATTTATGGATTCTTTTGGGCCATATGGACGGTATTTCAGAGTCACCACTGTCTTCTGTGTAAAGGGAATTCCTAGTTTGTAAACTGTGCTTTTCACTCCCCCCGAAAAATGGAAAAGCATACTACTCTCAACAGCTTACTGGACTGTTCGTGGCATTATAAGCAAGAAACATGAGGTAAGGAGAGACAAAAACCCAATCAACCAAATAAACAAACTAATCTTCCTTTCAATATAATTTTTCACTGCTGAAACCACTAAATTTAGGAGGAGAGTTACTTTTGGAGAGTAACTCTGTAATGAGTAGCATACCATGTAGTTGCATAGATGGATGAGCTATGTGTTGTGATTGTGGAGAAAAGGAGTATTCATTTGGAAAACAGGAACTGGATTTGTTGGGTATTCTGGAGCTGGGGAATTCCTCAGCAGCCAGCTGCAGCACTTAGGCACAAACAAGTCTCTGGGGCCAGATGACATCCACCCAGCGGTACAGAGAGAGCTGGCAGAACTCACTGAGCCAATTTTCATCAGCAAAGAGAGGAAACATCTTCAAGTTATGCCAGAGGACGTATAGATTGAAGATTAGGAAAAATCTTCACAGGAAGGATTGTCAATCACTGGAACAGGCTGCCCACACAAGTGGTGGAATCACCATTGCTGGAGATATTTAAAAGCTGCATGGATGTACTTGGGGACATGACTTTGTGATGGCCTTGGGAGTGCTGGGTTAATGGTTGGACTCTCTGATCTTAGAGGTCTTTTGAAACATAAATGATTCAGTCATTCTTTGGCTTGGAGAATTTAAATTTTCATGAGTACATACATGCAAATGAAAGGTAAGAAGGTGATTTCAAACTCACGTGAATCTTTTGTACCTTTTGGTGCTGATGTTCTTTGGGCAAGAGTGGGTAGAGTCTTCTCCTAATGAGACTATAACGGCATTATAGAACAAATTTTTAAGGAATAGGTGAATTCCTGAAAGCATAATCAGCATATCAGCAATAAGGTTTTAAGCTACTCTGTAATCTATATTATTGCAGTTGTTGCAGTGCCATTGAAGAAGGCCTCCTACCTTTTGAAACTTACACAAAAATTTTATTAGTTAGATGTCCCTTGAAAATTTTGACATGACACAAAGCAGATAACTATCAAAATTAATTTCCTATTTCTGTCTTATATTTATTTGTTTCTTTGCTTCTGTTTAGGACACATATCTTTGTCTGCTAAAGCACTTTGTTTCAAGATCATCACCAGAAAAAAAAAATCTATTAGGCACTGACAAATTTGGATCAGAATTTAAGGTTTCCTGACAAAGAAAATCCTGTTCTCATAAATGTTGTGATATTTCAGAGAATTCTGGCACTTGAGCAGTTAAGTCCGTTCAACTAAGGCTGAGTTACTCACCAAGGTAAAATGCAAAATAAAAATCATTGAAACACAACTCATCAGCACTCAGTATTATTTATAGAGAGTGCCTGGGCATTCCAGCGGGTAATACTCCTGTTGTTTGTTTAAGTAAAATAACTAATTTGTTTCTTTAATAAGAACATTATAGATATCCTGTGAATTTCTGTGTCAGCAGCACTTCGAAAAGATGGTGTGTGCATAGACAGACATACTGAGAATAAACTACTGAGAGCTTTACTCTGTAGGTAGAAAGATGAACCTGAGGGTAAAATATTTCAGAACTATTCTGACAACAATGCAAGTTTATGAAATGCTTGTGTTGGGAGAAAAAAAGATTATAATAATACTCTGCACATGAGTTGCACTTTTCACCTGGGAAACCTAAAGTATTTTTCAGACATCAGCACTCCCAAGAGGGAGGTCTTGTGTTATTCTACAGATGGATGAACCAAAGTACAGGGGCATCTATCACCTTTCCAGCTCCCTCTGGAGTAAAGAAGACTTTTCTATTGGGCAGCAAATGATGCCCTATGATCTAAACTGCTTTTAAAAAAGAAAGGAAAATGAAAGAGAGGAAGAGAAAGAGAGAAAATGTCTTTTACAGTTTCAATAAGCTTCCAGTGTTGCTGTGCACTGGTTGGAATCTAACAATACTAATTTTAATAGAAATGGCTGGAATTTTTTGCTGGTTTTAACTAATTTTTATAACTTGATCTTGATTTTCTCTAAGCACTTAAAACAGCATGAAACTTTTTCCTCCGCTACTCTTCTTGTTGTGAGGGTCGTTTCTCTACTAACTGATTTTGAACTCAGCAGGCATATTTGTGTTAGCAAAACCAGGAATAGAGGTCCTAATGGCTGGACAGTTTTAATCCCACCTAATACTATAAATAAACCAGAAAATATGCTCAATAAAAATGACATGCTTTGAACTTGTATTGCATGAGGTGGCTCTGGAAGATGCATGAACAGACATTTAATCAGACTGATTAACAGGTGTGTAATCTGATACTGGTAACACTTTGCCTTGTCCCCATCTGCTTTCTTGATTTGTTATAAAGTTTACTTTGTGGAAAAAATTATCAGCAGTGGAAGTTTGAAGATCTGGATTATATCTTTTTTGTGCTATTTGGACTTTTGCCTGTCTGTTTGCTTGTCTTTAGGAATGAACTATTAAAGCAATATGCACAGGACAAGATCGACACCAAACAGAGCCTTGGCTTAAAATTTCTCTAGAAGTTACAGGTCCATGGCTACTGGAGTAGTATTGCCAGTCAGTACCAAGGAACTTTTCCTTCAATGGGTTTGTAAATGTCCTAAATTAAAGCCAGGTCATCTTAGACAAACATATCAGATAATATGAGTAAGAAGACATGATCGTCTGCAAGGGAAGATGTTCTTTGCCTGGACCTTACCAGTTCAGAAACTGATTTTAGGGTGCTCTTGGTTTAAAACATACTCTGTGGTGTCTCTTCGGTGTCACTTAAAAATTCTGTATATCATAATTTCTGAGCTTTGCTTTCTAGGTTTGCTCCTTTCTTAAAAGGGGGATCTCAATTCTCTGTGAAGTCTCTCAACCTGAAGTTACATAGCAGGTTCTCCTCTACCAGGGCCCCTGTTGCCTTTTCCACCTCAAATTATGTACAACACACTTGCATAGAGAAATTGGTAGCTGTGAGTTAGAAAATACCCAGAAAATTTTCTTGTGGTTTATCAATGAGCTAGAATTCCAGAGCAGGCACTGGGTATAGGATGCTGAATTAGTCCAGTAATTTGGGACGGATCAGAGTTGAGGGACATGCTGCACTACCAATCAGTGCTTGCAGAGATATCTCTGGAGTAGCTTAGAGAAGTCTCCTACACTGCAGTTTCTTCTCTTACTTTCACGGAGATAAAATGTCTAAAACAACAGTAAAAGTGTTAACTATGAAATAATTTATTCTAACGGCTCCTTGAAAAACACATGAAGAGGATGATCCCCTAACACAAAGAATAAGGAGATTGAGGTCACATCCAAAAACACAATAATGCAAGGATTTAGCAAGGCAGTGCAATTCCATGAAACTTCCTTCCCCACATTTGTGGTAGCACCAGCTCAATTGTACAAAAAAAAAAAGTGTGGAGGGGGTAAGGGGGAGCCCTCTGACGTTGAAAACTTTATATGGAATTATTTATGATGTTTGCCATTATATTTAGATTTGTGATGAAGCTTGAGGTTTCAGCAAAGCCATTTTTCTGGTTTTAGTTGCAAACAGAAATTCAGCTGGATGATGTGCAAGACCTGAGCTGAGGGCATCCTGGGGGATGTGGGAAAGGGGAACCCCTTGACAGCAAGAGTTGCTGTGCTGCCTCTTCCAAGAGCAGGGTACATCCCTGGAGAGGAGGACAGGTTGAGGTAAGGCTGGGACATCCTTCTGCAGGTGAGTATGGCTTGGTAGAGCCCATCTCCAGGCTGGCCAGGGCTGTGGAGAGATAGAGACCAACATCCTACAGCCACAGTGGGGTAGGGACTGCCAGTGCCCAAAATGTGGTCCTGGGCTGTGAGCAGGGGCCAAAAGCCCCACAGGTGCCTCATGTCCTGTCAGTGTGCATGGCCCTTCTGTGGATCAGAGGTTTTCCAGATTGGGATGAAACCTCTAAATCTTATTGAGAGACAACTGTCCCCACTAAACCTCTGTTCCACAGCCAAAACCTGGTGGTGCTTGTAATCCGTTAAGTCTTTGCTTGAAGTTAAAAGAGAAAAATTATGCAGAAAAGAAAGTGAAAATGTTTCAGAATCAGAATATATAACAATAGTTAAACTGCTCCATTTTCATGAGGTTTTACATTGATTCATTTATCTATTTTTGATGCCAGTGAGGGAGAGCAAGAACGGCTCCCTACTCCTTTCTCTCTGAAATTAAAAGGCAGTAAATTTTAAACCAATAAAAGCAAATGTTGTTTTGTTTTGTTTGTTATGTTTTGTTTTGTTTTTTAATGTAGCTGATAGTCAACCTGAATAATTCACTGTCAAGACGAGGTCACTGGAGGCAACTGCAATATCAGGACTTTAGAAAAGGTCTGAGTAATTTTATTGCCAGTAATAACAGTTTTGCCATTACAGAAGCTAAAAAAATGTTGGAAAGGTCACCAGTCTTCATGCTTCAAGGTCTGGACAGTCACCTGTGGGGTCAGGACAAAACTCAGTGGTGCAGTGTGCACACCCAAAAGTATACTTGCGTACATACACTCACATAAGTACTTTCAGAATTACTCACTAATAACTTTTAACAGGTGATAGATAACGTGTTACCTGAGAAATAAAGAGTCTTAATTTTGAGCTGGTTGATATTTTTGGCTGTCTCTTAGTCAGAGAAGGGTTTCCCATGGTTTCTAGTTCTCACAGGAAGATGCATTTGGATATTTGGCATACAAATATTTTATCATGAGTGGTTTATAATCGTGGTTCAGACTCCATTTTACTCCAGAGACTGCCTGAGACAATTGAAAATGGACTTTTCTTTGATGGGTTTGATCCCTCTTCTCCATCCTGGGACAGATGCCGACCTCTTGTTCCCTGCCTGCACGGAACAGCTCCCCAGGGTACAGGGTCGTAGTGTAGGGGCCTCTATTCTGGTCCTGCAGAAACCAGTACAACCATAGCAGAGTATTTTAACTTGACATGGTCCCTCACCAGCAAGGCCCAATTTACCAGCTTGGAAAAATTTTCTTATTGTGCTGTTGGTAGATTGTACCATTAAAGAAACATTTTATGCCTTAAAGATTGGAGGAAATCTGAGGTTTGAGCTGAGAGGGGAGAGTCAAAGCTTAATCTGACCAAATGGAAGAGCAAAAAGTATTCAAGTGATTCTGAAGTTCCGGTGGAATCTCTAATAACTGAAGATGTTCATCCGCAGCAGATGATCAAGTCCTTTATTTTTTTATGAAGAAAAACCCAGAATACAATGTTCTGGTGTAATCAAATTTCCACAAAATTCTTTGAACCGTTTAAGGCTGATTAGATGACTCAGCTCACATTCTGTTGAGGGTACCTTAGACCTATTACTCATACCTAAATTCAGTATTTTCTTCATGGTCTACCGCAGTATGAATATGAAACTGTCAGACTTCAGGAAACCAGTTATGACTTCTTAGAATTGTGAGCTTCTTGAATGCCTCAGTCCTATTTCATGTGATCTTTTACAGGCTGACTACAGAGGCAGAGTTTGAGAGTGAGATAATCTTGCAGATCTCATCCTCCTGGGGAGAGTTTCACTTTTCCTGTTCATGAAACTAGCTGATACCAGTTTGCACACTGTAACTGGATGCAACAGGAGGGGAAAGTTTGTAAATTCTTTTTTTTCCAGATATTGACCAAAACAGAAGCATGAAAATGACTGAAAAAGGAAGGGAGATAAATTACAATTACAGACAAGGTGTCTCTTTTACTTACTCAGTCTTACTTGCTTAACAAAAGATGAGTGTGTTTAAATTGAAAAACTCCAGTGAGTAGTCATTGTTCCTCAGTCTCCAGACACCTCTGGACAGATGTGTGTCTGACAGATGCACAGTATTGTAATTAACATAAAGGCAACTCAGTCATGTTTAATAGCCAGCAATAAACAAGAACTTGGTCTAGACCACATAATCCTCCCTTCTATCTTTTTCCTATGGTATGTCTAGGATTGTATGTATTATTTTCATTCTTTGTCTATGATTTCACCTAGTACTTCCATGTTCAAAACCACCTTCTTAAACTCACCATCCTTCACATATATACATACTTGCATAGCATAGCAGATCCCCTTCAGAAAGTGAGTATTTTGCAATTGTGGAAGGAGAGAGACAATGGGGAAAAAACCAAACAAACAAATAAACAAAAAAAACCACCCAAAAACAAAAAAAAAGAGAGAGCTAGATTGTCCTCACATCATTTCACACACTCAAAGAAGGTGCTCAGGAGAGAGCACAAGGAAAGAAATGTAGCATAACAGTCTGTGTAGGAAGAAAAGGAATAACAATAAAATCTCTGTTAAAGAACTGAGGGAGCCTTGGAACTCACAAAGGACACTGAAATGACTGAGTAAGATACCATACTTTTTTGTTTTATTTCGTTTGAATTTAGGGGGTATTTATTACACTGATGAATCTTCGGTATGTTTCTTTGACTGATTCATGAGTTGCATTTTGCTGTATGTCGAAAGCAAGCTTAAACAAAAAATTTCTTTTCTACCCACTCAATTTCCCTTTGGTAAATTTGAGAATAAGATTGGCTGAAACATTACAGGCTTAATATCGTAGAAAGTAAAGGTGCTTTTTTTAGTACAAACCAGAGGTACTGTTGAATGGACTGGGTCAAGGAGACTAAAAGGAAACACAGTGGACAATCAGCATTTGAATGAGACCTCCTTGGCCCTTGTTATATTCTGTGGAAAGGAAAAGGGACAGAGAGCAACACACCTCACACCCTAAAATCAGTGTCTTCTCCCAAATAAATTTTTCTTTATTTAAATTAAAGGATTCAGCAATAGACATCAGCTGTGTAGATATCTGCAGCTGGTTTAATCACATTTGGAATATAATGCATTTTATATCCTGTGCTGAATAATCATGTTTTGTGTGTGTGTGTGTGTGTGTGTGTGTGTAATAAATATATGCTCTCTCCCACTCTTTTTCTGTCCGTCAACAATATCTTTTTACACAACTGGTTGACTTCATCCAAATTTGACAGAAAAATAAAGGTTTCAAAGACATTCTGTCATGTGCAGCTACAATGCTGTTTATTGTGGGAAAACATACAACTTGAAAGACACTGTTGTCATACTCCTCTTAGTGGAAGGAAGGAAGGAAGGAAGGAAGGAAGGAAGGAAGGAAGGAAGGAAGGAAGGAAGGAAGGAAGGAAGGAAGGAAGGAAGGAAGGAAGGAAGGAAGGAAGGAAGGAAGGAAGGAAGGAAGGAAGGAAGGAAGGAAGGAAGGAAGGAAGGAAGGAAGGAAGGAAGGTCCTCAAACATGACATACAATGTTTCATATGCTTAGATGATCATATTAAAAGGAAATGCAACATGAAATAAAGTCCCTTGTTGTGTGATCCTGTATAATGTAGATGTGTGTCTCATTTGTCATCAGGTGAACTTCCTTGCTGCTTAACTTGTACCTTAGAGCTTAAAGAACACGTTCCATGTGTTGCATATTAAAACTGATTACGCCAAAACGAGAATCCAGCTCAAAAAACCATGACATTTTTAAAGTCTTTTCAAGTAAAGTGCTATAGTCTAAGTTGCAAACAAATCTCTCAGAGGGATTAGGCAGACATCATTTTAATTTATCCATTCCAGAATTCGGTGCCAAGAACACTACAAAGATGAAAATAAAGAAACCGCCGACTGTGCATTTTTGTTGTTGGAGCTGCTGCGGCAGCAGTCTCAGAAAAAGGAGGGAACTGCTGTGCTACCTCGATCCCACACATACTGAAAGCCCCTAAGAAGCTGGATTCTCACATTCTTTTGCCAAATAACTGGATAGCAGCTGAAATCCACCAAGTGCGGCTTTGTATAAAGAAAAGAAGAAAGAGAAAAAGACAGAAAAAATAACAGATGTTTGGAATAGTGACTGTACTGCAGATTACTCTAGTGTGGGGGGTCTGAAGAATGGAGTGAGCTATTTTTGGAGTGCCTTGCAAGAAGCAATGTTGAAGCAGTTGGTAAAGCACTACATGGGGTTCTATGTTTGTAAATGCTTCCTTCTTCTTTGTAGGCACAGGGTGATTTTTTTTTTTTTTTTTTTTTTT
>VZRV01009990.1:898497-1040933 GCA_013398115.1 Falcunculus frontatus
TTTTTTTTTTTTTTTTTTGCTAGTACAGTGTTAAAGTTCAAATGGCAAAATGCATCTGGAATCTGCCTGTAGCCAGTTCTGCTGAGATGAGCAGACAAAGGTGTCCTTGTTACATCCTGGCAGTTGTTAAAAGACTTTGACTCTCACCTGCCATCAGCTATGATACAGTCCAGAACATTGCAGTTTTTTGTCATTCTTAGGTCCTCTACAAAATAGGTTCAGTCTGCTTCCATTTTTCTTGGATGATACATCACACTGACATGATATTAATTTTGCACTTGCATTATTGATGTAAATCGACAGAATAGAACTGGAAGCATGGTCATTAGAGTGTCCAAGAGCAGGATAAAATTTATTTTGGGTGATGACAAGCAATTTGGAAGCCACTGAGACAGCTGGCTTGTTATCTTTCTTTGGACTAGCCTTACTATATTTAATAAATGGTTAGCCTGTGGTTAAGGTGACACAAAATTGGTTATACTGCATATTCAATGCACCGCGGTAACCTTTCTCCACATGGGGAAACACACAATTGCAACAAAAATGACCATGATTAGCAACTTAGAGCAGAAAGCACAATTTGCATACAAATACATTTTCACACTCCTTTCTGGTTTTGAAGGCTGCATTTAACAAAATACTTGAACATACCTATATCTTTAAGTGAGGAGATAATACCCCTGATGTGACCATCAATATTCCTCTAGCTGTTGACCTGATTGGATAATCCTCGGGAGACCATATTTTCCATCTGATCTCACTAAAGTCAGGAATCTGGTTGTCTCTAAGTTGTTCTCTCTTAAACTGATCAGCTGAACTTTTGCCAAGGAAACTATAAGGTTTATAGCTACAATTCCATGATCCCATAAATCTTTTTCGTAATTAGGCAGGAATTAAGTAACCATGGTGTATCAATATTTGCCTGTGTTATCTATAATTTCCTTCCTACAATATTAGTTACTCCACCAGAATAGTAAATTTTAGTAGTCTTATTGAAATATATTTTTATAGTATTGTTCTCTTTAAAAAATATTCAACTCACAGTCACTACTGTATGTTCAGCTCCTGCATCTCATGTGAACTGTGTATGATGTGTCTATGATCACATATTTACATACACAGATACATTTATTTATGTTACAACATAAAAATGTTCTAAACCAAAGAAAAAGTAAGAAAAAAAAACCCCTTGATAACTTAAAAAATGCTGAGAGATGAAAATGACTTAAATAAAATGAAACTTGCAAAAGTGCAAGCAGCTGCCATGACTGTTCTGCAATAATTCATATATTTTATTGTTCTGTTTTGTTTTTTAGATAATTAGTTGGTGGCAAAGGAATAATCATGTTGCATGAAACATTGTGAATTTAATTTCACAATGAAAGCTATACACTGTATCTTCTGAGAGTTAAAAGGACAAACAAAATCTGTTAAAGGGCCAGGCTCAAAAGGAATTTTATGCCCTCAACATACTGTGTTTGGGGTTTTTTTTCTATTACAATATTCGTCTAAATACCCGTGGTTTCAAAAACAGCAATGCAAGATCTTTATTTTAGATTATTTAAATGTTAATTTTAATGATGTAGCTAAGATTTTTTTGATGAGTGAAATGATTGGGGAATGAACTATCATTTTGAAGGAAATGTCATTCAGTACAACTCATGATCAAGTATTAAATACTCTTACTGCTTTCTTTGGGGCTATTCCCCTAAGCAAGAAAGTTAAGTTTTTGTGCAAAATTCCAGGTTCAGATCCTTCACTGCTCTGAGGGAGTGAATAGCACCCTGCTGATGGAAAAGAACTCGAAAAGAAAGAAAGAAATCTGTGTTGTTCACAGGCAATAATGCAAAGACAAACAAAAAGCACATTCACTCAAGAGAACCACACGAGTCCTAGACAGTAACAGCTCAGCTGAATTTTCACATTCCCTTTTCTTTACCCCTATTTGTGACTTCAACAGCAACTGTAGCCTTTCTATCTTGATGTCACCAGCATTTTAAATAACACCTATCAGCAGGCCATTCATGGGGAGCTCCACAAAGAAAGCAGTTTCAAAGTTGTGCTGAAGCTTCGGAGACACTTTTGTTTTGCTAAAACGGGGATGCAATCGCCGCTGATGAGGATCTCGCACCCGGGGAGGCAGCTCTGCCAGGCAGTTGTCATGGTGTTATGTTCCAAGAGCCTCTCGCTTGTTCCAGTTGAAATGTCACATCACTGTAGTTTCAGGGAAGGGCAGGGGGCACGTGTCCGACCACCGCGCTCCAGTGGGGTGGAAGTCTTCTACCTGGAGCCTGAGACGCGCACGCTGTTAACACCTCAAATATCATCGCAGCCTCCAAGAGGCAGGTAATCCATGTGTGTTTGCTGTGCACACTAGAGGAGAGCCATCACTCAGACACCTCTCTGTTTGCAGAACTTGGGTGATTTCCTTAGGCATTTCTTGTCTTGTCAGATGAACACTGCCTTAGGAATTGCTCAGTCCTTTTCCCACCCAAGGAGTTCTGTGTTTATTCCATTCATGAATTGAAAACAATGCTACAAAGATGTTCTCAGTTTATCATGCTTCATATCCCACTCATAACCCCACTTCGGCATAATTAAGTTTTACACGTAAATGTAAGATCTGCTGAAGGGCTTTTCTTTATTTTTTCACCATCAGAACCTTCAAAAACCATGATGATCTGTCCCCAAACCAGTACCTGTGTTCACAGATCTTTTTGTTAAATTGTTTGACACTCCCAATGTAAGTTCAAGATGTTTTTCCACTAGCTAGCAGGTAATCAGTGCAGTGAAATGATCCAGCAACTTAACAGCTTGTAAAATATATAGCACCAGATTTCAGTTTTCATATACAGACTTCCCTGCATAACCTTGTTAGTTCCATTTCAGGAGGAAATGTTTGTGGGAGGGGACAGGGAAAGAAAAAAATAAGCATGAACCAAACTTAATTTTTTAAACTTTCCTGATTCAAATAGTCAATACTCTGATGATTTACAGAATCATGGAATAGTTTGGGTTGGAAGGGACATTAAAAGATCATCTAGTTTAACTCCCCCGCTACTGGCAAGGACACTTTCCACCAGACCGGGTTGCTCAAGTCCCATCCAACCTGGCCTCGACCACTTCCAGGGATGAGGCATCTACATCTTGTCTGGACAGTGCCTCACCACCCTCACAGTCATTAATTTCTTTCTAATATCTAATCTGAAACTATCCTCTTCCAGATTAAAGCCATTACCCTTCTTGTCACCACGGATTCTGGTGAAAGTCCACCTTCCTCGTAAGCTTCCTTTAGGTACTGGGAGGCCTCAGCAAGGTCTGCCTGTAGCCTTGTCTTCTCCAGGCTGGACAATCCCAACTCTCTCAGCCTGTCTTCACAGCAGAGGAGTTCCAGCCCTCTGATTATTTTTCTGGCCTCCTCTGGACCCACTTCAGTAGGCCCATGTCTTTCTTGTCCGGGGGACCCTGGGTTATTCCAAAATACTAGAACACAAATAGATTCAAATCAAGTTAGATGTCAAAGCATGTTGGAAAATATCACCAAAACCTTGTTGTTTTAGATACCTACTATTTTCCATATCTTCTCCGAATCTCCAGAAACAGAGAACTTGATGGAGCTCTGCTGAAATCCACAGATTTGAGCTGCCTAATTCCTATCTAGAGCAAGGTTGCTCCTTTCTCTTACAGATTAGGATTTGAAATAACGATCTTCTTAGGGTAATTCTGTATATAACAGTACTTGGTTTACATCCCTTCTTTAACTATTATACAGCTCTTCCTACTAAAACAAATAATTGATACATCTAACTGGTTTCAGCAGGGAAGAAAGGAGTAGGTGGTCTCATTAAGAACCCTTGTTTCACAAGGAAAGCATTTCTCATTGTCTTTACACAGTGATATAAATGACCTTTGCCATGGAATTAATGAATGTATAAATCTTTTATAATATATTTTAATGTCCTGCTGGTAGAAATCTTTATTATAAAGCAAAACAAAACAAAAAGATTTTAAAACAAGAAATTTGTTATTAAAAGCATTCCATTCTTCTAGTTTTATGAACAAGTATTTGAAGGGTTTTTTTAAATTTTATTTTATCTTCTATATCTTATGCAATAATAGAAGACCACATTTTCTTTCTTTTTTTTAAACTATCCAAACAGCAGTCTATCTCCTTGTCCCATGTAAAATTATACCTCCAACTGAAGTTACCATACTGGCTTTTACTCAGGTGTGTCTGCCAAATACCTCCCTGAATTAAATTCTGAAGCTTCCGTAGTCTTCAAATAGTTCTGCCTTGGAAAGTTGTGTGAGTTACACGTGCTTGAGCATTTTATTTTTTTATATTTTTCAGCCTGCATATCAAATCTGAACCAGAAACAAAGTACTGTCCTGGCTAAGATTCCTGGGGAGCTCCGGTCTGCCTGTCTGTACCCAGAACAAAGCTGGCAGGCTTAGGACAGCAGTGGTGCCTCGTGTCTTCTCTACTGCAACATTCATGTCAGAAAATAAAGGTTTGATTTAAGACATGATTTTATTTTTCTTCATCTGACTTAATCCAAGCCTATGTCTCTAACCTCCTGGGTGAGCTGACTTTTTATTTATTTTCAGTTGTGCTGTGCCACAGTGCCAAAAAGAAAGCCAGACTTTTTGTGTCAAAGTGCACCTAAGCAATATGAAATCTAGGATACTTAAGTACATATTCCTGAGATCTGATAGTTGCATAAAGATCTTATTTATCTAAATATTGGTGGACTGCTGTTTGTTTGCTGGCCATGTGTTATACTTAATTCACTATGCAGATCATGAGAAGAGAATTAGTACCTCAAACTGGCACCAAATGCCCTCAACACATGTTAACACTCAAAACCCGAGCTCCAGTTCTTCAGCACACAGGAGTAGCCAAAAAGGAAAGGCTGAAAATAATATGAAGCCTGCAGGTTGTTTCTTCAGTTTCCACGGCGAGTAGTTACGGAACACATTGCCAGAACCTCTCACTTGAAAAATGATGAGGAGCACAAGAAGGAGAAGGTGCAAAAATCCCTACTTTTTATAAGAAAACTTCACAGGCAGAATCCAGGGAATGAAGCTTGAACCCAAGGAGGTGATATGAAAACTGAACTCAGCACTCATTGATTGGGCCAGGATGAGCAGAAGGAGGTGGCAAACCCTGTCTGCCCTAAGTTAGTCAGAAGTAAAACACATCTGCTCTGTCTCAGCAACGCTGCCCGTTCAGGTCCCTTCATGCCAAGAGAGGTAAAAATCTCACCTGTCCTAACTCCCAGGATAAACACAAACTGTTTCAGAGGGGGAACTGTCAAGATAGGAGGTGCCTTCTCATGCCTTTGAAGCTTTGTCACTGAGGAGCAGATAATTTATACATTATAAAATTAGACACCAACTGCTACTCTTTAGTAATATTAGTCTATAGTTAAAATACATACCTGTCAGTGGTTAATTTACATTTCAGAAAGGCTGTAATTTATTAATTAATTAAGTGTATAATTTATTTGTTTATTTATTTAGATAAAATATTGTTTTTCTTTCTCTTGCATATATGTATCTTGTTTTCACTTCTATACTTTCATCATCTCTCCCATCTGTTCAAGGATCCTTTATTGGAAAATGAGGCTAAATACTTAGAAGTAGACATATACTATCTTTTGTCTACTCAATCCTGCTGCATATGATACTGTCCCCATTTTGCTGCTCTCTTTTTCATTTATGTGACTGAAGAGCTTTTTTTGTTATTTGTTTTAATATACTTTGAAAGGCCTAACTCAGCGTGGCTGTTGGCAATTCTTACATTATTTCTGCACTTCGTGACCTCTGAGGTGTACCTTTACTTGCTGATCAATCCTTTTTTTCCCTCAATTTCTCGTAGGCTTTATGCTTACTCTTAATGTCCTTTTTGAGGTGGCTATACATCCAAATGCCTTTGGAAACCTTTTCTGAAAGTTTTGTTCTCACTTGCTTGATGTGCAAGTTTCAGATAACTTTTCGCTGCTGACTTAAAGGGTTTGGAGGAACCTGTCACACTGCAAGCCCCTGAACTCATTGCTTCCATTGACTTCACTTGCTTGTTCATGTAATTTGTCAAAGTTTTCCCTTTTGAAATTGAGCAACCCAGCTGGAGACCTGCTTTCACTTATTTTCCGTTTGATTCTTATTCAATCCATTTATGACTGCTGACTCCAGGGATATTTCACCAACATCATTATTATTATTATTATCATCATCATCATCATCATCATCATCATCATCGTCATCATCACAGGATTAGAGAAGTGTTTGGCAGGATAGTTGAAGCAGGGGCAGTAATTCCAGCTGGGCATCTGGAAATCACCATCATGTCCCCTGTGCATGGGGAGATCAACACCACTTCTTATGTTTGTCAAACATTTGTGTTTGTGAAAGCTATTGAAATTATTGTGCAAATGCCACAGTGTCTTAGTAAATAGATGTTATCTATGTATTTGTGGCACTGCTGATTGATTATAAATAGATACAGAGAATGATGCTTTTAGGATGATCTGGATCTTCCATTCATGATTCACTCTTACACTGTAAATATGTATATTCAATACAGTGAAAATAAATAGGGTTTAAAATTATATACACTGAATATGAAAGACTTCAGAGGGTGTATGAACACCAAAGCAGATAGACTGCCTGGCCACAGACAAAAATAAACATTTACTTGCCTGTGAGACAAAAAAGATTTATTATTTTTCCACCAAGGAATAGGTTGAAAGTTTAATGTTTGGTGCCTGTTGCCATTTGAATGTTCTCCAAGAAGCCTTTGTAGGATTGGGTCTATTACTGTGTCACCTTGCTTCCTGTTAAATTTTCCCATTTTTATGGCAGTAAGTCAGACCACAAGTTAACATACGTGCTTAGTATGCTTGGATAATGAGAAAACTTCTAAGGAATTACAATGGAGGGGGTCATCCAAATTTCACCTTTCTTTTCTCTTACTGTTTCTATTCAAATCTTGTTCAGCTGGAAAACATTTGTGGGGAGTCGAGAATATAATTTTATATCACCACAATCATACTTTAATTATGTAGCTTTTTTAGGGTGCTGTCTTCAAGGTCTTACTGCTTTACCTGCCCATGGAAAGGAAGCAAAGCAATTTTAATTGATCCCAAAGCAATCAAGGGATCAGTCAAGCACTGACACAACAGAGAAGGTGTCATAATGCTGATAGTTCAACAGGCCTCTCCTAAAGTAATCTTACCTGTCAGAAAAGATTATTCTAAAAAAACAGTACATTCTTTTATCCAGACAAATAGGGATGGAATAGGGGGGAGTTTGACAAAAAATACAGAAGTGAATTTGAACAACTAAAACAGACAAACAAAGAAAAATAAGATAAATAATTAGGCTAAAATAATATATCAGGTAGTGATTTTCATTTGGAGCATTCATCCATTCGTTTACATCTTTGTAAAAATGCATCATTAAAGGAACATGGAAAATTCTCCTGGGTAGGCCAAAATAAAATTTGCATGTTTTCCAAGTCTCTCAGCCTCATGTATCATCCCATCTTCACAAATATTATATCTTCAGCGGCACATTATGGGCATTTACCAATGAATCAACAAAGAACCGAACTCTCTCTTTTCTTTTCTGATTCCCCCACAGCCATTTTTGCTCCTCTGTGTGTGTGTGTGTGTTTTTCTTTGCTTATCGCTTGTCTCTGAGATCTACTGCACTACGTGGTTATCAGTGTGATAAGCAGAAATAGCCTGTCTAGCTCTGCCCAGTCTTAAAAAGGCTGGTAAAGAAAAGGAGCCCGGCTAGATAAACCAGGTGACATCCCAGAGCTGAGAAGAGAGCCAGTGTCCAGAGCAACATCTGCTGTGGCCAGGCTGCCAGCCCAAGGCATCCATCCATGTCTGACCAGTCGCCACGGATCCTGGGAGCATCAACAAGAACTCTATTTATTTCTCCTACCTTTGCCATCCCCTCTTCTTTTCCTCACTGCTGTCTAGTGTTTTGACAAAGGTGGGGGAAATGACCACGGTTTGTAACTCAACATTAAATGTGAAAGGCAACCCTTCTCTCCTCACTGAGGAAGGATATTTGACAAAATAAGAGGCTGTAATGCCATTCTTTATTCTAGATAAAGGAATCTGGCACACTTGCAATATGTACGTTTTTCATAGCCGCTCAATTTTTGGTTTAAGATTTGTTTTCTTTCTTTGTGTGTTTGTGGTTAATTCATCCTATTCAGGGACAGATGTAGTGTGGATTGAAATAAGGAGGTTTTCTCAATGTGGCTTTGAAAACAGTGTGGCACTATAGGGGTACCATCTGCTATACTAAGCAGAACCAGTATAGGAGATCTAAAGCCCCGTTTTCCAACTGGTAAATAAACACTTGCTATTCAGACTGTATCTAAAAATTGTGATGAATTTTTAAACATATTTTCCATCAGCTGAAATCCATAAGTCATGCTTGACTGTTTCTGTGACAGAAGCATCTTAAGATATGTTTCTGTTTTGAGTTAATTTATTCTATCTAAACTAGAAAAATATAAGACGCTATCACAAACTTCTCTCCTCTGTCATTTGTTCTCATGACAAAAATGCATAAACTGGATTTTATCCCTGGGGGAATGTACACAGTGAATATGTGGGGAGAGAAAGGGAGATGGGATGTGAGTAGAAGTGGAATAACTTAGTTACAACTTTGATCCCCAGAGGGTTTCCTTATGTAAGAACAGATTTGTTTTGGAATCCAACTCTTCCTGTGTGCTTTTGATTTGAGCCTGTATCCATGCTGGGATGATAGCTGGTTCATCCCTACCCATCCCTACCCATTTTTTTTTTTTTTTCAAGGAGTAGGATGTAGCCGAAACTTTCATGGATGAAGCTGAAACATTCTTCAGTATGGACAAGCAGGGGAGAAGGACTGTGGACCCCCAAAAAAACCCCAGAGAGAGTTCATGACATCATGTTTGTTCAGCCCTAGTGTCAGTTCCAGCTGCCTGCCAAGACAAGAAGGGCTAAGGAGCTGACTTCTTAGTCAAGAGGCACCTTATGGAGTGCCCAGGTAAGATGTGAACCCATCCTTGCTAATACTTGAAAGCTTGATCCAAGATGCCCTGGAACCAATATAAATACAGAAATTGTTTTCAGGGGGTGCTTGAAGCGGCATGAACTTGCTGCACTGAAATAAATGGGATTGAATCAGTTAAAGGAACTTGAAGGGTGAGAGGAGGGACTCCTGAGGGCCTGAAAAGTAATAAGAATAATCAAAAAGGAGGGGACAGAAGAGCAGGAGCTGGGTGGCAGATGTTTGCTTGCTCTGAAGAATAAAAGGAGCAATCACAAAAATCGATAGCAAGCCTTATTAAAGGTGAGCTGGGTGCTTTCACTTTGATATTTTGCTTGGTTGTATTAGGCTTAGATACCTCACAGGTCAGGTATTTCAGACCCAGCATCTCTAGAGATCCCCTGCTTGTATTGCAAAGCATTCCCTCCAGAAATCTGCCACTGTCAAATGTACTTTCTAGTCCTGAGTTGGAGGTGAGAAAGTGAGAAGAAAAGGAAAGAAAGGGGAAGAAAAGGGGAAGAAAAGGAGAGACAGTGAGATAAATAGAGGAGAAAAGGATTAAAGATGAAAAGGAAGAAGAGGCAGGGAAAGATGAGAAGAAAGGGAGGAAGGAAATGTCCCCTTGTTCCATGGCAGTGTATGTGTCCTTAATTTTGATTTTCAGATTCATTCAATTTTTCTCTTGGACCATGTGCTCCTGAACAACCTGTACAATTTCCCTAAGGTGAAAACCTCCTCTTAGAGAGCTGCAGTGAATATTATCCCAGGGTCTCAGAAATGCCAATAAGAGAACAAATAATATTTGTTCATGATAGTGTTCAGTGCAAACGATGACTGATTAGTGTTATGTGTGACATCAACAGACACAGTAATCAAGGTTACTTTAGCATTGATTTTTTACAGAGGTGAAGCCTCTTTGATGTATTACTCCATCAACACCTTCAGAGCCAAACTTTGCACATGAAATTAATCCCAATTAATTATAACATTTGTAGATAGTGCTGGGCTCTTTTATGTTGCAAAATAAATATTAATTCAGTGGCATTTTTTTTTCACCTTGTGCAGCTTGTGTGACTAGGAAGGGAAAAAAAAAAACCAAAACAACCCTATCGATCAGTGCACTGAAATATGTTAGAAAGTTTTGGCACCTGAGGTGGTCTGAGAGGCTGCTTGCTTGGAATCAGTTTAAGGCATAGCAGAGGGATTCAGGAAACTGGATCCAAATAATATTGACTTTACAGATACAGTCATGGAAAAAGTATTGTTTCCGATATATGAAGGGGGTAAAGTTACGAGTTACATATATTTTCTCAAAATATACATAAAAGGGTGACACTTCCCTATAGGGGCAGTGCCTGAGGGCACTGATCAGAGGCACCTTTGCAATTCAGAGATGTAATTGTTCAGCAATTTTTTTCTAATATTACTGATTTTTTTATTAGCCAGATTGATGAGTAAATTTTTGTGACTTATGTTGGGCTGTCTTCAACTGATTTCCTCTGGATAAAGAAGAAGCTGTGTGTATCACCTCCACTCCTTTGAAACTGACCCCAAATCCCTTTGGTGTGTGCGATACCAGTTTCTTCTGATTCCCAGAATCTAGGACTCTAATTCTGCTTCCCAGAAGTATGTGCTATGGCACTGGGAAGAAAGATGAACAAGGCAGAGAGGATTCCTGCTATCTGCTAATTGAGACACTTAATACCTCACGTTATAATCCTCCCCTGCTGGTGCATACTGCTTCTTCATACTGAATATATAGGGAATTTTGACTGTGAAACTGCATACCAGAGACTCAACTTACTTAAACTCTTGAACCCACTCATTCTTACCCATAGATACAATCTCACATCTTGATTATTCTAGTATGCAAAGGGTGTGAGAAAACGACACTTTTTTTTCAGCATGTGCTGCAGATCACAAACATGCGGCTATAGTCAGTCTCATTTTTCACCAAGTCAAAAAATATAAAATAAAGACCAAATTAATTGCTGAAAACATTCTATTTTAAACATCAAATAAGTTGTCAAAATCCTGCTTAGGAAAAGTAACAATAAAGAGTCTCTAATTTGATTAGGGTCTTTGGAACCTCATCAAAGGATAAATAAATGAATGCTTGCATTATTACAGTAATGCTTGGATGGCCATTTCCTCACCAGATTTAGTCATCACATAGCATTATCTCAGAAACAATAAACTCTTTTCTACAGCCCATTATTCATTGAAAGGAAGAATTTAAGACCGTTCTCTGCTCGCATCCCAGCTTATGCTATCCCAGTGGCACCAGTGAGGAGAGTCAGTGAAACACTGGTCCTATCCTCGGGAAGAAATGCAAAGCGGTGTAGAATAGCAGGCAGAAAAAGAAGGTGACTCAGATGAGTCTCTGCTTCCTTCTAATTCGAGAGAGTAAAATCAGCTGGGGAGTAAATTCCCAGTGACTTCAGTGCACCGAGGAACCTGGTGGGTGAGGCTTTTGCTGCTCCGTGGTGACGGCTGTGGCAGGGGCTCTGCAGGAACTTGTGCTGCCACAGGCACACAGCCAGCACTGTTAGTGTTTGCCTGCAGCAGCAGTAACTCCTGCTGGGAATCCTGTCCCTGAATGCCAAGGATCATCATGATGACAAGGATCCCAGCTTCTTCAAACTTCAATTCAATACCTCAGTGTCATCCTTGCTGGGATCCTAGATGAAGATGAAGAGCAGAACAGCCTGGAAACAACGCTCACAGGCTCCAATCTACACTGATCTGCTTGTTGTCAGTCTGCTTCCTTAATCAGTGGGTTGAGCCAACAGGTTTAGTGGAGATCAGAAGGGATCTGGCCCTACTTGCTCTATATTGGCTGCTTATTCCTGAGCACCCACGGAGGATTTGGATTTGAATCCCTGTCTTTTGCTACTAAGTAGCACAGCAGGAATGGAGCTTGTTATGTAAATTCTTGGAAACTGTAGTGGAGTCACGCTGATATACAATGAAATATACAATGAAAGTGAACGTAGAAAGATGATGGGTGCTCTACTGTCCACCCATATTGTATGGGTGAGTGACTCCTGCTGGTAGAGATTCTGAATTTGGTTACATGTTCATGTAATATCCAAAACAGTGAGGATCTGTAGGTAGCAAATAGGTTACCGCTGATAATAAAGATGATGAAAGTCAGAAATAGATGGTCTGAATTTCCTCAGTATCATGTCAGTACACCTCTTGTCAATTTTGTATTGTAGATATCTTGTTAATTTACCTCTGATTCATAGTGGTGTTAACAAGAGCAGAAACAGTCTGTGCATATATAGGGCATTAGTATTTTGAGTGTATCCATGTCTTAGGATTTGCATGTGAATATGAAATAATTCTATGCAAGTATGGGATGGGATTTAATTGTTTTCTCAAACAGTTGTTTTCTCAAATTGTTCTCTCCTTATCTTTCTGGAAGCAGTTCAGACCATCAAAGAGTTGTTGTTGATGAACTCACTAATTAATTTCCAATACTTAACCTTGTATTTTGCTTCATTACTGGTGCTCTGTTCCCCCTAGTTTTACATTTGGTATCAGAAAGTTCATTTAGAATCCAGTCAATCTTCCAGTGCTAGCTCTGCACTTTAAATATTTTATTCAGTAAGGACACAATGGGAATAATATTTGTATCTGTCAAGGAGATGCATGAAAACTTCTGAGCTGCATTGTCTAGAGAAAAAAACTCCATACAACCAAAAAACCCAATCAAAAATCCAGGATGATGGGACCTTAAAAAAACCCCAAAAAACTAAATTAAGTTGCCAAGGTGACTGGTTATTAAAACAAAATAATTTATAGGCAACCAACGAGTTTAGAAAACTAGAATCCTTAGATTAAGATTTTACTCCAAAATTACTTACTCAGATAATTGCTTTTTTTATATTTTATTTCCTTTAATGGTTTATTGTTTTCTTGCATTATTATCTTAGCAGCTCGGGGGTAAATATCTTTAGGAAAGATAGGAGTGTCAGTTCGGTGTTTAAATGTCAATATTGCGTCTGATCATCTGCTTGTGCGTGAGGTCCAGGACACCTGAGGTTCAAGCTCCTTCTGAGTTGAGAGGCTTCTGGTATGGAAGGGGAATGGTGGCGAATGGTATGGAGAAAAAAACAACATGTTTCATGCTGGTCAGTCCCCTCCTGTCTACTTGTGTAGCTCCACTTTCTGAAACCAATTCATGTAAGCAATGAGATCTAAAAGCACACAATGAGGCTAATTAATCAACAGAGCAGTTTATGGTTCCAGTGGATTCTCGCTCAGTGAAGATCTGTAAATGAAGATTAGATGCTTTCTGTTTTGTCTACAGAAATACGTGTTCTCAGACTTGGAACAGGATCAAAGTCAGGAAGTGCCCTAGCCAGCATTATTTCGGAGATTACTGTATATCCACTGGCCGTATATTTTATGAATTCTTATTTTTGCAGTATGGACCAGTACGTTGTAGTTCTTTGAGTATATGGATTATAAATAATTACCATTACTGGTAACATTGGGCCTTCTCTATTCATGTCCCCACGAGGTGGCCTGGGAACACTTCTGGGCCTTGGGTAAGGATGTACATCTTGGCTGTGGTTTGCCTCTAAGTAGGAGCAAGACCTGCATTTGAACCAGTGCTTTCACTCTCTTCCTCTCCTTCTGTGCACTGATTTTCACAGAAGGACAAAAACCCAGGCAATCCAGCAGGACTGAATTCATGGAGGGCCTGGCCGTCAGCCCGGGTGATTTGGGAAATCAAAACCTAGAGGCATGACACTGGCTATGTCACAGGTCATTTTAGTTTGGTCTTCATCCAATTATAACATATTTTTCTGTCTTGAGTGTGTATCTGTCATTCTATTTTGGCTCTCTTGAGGTTCATCTATTATATTCTCTGCTAGGACACAAGAGAGAGCCCCAGACTTCCCAGACATGACTGCGTGGGGTTTGATGCAAATATGTAAGGACTGCCAAAAAAGCATTTCTAGTACTCTATGATGTCTAGAAAATTGGGTAAAGCACTGAGATGGCAGGTGAGTTGGAAGGAATAGAAAATGGATGAGAGGGTATGGAAAGCAGCATCATGATTATGAGCAAAACTACAAAGAAGTCATGTAGAAACTCATACTAACTTTGGTATTGAACGAGACAGATTGGGTACAGTCTGTAAGTTTCCACTCAAAAATTTTTAATATAGAGATATCACTACAATGTGTCTGTGACATCAAGAATCCCTGTTGGGTCCATTCTCGAATGTGAGAAAAATGTATCATCATTATGTTAATGACTCTCTCGGCAGTCTCTCTGGGGATTTTTTACAATTTCCTAAAACCATTCACTGGACAAGACTTCCTTTGGGACTTTATTAACTGTTGATACTTTTATGCTTTCTGGAAATTTTGCAGTGGAATATATTCCACATTTTCAAGCAGAGTATGCAGTGTATCAGTTGCTTAAATTTTGTGTCTCAGTATTTACGTGTTCTGAGAAATGAGGTATCTTGTGACTGAATTCGTAACATATCAATTCCTGACTTTGACAGGTTGCACCCTACATGTTTACTGCCTCTCAGGGGTCATGAAATACTCCACTGTAGCCCAGATATCCAACACCTTCCTGGATCTGGTGGAGAGGAGAAGGCATGGATTCCTTTAAAGAAATAAGAATAAATTCTGCTGGGGCAGAAATGATAGCTGATATCATCAGTGGTGCACAGGTTGTTCTCTTAACCTGCTGTATTGAAGACAAAATTCCTTTTGAGTTTCATAGCAAATATGATGCCACTTATATTCTGGGAGAAGAAAAATGTGTGGATGAAATATTAATTTTAATTTTCTTCAGTTTTACCTTGAATTTTTACATTTTAAATTCTGTCAGAATAGAAAATTAGTGATTCTATCTTACAATGTTTAGCATTCTAGAGCTTGCCTTAACCGAGCTGGGAGGGCAGGAATATCACCTTTGGCAGTTTCAACCCCCTCAACAAGAGAAATCATGGCAGAGCCATAAAACTTGGGGCAAGATCAGACACAGCTGTCCCTTAGGATCAAAATAAAAGGCTCCAATCAGATGGAAGAATTGAAGAAACATCCTTTAATCTTCACTTTTTTTTTTTTTTTTTTGAGCATTCAGATTTGATCTTTATTGGCATGAATGCAAAAGCGTATTATAAACTTGGATGCTTGAAATTGCACGAATTTCAAATAGCATATTCATTTAGAATAATCTGAATTTGCAAATCATGCTGCATTAGTAACTCCCATGGTTTACAAAAGGGAATGATATGGCAGGAGGGATGTAATTATCCAAAGCAAACAACCAAATGAACAAGCACACATTCAAAGTAAAAACAGATTACCGTGGACTCTGCAAGATCCTCATACAGGAAAACAAGTTTCACAAAAATAAAGAAATTCAAATGCCAACCATATGAAATAATAAAGATAAAGAAGCCAAACTCAGCAAATTAGTTCTTCGGAATTAGATAAATCTAATTCTATTGTTTTATAGTTTCCCACCACATGCTGAGTGTAGTCATCAGCTAGGACTGTTTATTGGTGCCTAACGACCCACTGTTGTCCATGAATCACAGTTTTACTAATACAAGCATAACTTAGTAATTTCTTTCCCAGTCGAAGTTTTTATATCTTTGGGAGATGTTTAACTTTAAAAAACTGTCCAGGGATAAAAATTCAAGAGGTCTTATCCCAGTGTTTAACTGTATTTGGAACAGATTGCCTGGGAAAGTTTTGTGATCGCTGTTGGAAGGAAGCAACTTCTTACATGCCATGAATGTCTAAATTAACCAGAAAAAAATGTGCTATGTCAGGAAGGTCCGGAGCTTCATAATCATAGTAATCATAGTCCCCCACTGATATCGACATAACTCACTGAAATATAGATATAACTCACTGATGTCTATATATCTACGTCTCTCTCTATCTATGTATTTATATCTCTCTGTATATTTATATACATTCCAGGGAATTATATAGGCATATATATATATAGGTAGATAGATAAAGGCATACTCTGTTTACCTAATTGTGCAGTACACATCATCCACTTAGCTCTAGATTTATGGGTTCACTGTCAGAAGCCAATACTGAAGGATTAACTGGAGAAAAGGACCATTTTGGTTTAATTAGCACGTATATTATTTAACATATTGATAAGTGGTTTGCAAGGAGAGCTTAACTGTGGAAGAATTTTGGATGGCACCTGCAAAATCCCCAGTTGGGAGTGTCCGATTTGAACTGGCCTCTGAAGAACTGTAAGAAGATCTCCCAGTGCTTCCTGGATGAGCAAACAACTGACAGATAAAATCCAGTAGTAATTAGTGCTCATGGCTATGACCTGACATTTGGGGTACCTCATTCCCACAGGCTCCATAAAAAAGATTTTTATGTCATTGAATCCTTTGAGAGTCCAGGCCAAACCAAATTGCCCAAGGTCACAGAGAAAGCCTGTGGCAAAGTGAAAGACTCAACCCAGCTTTGATGAAGCCTCCTACAGCAACTTCAAGCATAAACCCATATTTTTTTGTCCTTCATCATGCTTAAAATTGGGGCCTGTTTGCAATTATTTGTAGACACCAGTAAAATTCCATGACCTACAGCATTAAAGAAAATCTGTTTCTATTTATCCTCACTCCAGATAAAGTAAAATATCTTCCAGAGTTTTATTCTGGCTGGCAGGGTTCTCCCCAAACCCTCTAACCTACGTATTTCCATATTTCAGACTCAGTATTTAATACTAGTGATGCAGTTGCATTTCCATAATTCAGCTGTTCAATCAAGGTCCTCCACCTTTTAAAATGTGTAAGTCATAAATATAAAAAAAAAAAAATACTGTGTGCAATCTCTGCTGACTGAATTAAAAGTCTCAAAGAAACTTTCCATGCTATGAGGACTGTGAAGGATTTGGCAGAAATGGTGCTAACAATTAAAGCAGCCAGAGACAGATTAAATTTGCTGATGACAGCTCATTTCTGAGATGGTTACAGCAAAAGTCTGATAAATGCTTATCTGAAATTCACAGTTTTGATGAGGCTTCTGCTTGTACCAGGAGAAAATGAAACACTTTAAATAGCATGTGATCCTAGGGAAAGGTCTGCTTGGTATTGCAGAGGGAAGCTAGGCATTTCTGCAGCAGTTATGATTGTGAATTATTATAACCCTTTGTTTTCACAGCAGGAAAAATAAGTTTAAATTGTGTTTTGTAAGTGAAACCAAGGGCAATTTCAACCTCCATAGAAAGTTTTCAATGTTTAAGCAAAGAATGAAAAAAAAAAAAAAAGGGATGAGGGATATATTTAAAACAACAGAAAAAAATAAATGTGGGTTCTTTCTCATACATTTAATGGGAGAAAGAATCAGCCCTCTCAGTGTACTCTGAATTCCTCAGTCCCAGAGGTAATAATGCATCAAGCAGAACAGCCCTGGTGTTACTCTGGTGTGAAGTACATCTGCACACAAGCATTACAGGAGAACCAGATGAACCCTGAAGAAGGAACTCGGTTTGTCTGAATTGCCACAGGTCTGTGTGGTTCCTGCACCAAAGTCCTCTACCACCAGCCCCGTAGCTCTCTGTAAGATCTGGCACTGGAAAGCTTAGCAGGAAAATTAAAACAACGTGCCTGGTCCCTTGAGCTGAGCGTTAAGTATGAGGATTTAATCGCTCCAGTAATTTTTAAGGTGCTTTTCATAGGTGAGAAGCTACTAAGGTGTACGGCAGAATCATGTCACAGAAAAAAAGGAGAGAAATAGGTATACAGATGTTATTCCAGGCAGCAATCAGGGCCATGGAGACATTAAATGAAACAGAGCTAACTGAAAATGAACTGAGAAGAAAAACCATTTTGCACACATGGTACAAATAGACAGTAGCACTCATTGTCAGGCTACCAAAGATTCAGGCATAATTTTTAAAAATTATCACCACTTAAATGGCTAATGTATCTTCTAGAGGGTGTTTTTAAAGGAGTGTCAGAAAAATATTAAGCTTCTGTGACAGGAATAAGTAGGAAGAATATTAAAGAGTATTTTTTTAAAGATCAATGTCTTACTTAGAGACAATAGGTATAGATGATCTATGAAAAAAAAAAGAATCAAACCCAACCACAAAAAACCACTCCGATTTGTCCACAAAGGGGATTTTTGTATTTTTCTCTGAGTGACCTATTTTGAGTCTTGCCAGACTAATATTGCTTCTGATCCAAGAAGGCAAAACTTGTGCTTGGTAAGTTCAGGGTGATTTGAGAAAAAGTGTGAAGAGTCAAGAAGAAAGAGAAGAAGGAGAAGGAGAAGGAGAAGGAGAAGGAGAAGGAGAAGGAGAAGGAGGACAAGGACAAGGACNAAAGAGAAGAAGGAGAAGGAGAAGGAGAAGGAGGACAAGGACAAGGACAAGGACCAAGGACAAGGACAAGGACAAGGACAAGGACAAGGACAAGGACAAGGACAAGGACAAGGACAAGGAGAGGAAGGACAAGAAGGAAAAGAAGGAGAAGAGGAAGAAGCAGGAGAAGAAGAAGAAGAAGAAGAAGCAGGAGAAGAAGAAGAAGAAGAAGAAGAAGGAAGAAGAAAAGACGAAAAGAAGAAAAAAATGAGGCGGTAATAATTTTGACTTGAAAACGCACAATTGGTTAAAGCTGTGGCATGCAGACACCTCTTTCTTGTACTGCATTTTATATATTAGATTACTCACACAAGGATTTAACTAGAAACATATCTTTTATTAAAATCATATAAATAAAAATATATCCCTCTGCCCTCCAGCATGTTTACAGATGCATTTATTTATTTTACAATATTCTATTTAATTAAAGATCTGCTGTTATAGGAATAAAACTTTCTGAGATGTTTATTTCTCCAAGATAAAATTGGACAGGTTTGCAGCGACACAATTGACACCCAAACCCACAGTCTGCACATATGATTTGCGCAGAAGTTGGATATTGCACAATTGTGTTATCAGAGAAACAGGGCCTTACAAACTCAGCATCCAGTAAATTTGAATATCTTGGTGGCTGTATCTTGGTAGTTCTTTCCCTGTGGAAACAGGCGGATTTAAATTTTTTTTGGAAAGCTCTTAATTTTTATTCAGTGAAACCTGGGCAGAAGTGCAAGAGGAAAATTCAAATGTTGGCGTGAACTTTGTCTTCTTTGTCCCTCCAGAGAAAACATGAGCAGGCAAAATTGAATGAGTCAAACTTTGTCAGAGCCCCTGAAGTTCAGATTTTTGGGCTTTGCTCTAGGACTGCCTTTGGCTCATGAGGTAACCTGTCCATGGCAAAGAACTTTTCCCCACATCCCAGTGGCCATTCACTGCTCTGCAATTCTGATTCTTCTGCTTTAGCATTCCCTGCTAGACCATTCCGTTCACCTCTGAAAAGCACCTTAAAAATTACTGGAGCGATTAAATCCTCATACTTAACGCTCAGCTCAAGGGACCAGGCACGTTGTTTTAATTTTCCTGCTAAGCTTTCCAGTGCCAGATCTTACAGAGAGCTACGGGGCTGGTGGTAGAGGACTTTGGTGCAGGAACCACACAGACCTGTGGCAATTCAGACAAACCGAGTTCCTTCTTCAGGGTTCATCTGGTTCTCCTGTAATGCTTGTGTGCAGATGTACTTCACACACTCTTCAGTTATACAGAATGTGCCACCTTTCTATGAACTTATTTTTGAATAACTGATCAAGTATGATTTTCCTTTGGATGAAAGACTATTTTCCCCTGTAATATCATGGTTCTATTTTGAAACCAAAATTTTTCTTCAGGCCATTTTTGGTTAGAAAAGAGTGTGAAGGATACAAGGATTTACACAGGTTTTTACTAGGGACTGACCTCAACTCTGCCTATAGGCATTATTTTAAAAAATAGTTGTTTTATTCATGTTTTTTCTATGAATTGTAATTCATCTTTGAAAATCTCAATGGTCTGTCTTTCTGAAAATTAATATCAAGATTGAAATTCAAGGTCTAAAAAGGTAGAAAATAAAATTAATATATTCAATTTGTCAAATTGCATAGTAAGTAGTATACAAATGTTTACTTCTTATTTTCTTCATAATTCTGTGGGAAGCTTGTGGAAAGGATGTAATTTTTTCAATTTTTTTCCCCAAACTAGATAAAAGCTTCATTTCTGAAAATGTAAGGGAAAAATATAAGAAAAAGGAGATTAATTATCCCAGAAAAAAAGACAGGCTAAAATATGTCTGTTAAATTTTAAAGCTGAAACCACCCCAACCAATCAAAAAAAACCCCGAAAAGGCAAAAACCCACCAGAATTTCATATTTTAATATACAGTTATACATTTAATTTTAAGTTTACGTTAAAGTGTGATAACATATGTGTTGCAAAACAAGGCAAAGTTTGTCCAGAAAATTTTCCAGAGGAATGTCAATTGCTAGTTTAGATTTCCCCATGTGTTTTCCACTCTACATCTGAAAAACACAAAAAAAAAAAAAAAAAAAATTGTATTTGTTGTATTTGGAAGCTGAGTTTGCTTTCAGGAAAGTTCAGATAGTGACTAAATTCCCTTTTAATTTTTTTTTAACTTCTGAATTCTTCTTGCTTTTCTTTCTTTCTTCTTTTTTTTTCAAATGGGAAATGGAAACTGAAAAAACAAAACAGAAACCAAAATTCCAAATTAAAAAAATAGCAAGTTTGTTTCTACTTTACTGAAAAAAAATAGAAAAAAATGTTACAAGAAAAGCATCATTATATCTCAGAATGTGAAATTCTTTGTTCATTTTTCTGCTTCTGTTCGTGGATACATATGACCAGAGTATTTATGTTTTCAGCAGGAAAATGTCACATTCATTTCAGGATGGACATCCTCCTCTCATTGCAGTTTCTTTGTGCAACAACAACCTGTTCTTGTAAGCAGGGTAGTCAAGCAAATCTATAGATCTGAGAGAAAATGCAAGAACTTTATACTTTTTAAAAATTCAGTTGACTTCATTGCATCACAATGTTTTCAGCCTCTTTATTTGCTGCTATTTATGAATGGACAGACAGAAGCTCAGCTGCCAAGCGATCAGACAAATACATATGAATGAAATAACAGCAATCTGTGCTAGTGCTGGAATAAATATTTGCACCAGGTTCTGGTGGGCAAGGGCTATAAAATTTAAATTACAGCTAAAATTTTATTTTCCACTCAGGTTTTCAATTTAGGGGCCATTACCACAGTAGATTCAGTAATGTTAATAACATCACAAAATTTTGGAGTTAAATTTTACCCTCAGTGTGTGACACCATGATTGAAACAGCCCTCTTGCTAATGATGATGAATTTGTGTGGTAACAGTGGAAGTTTACTGGCAGCAAGGTAAAAATAAAAATAAAAAATAAAAATGAAACCTTCTGAAATGGGTCCTGGTCCAACACTCATCAACTCTTTAGAAATACTCTGTTTACCCACTTCCATGGAATTTAGTACAGAAAAGTATTTTCTTCAGCATTTTTAATGAAAATGTAGGGTTTTTTTTTCCAGAAAGACTCATAGAGACAGGACATCTGCATTTCCTGTATTTTTAAAACATTACTGTGTCTTAAAAATATTCATATATATCCTGTCATTTTTATGCTTTTCAAAAATTAATAATGAATACATTGAGGTCAGCTTTGCTAACAGTTTTCTCATACTGAAAAATATATTTGCTAAAAAAAAAAATTGAAAATTTATTCTGCTAAAAAAATAATATTTACATTTTAACTAAAGCAGTTAAGACGTCATATTCCCCTCTAACACTCAGTTTCCCAAACACAATTTTTGGTTTGAACCTTCATTTTATCCTTTTATAATTTCATTTAGCTTTCCCTCTTTCTTTAAATGTTTATATTTTACATATTAATATTGTCAATTTCTCATTTCTCTATGATTTTAAAATAACAAATATATATATAAAACAAAACAGAAAGAGATTTTGGGACTTCACTACCTTCTGGACACAGAATAGATTCTGAACAATTAAGGGTGTAAAGATACTGTATTGAAATTGGGTTTGCAACTGCATCATTTTTCTGAAACTGAAAAAAATTGAAAAAAGCCAGAAAATTGAAAAAAGCCAGTGAAGATAATGAAAAAAGGAAGAAAATCACAGACATAAACAAGTTGCAACTATATTATTTTTTTTCATATGATGCATTAAAAATAATTTAATAGGAAGCAAAACATTAAATAATAATCTGTTGTTTTTTCTTTTCCTTTCTGTTAAGTCTAAAATGAAAATTAATATTTGTTTTAAATAGAAACACAAAACTGTTTTTTAAGAGCATCTGTGGCTCCAAGGTAACAGAGAATAAAACAAGTGAGTGCATAAATTCCGAAGAGTTCTTGGGGAGAAAAAGTAGAGTTCTGTGTGTGTTCTGTCCTCTTGGGGAAATGCAGGCAGAGATTTTTGTTGATGTGTTTGGTGGCATGGGAAGGGAAAGAGTTAAACCATTTTTTAACACCTTGTGTGTTACACCTGGTAATGAATAGCAAAATTGCACTGAAGTTTCTTTATATTGTTTTACACAGTAAATTCACGTTCTATTTGATGCTTTTTACACAATCTCTTTCAGATCTCGCTGGTGTTCAAGGGTATCAGCTCCTGACATGCTATCATATGGCTTTATTCACTTGATATTTTTTCACAAAAAAAAATAGCATGTGGTGTTCAATTTGCTTTTCCTTTTTTTCCCCCAAAAATTCCACCTCATGTAATCTATATTCTCCTCACATATTCATACTCTGATTTCTCTGGTCTTGTCTACACTGCAACATTCTAAAATATCACTGAAGTGGAAAGGATCTACAGAATTCTATGAGCAATGTTGACTAGACATTGAAAATAACTATACATGCACAATTTTAATTTCGATTTTCTTTATATATTTTGATGGGCTAATTTCTTCCACCTGTCAAGCTACCTCTGTGGCTTTTCTGTACTACTACAAAATACAGCATTGCAGTTGTGCTTTCATCTGCATTAGCAACATTTTCCTGGCTTAACAACATTTCTCTGCTAATAAACTGGTTTTCAGAACCCATTGAGTTAATGACTTTCTCAATTTCTCAATTGCATATGTTCTTTTACTCTTTTTCTCTCTCTTTTTTGTTTGTTTGTTTGTTTGTTTGTTTGGACAGTGCATATAAAAGTATAGAAAAGTATGGAAAATCAATAGCATATCTATAATAATAAATAACGTCCAGTGCTCAGAAGCTTTACTGGGCTTTGATCTGTTAGTGGGCTGTACCTCATTTGGGGGATTGACAGCAAATATTATCCTTCTCTTGATTTTCACAGCTGATACAATAGAAGACCAGAGCTCATATAATACCTGATTTCCCAAGCTCCCAATCTTATGGATAATTGTTGCCCAGAGGGGAAATTTCTTCCCAGACTACATCAGCAAATGGTAGGTTTATATCACAAAACATGAGGATTTATGCTCCAATCTATTCCATAGCACTATCAGACTCAAAAAACTTCATTTGAGGAGCAGAGTTAATGTGCAGTTAGCAGTTTTACTGTATCTCACCTATTTGTCCAGAATTTAGTGAGATCTCCTAAAAATATAAGTAGGACTGTAGCAAGCAGTCATTCAACCTTACTGAACCCGAGCAGAGGAGGAATTTCAACACCAGTATACGATAATATCATAGTGCTACTCATATCCTCAGAAGATCTATCTGTCAGTTGCTGCTCATCTTAACAGTGCGGATCAATATATATTAAAAATAAGTGGGAAAAAAAAACCCAAACCATGAACTTTATTTCCCTTTTTGCTGAAATGAGGGCTGTGGGAAGATGACTTATTCAGAGGAATGCTGGTGAGAAATTGGGTAAGACACTGTCATGGGTGCAGACATTTCTGATGGCTGTGTGGGGTCTGTGGGGAATACACCTGCTTATTCAGGCTGAGTAAGAGGAGCAGTTGGGATGTGTTTGCGAGTTCACCCCAATTGCTGCTTTGCATGTCCATCAGCCCTTGAATGAGATACAGCAGTAACTTCAGAGACTAGTCTGGTGCACTGGTCTGCAGTGACTCTATCAAATGTTAATTACACAAGAGTCATCTCTGCTGCATTCAGCAGCCTGAAAGCAAAGCATCTGTTCTGAACCAGACATTTGTGCTGCACAAAGAATCCATGTGAAGGCACAGTCAATTCATCCCATCCCTAAAAACCAAACGGGACAACTGATCCTTTTAGGGACTTGCTTGTGTCTTTGCTACAGGGTGAGAAGGTGAGAACAGATGAGTCACTTTGAGTTAG
The DNA here is from genome assembly GCA_013398115.1 of Falcunculus frontatus. Lineage (NCBI taxonomy): Eukaryota > Metazoa > Chordata > Aves > Passeriformes > Falcunculus > Falcunculus frontatus. Next base: position 922,813 of record VZRV01009990.1, read on the forward strand.
TGAAACTTAAATGAGATGATTCTTATACATTAAATATGTTCCGTTGTGCTAATTGGCTGCATCTGTTTTCTTACATACCAAATATTTCCAGAATCCTGTCGCAGTCAGCAATACATCTTGTAAAGTGCTACCTAACAGAATTGGAAATACAGGAGCCTAACCTCTGATGAACACAACAGCTTTAAGCTTAATCTTCCTTGTTATCTGCCTTTGACAATAGCAAAGCCAATCTGATTTTGTTCACTTTCTTCATTTCACCCCTGCTGAGGATGGCACCCAGCCATCTGAGATGCTACTGAGCTGGAAGGCAACCAATTCAAAGCTAACTGAACAAGATGGATCTGGTAAGAAACCACCACAGAAGGTTTTTTTTCACCTTTTGACTTTTCTGACCTCACCATCTCTAATTTCACTATGCAACATAGAAGGGAAGAAATCTTGTTAAAATAAGATGAGAGGTAACATCAGGTCTGTGTGGAAAGACTACATTGCTGTATGACATTGACTGATTTATATTGGCCCTTGTGTTTGAAACTTGGAAGAATCCAGAAAGTGAACTATGGCCTTCTCTGCTAGGATGAAAACTGGTTGCCAGAAAAGTTCAACATTTTGAGAGTCTGGTTATTATTTTTGAAAGCTAGGGTCAGAACGAAAGTTAAAGTAAGAAGGCGCTCGGTCTTCTTATAAAAAGTTCTCTCTTAAAACAACCCACCTCTGAAAAGAGACTGAATCCCAGCCCATTGCACAGCTTTTCCCATTATGGATGCTTCAGTGCTATCATTTTTTACAGTCTATGATTGAAACATTTTTTATTTAAACTCGTCCTCAAAGCAGCCTGTACAGACCCTTTAGACAGCTGCAGTGAGAATGGTTTCCTTGGAGCACCAGTCCACTTCCCACTTCCAATCTAAGGAGGAGATCACCTTCATTTAAGAAAACCATGTTGAAATGTGTGACTCCTCATCCTGAGACTCATTCTATATAAATAATATCTCTATTGATATACCCATAATATGTCTATCTAGTAGTAATATCATCTCTTATTCTGTATTAAATCAACATGCATGCCAATGTACCATACCTTTTTCTCTTGGCAACCCTGCTTGCCTTACAAACTGATGGCATATCCAAACAAACCAAATTGATTGGTGATTGGTGCTTATTGTCACCAGCATGCAATGCAGAATAATCCCTATCAAATCCAGCGTAGCTTTCAGGACATCAAATTTATTTTCTGTAAGTTATGAATCCTTATTAAACAAACATACAAATCAAACCAAACCAAAACTAAATACCACCAATAAAAACATAACTCTAGCAACAACAACAGAAGAACCCAAATAAACAAACACAGAAAATGACCAAAAAAAAAAAAAAGAAAGAAAGAAAGAAAGAAACCAAACCAAGCAACCAGAAAAAAGATGGGTAAAAAAGTCAATAACTTTTCATGTCTTCACACATACACTCTGTCGAGTTTTCAAATGTAATGGCTACCACTGTACCTGCTGCAAAAGGATGCTCAGTAATTTAATTACCAGGAAAGAAGTGAAATAAAAGGCAAAGTAATTGATAGGAATTTTTCTGCTATACAATCTGTACACAAGCCTTGTTTGAAAAGAGTGCAGTGAGAGTGAAATTCTCCTGTCCCAGCCTGTGGAGATGTTTTTTTTTCTTTAGCAAGGATAACAACAGCAGAAGGTGCCAGTATGGTGGTCCAGGTTCATATTCTCCTTTTAATAGATATTAATTACTTCAAGACAAATGTTCCAATATCCAGATCTAGCTTGAAACTTTTATTCTTCCATTCTTTCTCAAATTGTTCCTTTCCCTAAGGAAAATACGACATCTGCCCCTGGATGGTGCTGTGCTGGAAGCTCTCCATTATTCTGCTTTGGTTGATTGTCCACTTGGCATTGGAAGGGAAAAAAAAAAAAAAAAAAAAAAAAGGAGAAGGAAAGTGGGCTCTTTAGGCAAGAATGCTCATTTTGCACATAGCCTTTGGCACTAGCATGCATTATTTGCACTGAACATGAATATTTTGGAGGCAGGTACAGAGAAAAAATAATTATTCTTGATTCCTTTTCCATTACACTGTGGCTGCTGAAGATGCAGCCTTTTTGTGATAGGACTAGGGGCAGTCACTTTCAAGAAAATTTATTCCCTGGAGGCTCATTTATGCTGGATAATTATGCTTGCAGTTATTTTAAGATAAAGTTCATCATGGAATGCTATCGTCTTGTAAATCTACAGTGACACCTTCATTATCTCAAACCTTACAAAGACATTTGGAAGAAGATCTTCACAATCCCCAATGGGGGTTTAGTGTTAGACTGTCAATAAAAATATCTAATTTCCATCTATGCTTTTTGGAAATTTCGTCCACAAGGATTACGGATGTGTTAAAAAAATAAAAAAGGAAAAAAATTCAGAGATATGAAGAAGAAAATAATGGAAACAAGGTCTTTGGTCTCTGTAATGACGTAGTTTGTCCTTTTTAAGTTGAAGAAAACATGGTGAGCTGTTACGTTTATAATTAAGTAATCAGTAAATGTGTAACTCATTTATAATATCCCAGTTGGGCTGTACTTGTTAATTGTTAAACACGAGAACAGGAATAGAGACTTTAAGGTTTTGTGTTTAACACACAGTTCGAAAATTTAGAGTATGGGAGGGTTTTTTTGGTATTGATTCTGCCAGACTTTCTAAATGACCTTGAACAAGTCACTTCATCTTCTGTGCCTCCACCTCCATCCTGCTAAAGGAAGGGGATAACTACAAAAGGAAGGAATTAGGAGAATAAATTTGTGCAGATATGTAAACTGTGTACAGACTGAGACACTGAGGACTGTGGAGCGATTACTGTGGAGTGAAATAATAAACATCCAGGTGTAGTCAACTGATGTTTCTACAGCACAGGGAGAAGAATCTTTCACACCACATATATATTTTTTATTCAGTAGCAACACTTTTTTTTTTGTTCATTTTTGCTTAGAGATAGTACAGCTACATTTCTTAGGAGGGGTCACTTTTGTTTTGATAAAGTTGAATGTCTTTGTGATTACACAGCTAAGATCATGTAAATCATGCCGTCGTGATAAGATATTTCCATTGTGTCGCATTTTCTTGTTAAGATCTGTGACAGGCACAGGTTGCCCAGAAAACCTGTGGGTGTCCCATCCTTGGAAGTGTTCAAGGCCAGGTTTAACATGGTTTGGAACAGCCTGCTGTAGTGGAAGGTGTCACTGCCCATGACAGGAGGACTTGAACTAGACGATCTTTAATGTCTTCTCCGATCCAAACCCTTCTATGATTCACGGATCTGTAAGACATGGCATTGTTATTGTTGGATATTGCTCGGTTTTGTTGCAGTTTTTTTTTTTCCAGTACCCAAAGTCACTCCTATCTGAGGTCTACATGTGTTGCATGAACAGTCAAGAAAATAGCAAACCTCACCCCCCACCCCCACTGAAAATACTGGAAAGAGCATCTTTTTTTAATAGATTTTGGATCCTTCTGGTTATCATAAAAGTACCACAATAAGAACCTTTCTCAAGATATTTCAGCATTTTATTTTCTGTCCTGACTAGAACCAAGGGATGCCATAGAAAACACCCTTAAAGGCATTCGTTCAGAGTTAGGTACTTCAGAACACAATCAGGGTCCATGGAGAAGTGATGCTCTTTGTATACTTTCTGCCTATATATTAGTAAAAATTACCTTGTAAATGGCTGACTTTGCTAATTCTTTTGTTGTTCATTTCACATGACACTTGCACTGAGAGGTCCCTAACGCAGCTAACAGAGGATGCAGCAGGACTAACAGCCATGAGGGATAATTAACTAACAAAGGAGGAAATAATTTTCAGGTTTTCCCTTGCATATTGCAGGGTTTTTCTTCCCCTCCCCTCACCCCCTTTTCCTTTTGGAAAGACCTCATTCCTTGTCCTCAGCTTCATGGTATTTTGTTTGCAGATGAGGGTGTCTAACACTAATCCATTTTTCCAGCTCCTCCTGGACTGTATGAGGGTTATAGCTTTGGAAAGCAAGTCCCATCAGCTGGGTTGTCTCTGCTGCCTGTATCTCACACGGTTCAGGGTTCTATCATGGATATTTATGGATCTCTGAATTGTTGTCACTCTTAGTTTCCTGACCAAGCACCACCCGGCTGTGTCATTTAGCAGGCCTGGATTGGATCACCACAAAAGCACTCCAAAGAATATATTTCTAATGGCTCTAAGACTGAATGTACTAAATGGAATACTGGGTCTTATGGCAGAACAGCACAGGGAGCTTCCAAAATCCGAGGGGCTGGCAGCATAAGGACATGGTGAAGCAGGTTGTGGAACAGCCATTTCATGTCTGGCACTGGATGAGAGCTCTGTTCTTCAGCAAATGCCTGTTGAGATGCCACGGCTTCCTCTTACGTTGCAACTGTAGAAACTCATCAAGGCCCAAATCCGTAGCCCACGTCAAATAGGCCAGAATTTATGCATGTGCCTGACTTTTGAGTTTATATAGTTAACAAAGCACTGAGCGACTCATTGCAAAGCAGTGCAGCTGGTAATCAGTTGAATGAGAGGGGATTTACAGAGATAGAGATGTTCATTACTGAAGTGAGGTGTCAAGACTCATTAACTGTGCTCTTTCCTATGGTTTTTTAAACTAATTCCACTCTTTTTCTAAGAAAATCCTTTCCTGGAGGTGAAAGTGAGCCCTTCTAGACAATGCTGACGTCAAGTATGATGTGTACTCCTCATCACTGAACATGCCACACAGCTCTATATTTCATCTGCAGTAGCATAGGAATAACTGCATGACTTCATTAGTTATGCAGCTTAATCACTGACTCATGCTAGTAGGCTTCTATAAGGGACTTCATAACTCACCTGTTCATAAAACAGCAAAAAAAAATTCCAATGGACACTTCTAGATATCCTTTGTCAGAAGGAATCCACTTTTTCTGGGAGTCTCCATCTGAATATCATTTGATGCATCCAGTGTCAGTTCTCATTGTCATGTTATTTTTTATACCAGGTTCAGACATTGTTGTAGGTGCTGTCTAAACCCATCACAAGCCCTCAGATATGACAGTATATTGTTTCATGTAGCTATAACTATAAAGAAATATAAGAGGAAATATAAAAAAATGCTTTCTCAGAAGGAAGTGACTGTTTTACACTGTCAAAATAGCTAAGGCAATATTAAGTGTCCTGAAAAGCAGGAGCAGGTTCTCAGGATTTGGAACACTGAATTTTAACAACATATTTCCGTAGGGCCTTGGGTAAGTAAATATATTTGACTGCATCTCTGTCTACTAAAGAAAATTAAACACAGCTTTTCATGAAGGGCTGGGAGACCCAGCTCAGCTACTTCCCTCTCAGACTTCACCCAAACAAGACAGTGACAGGGAAATAATAATAATAATAAAATAACAATAAAAGAATCACACCTTTTTTCTCTGGATAGAAGAGTTTACTCTTTAGTTCAAAGTATCATTATGCGGAATACCTCCAGGCAAGGCTTTCATAAAATATGTGCATGTGTAGAACTTGCAGTGATAGAAACAGTGTCTGAACATGTTCCAAATTGCATTGTAATTAAATTTGGTTCCAGGAGCCTGGTGCTCCAGAGCACCAGTACTCAGTGCCACCCACCAAAGCCAGCAAACATCTACTCACTTTTTGACTTACCTAGCTGCCATTTCGCTCTCAGGTGTATTTTACCTAGGAAATAATCTGCCAGCAACTCAGCAGTTTCAGAGCGGAAGGTGTCATAATTTGCCACTTACAATGGAGACAAAGAATCCTCGGATCGTTATGAGTACAATAAGAGCCCTACTACACCATGGAGCCAGGACCATTTCAAAGGAGAGAAAAATAAATACTTAAAAGAAGACAGTGTTTTGTCTTTTTTATCTTTTCCTATGCCCTAGACAGCAGTAACGTTCAGGAACATCAGAAATATCCAAATACTTGGGCACCCCAAAACCCCTGTTTGATGAGTACACATGCAGAGGGAATGGCTTAGGTTTTTTTGGGAGTGCTCACAATATTTATTCATTTTTAAATTGTGGCGACATTGTTGCTATTGTTTCTGCTTTTCTAGGAAGCAAAAACAGAAAAGGAAAATATACTGGAGTAAAACCCCAGATATTTAAGAAACAAGTATAACTACACATCTCTGTTTTGTTTTGTTTTGTTTGTATTCACTGACACATGAAAAAATGCAGACAAGTGTTTTCTACAAAAAAGATCTGAGAACTCAGAGGTTTAAAAAATGTTTTGATGAAAAATTTCTGAGCAGATGAAGAGGCTACACTTTTAGTAATATATTTAATACTTTCACATCTCCTTCCTAAAAAGATATTTTCTGTTCCAATCTGTATGCAGAAGTATGCATTGGAGAATGAAACGTTACTGCATGGTATATATAAAATAAATGAAATAGCGTGTCCATATTTAATACACATTTGAAAGCACTTCAAATGCAAATTCAGGCACCAGAGAGTGCACCTCCTGTAGTTTATCCTATACGGATAAACTACAAAGAGTTGAAAGACAGGCTGAAGCACTGGCATGTAGTCAGTGCTATACTATTTAATTTTTATCATGCTTATGACACAGGTCTGGCTTATGCGGAGTGCACTCTCCCAGCCATTCCCTAAGCAGGGACTCAAAGGCAAAAAGGAGTGTTCCCTGGTGTCATCATGAGCCATACCACCCTGTTTTAGGATGGGCACACAGGAGGAAGAATGTTTAGAGGTGAGTACTCAAAATGAAGCAATCGATCCTGATACTTTCTGATTGCCGCAGGGACAATAATTTAAAGTCCAGCCATGTCATGAACAGCCAAGGATTGTGCCTCTTATGGGAATGGGACAGCAGATGTCAGGAGGCAATATGTGCCAGTCCTGGTGTGAGGCTGAGATCCTACACACGCACAACGTCAGATGACAGCAAGACTGCCAGTCCCTAGACTGTCACAGCTGGGCCACCACTATGAGTCCACTTTGCTCTGTCCCCATGTGTGACCCGACCTGACCTGATCTCACAGAGCCCTTTCACTCACCGTGTTTCTTTCTCCCTGTGAAGTGCTGCCCATCCTCCGCAGAGCGCCACCAGTAACTGCACTTGAGCTTGCACTCATTTAACACCATCTTGTAGATAGTCCTCTTTCCTCCTGAAGATTACTAATTTGTTCAATGGGTGTAAACCCAAATCTTTAGCGAAGTTTACCATTGGCTTATTTCAGAAGGAAATACTGACTGATTTCAGGAGAAAGTTTCATTAAAATGAACATATTTGACTTTGTAGCCTTTTGCATTAGTTCAACCAATTTGTGTTCAAATGACACTTGAAATTAAACCATAATATTTTTTAAAGGGCTTATCAACAGGAGTAGAAATATCAGCATTTGGTCCTGGATAGGTTTCTGAACAGCCCTGTGAGCTGGGATCAATGTTCAGGACAGGACTGAACTGTAGAATGCTCAATTAGAGAAAAAATTTCAAACTTAATCATAAATGAACTTGGGAAAATTCATAAAGGCAGTTAATATTTCAACATCAGTAAAGTGGCAAATTTCAGTCTCTGTAGGGTGTCTCTAAGCCAAAACTCTCCAAAGTCTCTGAAGGAAAATCATTACAAGTCAAGAGCAGAGTTTAAAATTAGAAGTTGTATCCTAGCTCCCTACTCTTCCTTGGACTTTCAGTCTCTGAACCTCTGTGTAGTGGTGGTCAAACACTGGAACAGAATTCTTAGGGAAGTGGTGGATACTCTCTGTCTATAAGTGTGGACAATGCCGTTAAGAACATGCTTTGACTTTTGGTCAACCCTGAAATGGTCAATAAGTTGGATTAGTAATTCATTGTAGGTCCCTTCCAACTGAAATATTCTATTCTATTCTATTCTATTCTATTCTATTCTATTCTATTCTATTCTATTCTATTCTATTCTATTCTATTCTATTCTATTCTATTCTATTCTATTCTATTCTATTCTATTCTATTCTATTCTATTCTATTCTATTCTATTCTATTCTATTCTATTCTATTCTATTCTATTCTATTCTATTCAACGTAATAACATATCTGTACTTTCTTAGAATAGACTAAGTGCCTTTACTTACAGTTTTCATGAGTTCCCTTATCCTCTCTGATCTTGCTTCTCACCCCCAGCTCCAAAATGAGACCACAATTCCTTTCCAATTGTTTCTGCCTTTGTTACTGTTAACATTTGTTTTTGTCAAACAATATCAAGGAATGTCTGGAAAATCAATGTTTAATAAGTTACAGTAATGTTTTCAATTTCCTGTCATCTGCTTTAATGTACATGTGTACCCTGTCATTTCTCATCACTTTCTAAATCCATCTTGTTATCAGCAAGGTATAACTTAATGTACAGCTAACTCTTTCCTAGGTGACCTTAAAGCATACACTACTGGGGATGCTTTGCAGAGGAGTCATTCTTTCTTTGCAGTGAAGGTGACAGAGGGAACAGCTTGGAAGCTGCAGCACAAAACTTCAGCAAGGACTTTTACACTTGGATACACATCCTTAGGAAAAAAAAAAATACTGTTTGGGCAGAAGAAATTCATTATGTCTGCAGTGGTGTGATCGCTTTGTACTGGAAGAGTATTTGTCTTGCAAAAGTTGAGTCCTGAGGCTTAATCAGACAAGGTCCCATAGCACTGTCTGAGGATCTGACCTTTAACATTTATTATGAAGATGTGACCTTTAATATTCATCACGATTACTTTGCTATACCTTTTTCTCTGCAGTGAGGTAACTGATTGACAGAAAAACATGAAGAAATGAGGCTGTGTGATGATTTACTTCAGTGTTTCCACAAGCATTGCTTTGAGATGTTGCTTTATGTGACGAAAGCTCGAGGAGGGAAACAAAAGTAGAGGGTGAAAGACTGCATTGCTACCATGCAAAGAGAAAGAAATAAGGAGAGTAGCAGGAGGGAAAGCAAATCAAGAGGGATTTTTCTGTCCTGAGGAGATTGATCCTGTCATCTGTATGCATCCAAACAGTTCATTTAGTCCTGTTTGGATATTGTGTGCTGTCAGTTCCCTCAGACCAGAGTGAGTTTGCTGTGGAGAGCAACCCTAAAAATGGAACAAGTGATGTAGGGCTTCAGACCTCCTGAACAAAAGTCCTTGGCTCAAGTCTCCACCGTTTGGATGTTTCATTGGCCACTCACTGCAAGTCATTAAATCTCACCAGACCCAGCAGCACGGCCTATAAAAAAGGATGGTGACACCTAAATGGTGGTGCTGGCACTCAGCCCATAGCCTTGTTTTTACAGTGATTCTGATAGACACTTGTTACTCTTGGTCGTGCTTCTCTCCCATTCTTGTTCTTTTTAATGGCTTTAAATGTAATTGCTGGAGCATGCAAATGTCTCCCTACCCAGATGTGTTAAAGTCTTAGGTCAGCCTTTTTGCATGCATAAAACTCTCCAGACCCAGATTTAATGAAGACTTGGGAAATGGAAAATGCAGAGAAGTAGTGAATCTGGGAACAAGGGCCAATCCTGAAGACACCGAAAAGACTGTGAACTCCCACATAGATTTCTGCATTCAATTCATTACCAGTTGGTACTTAGAGATAACATTATGGAAGTTTTTGTTTCTCCACTTGGCTTTAATTGCCTTCCTTATTAGGATTTATCTTTCTGATATGGCAAAATATTATTTCAATAGATGCTGCAACGTTATGCAAAAGAAGTTGAAAATTATTTCCCATAGAACATTATTAATGAATGTTTATGAGTTTCAATGCAAGCAATTTAAAGGGCTCAGAAGATACCTTTCTTGAGAGCTCAATTTAACACCATACACGTTTGGTTTAAAATAAACTAAGCTTCATGTTTGGGGTTTTCTTTCTTTTTTTTTCTTTCTTTTTTTCTTTTCCCCCTTCCTCTGGAATATATGAAACTGTTCTTCAAATGCTAACTAATCTAACCAATTTTGTATTGAAGCATGAATGCATTTTAATTCACTATTCAAACTGTTGTAGCAATGAATATTTCTGCATCCCTAGCAATATGTTGAAAGAGAGTTTTTTGTTGCTTTTTTTAAAAAAAAAAAACTTCTGCAATTTCTTTATACCGTCTGATTAAAATCCAATTAATTACAAACACAATTAAACCTTTCTACCACAGTTTGCAGAAGAAGGTTGATGAAAGTAAAGTTGTCAATCAAAGATCCAATAGGGAGTAGCAACTTGTCGTCTACATAACTTTTAACCAGTAAAAATGTTAAGCTAAAATACTACATTAACAGTGTATTGCTGTATGCAAGTTTATTAGGAAATATCTCACTTCTTTGATTGTTGCTCTGCTTATCATCAGATCAATACAATTTTGTTTATATGGCACCTTTCTTGACAAAGTCATCCCAAGGCATTTCACAACAATAAATGTACATATAATAAAAAGACAGTTAAAAATACAATAAGAAGAAATTAAGCACTAATGTACAATCCAATCCTATTGTGAAGTCAGTGCTGACAAAGAATAATTTGGTGGCACCCAAACTTTTTTTTAAATTCTTGTTTTATTGACATCTTGAAATTTTATAAAACCCATAAAACGCCTAGACATAACAAATAGGGAATATACATAATATATATCAGAATTTCTCTCAGTCCACACTGTCAATTGGCATAAATCAGCTTTTCCTTGATGACTTCTATGAAGCTGTAGAAAACTATGATTGGGTCCATTACGTGTTGAGCTAAACTTAAAAGACAGAACACATTTCTTATCATTTGGGGGTTTGAAGTTGATACTGGTTGAAGACAGGTTACATCTTTGTTTCTTTGCTAAAATCACTGAAAGCTCCCTGGAGGGTATATATGAAACTTCTTCTCCAAAGGGCAGAAAAGTAGGAGATAAAGTTCTCTTTCTTATCCAGGCTTTGAATAGCGGTTGTGGCAGACAGCTAAGCACCACACAGCCACTCGCTCGCTCCTCTGCAGGGGATGAGGAAGAGAAATTGAAGGGTAAAGGTATGATAACTCATTACTTGCATTAAGGACAGTTTAAAAGCAAAACCCACACGTGCAAGAAAACAAAAACAAAACAAGGAATGAATTCATCACTTCTCATAGGCAAGCAGGGGTTTATCCATCCCCAGGAGAGTTGAATTTCCACCACACACAATGGTTACCTGGGAAGACAAATGGCGTAACACTGAACATCCCCTCTTCTTCTTTCCTAGAGGTTTTATTGTTGAGTATAATGTGATATGAAATGGGACATCTCTCTGGACAGTTGGGATCAGCTATGCCTGGTGTGTCCCTTCCTTGGACGCCTCCAATTTGGTCACTGGCAGACCAGAGTAAGACACAGCAGCCCTCGATGCTGTGTGAGCGCTGCTCAGCAGCTACTGAAACATGAGTGTGTCATCATCCAAGAGAGTTTTTGACCTCAAGATGTCTCAGGCTGGAATTCTGTCCACAATCTTTGCCTCTGGCTTGCTTTAACACAAAAATTTAACAGAGATGAAATCACCAAGCCCCCTCACCTCCCCCACTCTGCTCTCATTTGTTATGCTGTCCTCAAACTCACTACTGTCCTCCAACACCTCTGAGATTGCTTACTCCCTGCACTTTTCATGCTGCCCCTGCTTCACCTGTCTGCCTCTTCGGGGCAAGGGACTACAGGAAAAGCAACATGACTAAACCCAGTTCAACCCACAGAAAACTATAACTTGTGTCATCTGCTCTGGGACTATAAGGAGTGGATGCAGCATGCCCCAATTCAGTGAGGAGAAGAACCTACAAGGTTTCATGCTTCAATGCATTCTGGATGATCTTTACACTAATTATTGACCAGAAATTGGGGCGTAGTTATGGGGGCATGTGCAGCCAGGCAGATAGCCTAAGTTTGAGAAAATCTGAAAATTATAGCTTAAGAACTGTTTAAATAAAGAAAAACAAATAAGCGCAAAAAAAAGGCCAAACAATTTTGAATGTCTCTTTTGGCACATTCATGTACTTTTCCTTGATTGAACTCAAGTGCACCTTAGCGGTAAGTATGCCTTTGAAAAGTTCTGCTAGTACTAAAGCCTGTAAACACATATTTACGTTTTTCCCCCCCTAAATGATTGGCCCAGGCCACTTGTGATCCTACCTGAAACCAACGGAAGCCCGCAGTGAGATTTGCTCTACCAGGTTTCAGTCTTCAACATCTGATTTAGTCCTTGAGACACCCTGTGTAGTCAAAGGTGAAAAACAAGGCATTATTTCTTTGTCTCAGAGAGCTGTTTTAGGGTGAGGTGAAGCTTATCTTTATGAGTTCCTGGGGTTTTTTTCCAAACTATAAAGGGAACCTATAAGACTATAAAGGGAATCTAGTGCAGCTCACTTCTATTTAGATGTTTACATTTAGTCAGTATCTTCAACTCTGTACTGTGCAAAGGTAGGGAGGAGCCACTAGCCAAAGACAAAATGTTTTTTTTTTTCTATCCAGACATTCCTCTGCTCCAACCCTGAGGCTGTCCCCCTCCCCCACGCTTTTTAAACAAAAGGATGTCACTTTTCACTAGTGGCTAATTCAGATGTGAGGCAAAGCGAATGACTGGGAAGTGTGTAATAATTACAGCACAATGTGATGATCCTCTAGTGTATTCCCTGAAGAAGTATGATCTCCGAGAATTTCTGCTAGGCCCTCTTCAAGTAATTACTGTCAATTCATGCTTATCTCCCAGCTCTCTCTCCAGGTTTTCTTTCCCCTGCCTTCCTTAGTGAAGATACTGGTTCTGACAAAAGAAGCCATTTGTCAAGGAGCTGGCATGCCAACTTTTCCCTCCCATTCTTTGCTGAAATTATGCAGGAGATTACAGTCCAGCCTGAACCAATATGTACCTTATCACCTCAATTAATAGAGCACATAATAATCAATGTCAAATGGACATTGGTGGTAGCAGATATAGCTATGCCATTCTCACAACCACTCCTGGACATCTTCATTTTCAACACGGGAAATCACGGAGGGCTTTCAAATAGATCACCAAGGCTGATTCAGTAACTGCAAATTCTGTAGCTGTAACAATCCTAAAAGAGTATTTTGAACACAGACTCTTCTCCTCAGGGGCCATACTGGAAGGGAGGAGTCTCTTCAAGGAATACCTCAAAAGATGAATGTTGCCTACACGTAAAAGAACAATGGATAGCTTCTCTTGGGCTTCCACAATGATGAACTTGATTTCAGCTTGACCTGGCATGAAGTGAAATTACAGCCTAAGCCTTGTTTACTCTCTCAGGGTTTAGACAGGGGACCTTTGACTTACAGTTTTTGTGCAAGCCTGGTTTAGGCAATAGCAAATTAAAATCCTCTAATGACTAAATACAGGTGGATTCCTTCTCTAACCTCTACATTATTTAACTTTAAATTCTTGAATGGAAAATGGAATTGTCTCAAACTTCCTGTGAAAGCAGCAAAAGGGACTACTATTTAGAAGGTTTAACCATCTAGTACTGCAAAGAGTAAATCTACAGGAACAAGGAAAAGTAATCTGGTGTATTCATGTGCTTTTGACAAAATCTCAAGGGTCATCTAGCAACAATTTATTTTAACCAAAATTCCCATCCTTGTTTCTTAGACTACAGAGCAAACATTAGACTCTTCAGTTCTCTGAAAGTCTACATGATCTGAGATTCTGAACATGAATTCTGTTTGTCTGTCCTTTCCAATTTCTGTGTGAGCACACCCTAAGAAGCAAGGGAACTTCAGAGTCCATCTGCACTATTTTGGTAATCCTGCAGCTGTGATGGTGCAGGACATGAGACTGGATGTAGGACTGGCACGTCCCACTGCTAAGCCAACTTCTTCCATGTACCTCTGCCACCAGACAGGGTTGCACTTTGGCAACTGAATTGTCACTGTTCAAGAGATTGCTCCTCTTTCCTGAAGTGCGATATTCACCTTCTACTCTCTGGTCAGTCTTCACCTCACAGGGGAAACAAAGTCAGTCCCCTTGAAGAAATATGCTGTGTGAAATTTTCACCTTTTTTTGTATTTTAAGCATACATTTTAGTTTCCAGGCTGTCTATACAACATGTGAAGGGTAAAGTAAGAAGGAAATAGGAGAAAGGTAGAACCCTCTACCCTGACAATTTGAAGAGGGTGCTTTAGGTTTATCAGATGCTAGCATTTGCCTCAGGATTTGGGCTTATTATGAGCTTGATTTAGCTGTCAACAAATTGATCCAAAACAACTGTCTTCCCCATACTAGTTCCTTCAAGCCATTTAGTCTCTCCAGAGGATAGGTCCTTTTTTCATTTGTGTGTTTTGTGTGGTTTGCTTTTCTCCCCCCTCCTCTTTTTACCCCCAGCACTGTCAGTAGTTCACCCAATAACTTACTTGCTACCACATTTTTTAATTTCCTAGTATTTGGTGGCTGAAGAAATTCAGCAATGCCCTCTGAGGACTTGCACAAACATGTCACTTCTTTGCAAAACATCCCCTGATTTTGTCAGTTGCATGAGCTAATGCCAGTGAAACTCCAATGCTTTGGAAGAAAATCCAGGGGCACCTTGAGGGGTTTATTTTTTATTTTTTTTGTAAAGTTCAAGATGATTAATTATATGGGACTCAAGATATGTAAAAGTTATCCAAGTTTTCACCATTAATCACATAAATGAACAGAAAATAATTAGTTCGTAGTGACTTTCTGGCTTATTATAATCAGCCCAACTCAAATCGACTTAGCCCAGAGAGCCAAATATAGCAAGGAAAAAAGCTCGAGGCATTTTTTCGCTATGTGTTGCCTGTTATCACACAGTGAGGTTTCTGTTCAAATGATGTGCCTTATTAAGGCAGGCGAAACCCATTTAAACAATGTATCAGAAATGCAGACAAGCTGCAGAAAAATACATGTATAAAGGGTATATTTTTCTTGAAATTTATTGATGGCTAAGCCTGCTAAAACTTTAGAAAATGTGTTTTCTAAACCACTGACATTATGTTTTTCTAGTAATACAATTGTGGGGGTTTTTTTATTTTTAATTTTGCTGTCACTCCTTTCTCCCCTCTTACTTCTCTTTGTAATGGACTTGAAGAATGGCAATTATTCTCTTTTATTTTACTGGCTTAAACCATGTGCTTATTAGAATAAATGTTATCATTACCCTTTTTATTTTATGATTAGTAATTTTTTATTTGATTGCCAATGCTTTTATCGTAGGCTTAAAGTCTTGAATATTACATGTGATTGAACAATAATAAAATGGAAAGACCTGCATATGATTCTTTCATTCTTTTTCCTAATAAATACAACTTAAATTCTCAGGGAGCTATTCCAAAGGTAGGTACCCCATGTTATGTCTAAACTGTTGTTTTTTCTGTCATCTATGTGACTATGAAACCTCATGATCTTTGGCATTTTCATTGTTTGCATGACATCATAAAATTACAGAAACATTGAATCATTAAGGCTGGAAAATCCCTCTAAGATTATCGAGTTCAACCATTCCCCCACCACTGCCATGCTCACCACTAAACTATCTCTCCCAAGTGCCACGCCTACATGTATTTTAAATCCCTCCAGGGATGGTGACTCCACCACTGCCCTGGGTAGCCTGTGTGAGGGCTTATGAGGACCTTTTTTGATGAAGTTTTCCCTAATGTACAATCTAAACCTCCCCTGGCACAGCTTGAGGCTGTTCTCACTTGTCCTGTCCCTTGCTCCCTGGAGCGGAGCCCTACCCACCCCCGGCTGCCCCCTCCTGTCAGGGAGCTGTGGAGAGCCACAAGGTCCCCCCTGAGCCTCCTTTTCTCCAGGCTGAGCCCCTCAAGGTCCCTCAGAAGCTCCTAACACGTTGTGAGAGTATTCCAGATCCTTCCCCAGCTCTGTTCCTTTCTCTGGACACACTCCAGTGCCTCAATATATTTCTTGCAGTGAGGGGCCCAAAACTGAACACAGGATTTGAGGTGGCCAGGACTGTTGGTAAATGCTGGAAAATGGCTCAGAGCACTTCTGACAGTTCCCTCAGTCCCCTCGAGAGGATCCCATCTGGCCCCATAGGCACATACATGTCTTAGTGCAGTATCAGGACACTTCTCATTTCCCTTCGGATTATGAGGGCTCTGTTCTGCTTCCCATCCCTGTTTTCCAGGTCAGAGTGCCTGGAGAACAAGAGTTCTTACTGTTAAGGACGGAGGCAAAGAAGGCATTAAGTACCCCAGCCTTTTCTTTTGTTACTGTGTTTATCCCCATCATCCAGTAAAGGATGAAGGAATATCAAATTGTACTAAAGTTTGTATCTTAAAGTTTGGAAATCATGGTATCATCAGGCTGCTGAGATAGACGTCCTGCCAGGGGATTTTCATAGCCAGCACACTTAAGCAAGTAAAGTGATAAACTCGTGAGTACATAGGAGGGATGTCAGTGTCGCATGTCACTAGAATAGTGATGTTGAGTCGGAAAAGAGGCATAATTGGGTAAAAACTCAGGCAGGATCCCAGAATTTTCTGTGGCATCAATAATGGAGAGGCAAGGCTCATGAGATGTTTCTTCTGATAAATTTTTGCCCTGTAATTTCAAACTGGTGATGCAGAAATCATTTCCTGTGTTTTGAATTATTATTTTTTAAAGTTTTGAAAGCTGCCTGGAACTACAGCATGCAACTAGGACAATTCAAATTAAAAACTTTCTCTGTAGGTAACATAGCTCAAAGGCAGAAATGAAATCTGGTCACAGCCATTTTCTAAGCTAAAGAGGCAAAGTTGATGTATGCAGACTCCAGCCTCACAGGGTAACAGTATGGGGGAGGAAAAGAGGTGGTCAGAAACTCCAACTTCATCCTCTACATAAAATTTTCAAATATGAACTTTGAAGCAATCATGTAACCCAGTATTACACCATTACAGAAACAAGCCTGTTAATAAGATTAGATAACTCAGCCTCCTTAAAGTTATCTACCTCTGTTTGAAAAGCACCTTTTTTTTTTTTTTTTTAAATCAGTTTATTCCTGTACTGCATAGAAGACTTCTCAGTTGTTTTAGCATGGAGTTTAAAACAAAGAGCATGGAGGTACCTGGAGACATTGAGATGAACAGGTAGCACCTTTGCAAGTACCCAAGAAATGCTGAAGACAGAATATTCAGTCTTCCCTGTCATGAATTTGATATTTTCAGCCTCATACAGAGCTCAAATGCTTTCTTTAAAAAAATAAAATCAGTGCTCAATGCTTTTAAATCATCACTGTTAGAAAGACAAATGCCCAGTTTTGCTATGGTCATCCAGAAAATGAAAACATGCAATTTTGGGTCCCTTTTGATTTGCATGAGATTTTCCCACTTCAAAAAGTTTGATTCAGATCTCTGCATATCTTTTCTGAGGAGAATAAATACACAAACACCCCAGGAACTGGAAAGTTACAGAACTCAGGAGCTCACAGTATATGAACTCTCACTGATTATGTATTCCCATCAGGAAACATGTATAAGAGATCATCAAGACCTACTTGCTTATTTTTTTGGGGTTTTTTTGTCTTCCCTCTTAATTCTCTGGTAAAGCATGTTCCAATGATTACAGAACCATACCCCAACCAAGAATGGTTTCCTAAAACAGGGAAGTGTAACCACTTCTGAGAGAGACGCTCCAATCTGAAATCTATAATTTAGTTCACTCCTCAGAATATGTTGTGACATCTCAGAAAACTTTTTAACTCTCTGGGTAGGGGATCAGACTGAAAATTACAGGACTGTAAGATTGTGAAGATTCTGTGCTCTGATACCAACCCACTGAACCTTGACTTCATCATTTTGCCCTCCTGCTTTTGCACCCCTATTTTGTGTGTTCAGACTAAACTCTTCTTGGCATTGCCATTCTGTTATTATATTTGCACAAAAGTATATTGTTGCTAGTACAAAAGCAACTGGAAAACAGCTGGAGCCTCCAGCCACCAACACTGTAAATAATAATAGATTTCTTTTCTCTAAAAAGCGATGTACGTACATCAAATAGGGTCATAACATAAAGATTTGTAATAAAATAATAATAAAAAAAATTGAAATACGGTTGCTAATAAAACGCCTCTTCAAGTTTTCTCTTTCATAGTCCATGTGTATGTGTCTTGGTGAATGTGTGTGTGTGTGTCTGCAGCATAACAGCCTAATTAGATTTTGCATATTATATCAAAACAAGTGCAATCACAGTCACCATTTATTTCTTGGCATTTTCTTTTTTTTTTTTTTTTTTTTAAAGAACTTTCCCTGAGGACACTCTTACAATTGAGCATTTATTTATTATGAGTAACAAAAGAAATTTTGATTGTTCCAGCAAAGAAATACACGTTGATAAGCACAGAGTACCACAGATAAAAACAACAACAACATAAGTAATTAAAAACTCTGGAATTTAAGGAAGAAATTCTCTACTGATACACCTCTGCAGAATTTAATGAAATTATGGTAGAGATCTGGGGCCTCAGAAGAAGGAAATTCTTGAATATGTGGCCATATTTCCCCATTTGTCTAGAAGAACTTATTTTCTTCCATCTTAGGCAAAACAAGTCTTACTAATATGAAATCTCAGCCTACCTTGTTTGGAAGGTTGAAAATATAGGTTTTTGGGGGTTTTTTTTCGTTTTGGTTTGGTTTGGTTTTTGGGTCCTTTTTGTTTGTTTTCATGTTTGTACCCATGGTGGGAAGCAAAGGAGCAGCGTCACACAACAGTGTTGCAAAGAGATTCTACATTAGGTGTAAGATCATCCATTTTCTTCTGGATGAGAACACACAAGGAAATTGCCCTGGAGAGAAAAGCTCCTATGCACCAGTTTAACAGTAATCATTTTATTTATTCTTTCACCTCATTGTGAGGTTTTCTGTGCCTCTTTAACCTGTGGTAGGAAAGGATGATCTATATCACATGCAGAAGTCAGATGAGAAGGAAATATTGTAGCACATTGAGCTTTTAAGCAGCACCGTGTATGGGAACATCAATCTGTTAACTGCTTCATTGTACATTACAGTATTGCAAAAAAGATTATTTTTCTTAAAATTGACAAAAATACTTACAGCTTAAAAACTTGGTTTTTTATGAAATTGTGATTACTTTGTGTATGAGGATTCGTGTCTTAACATTTCATAGAATGTTAATAGCTAATGGCTTACATCTGATAAATGTCCCTCCAGCTGTTTTTTTATTCTCCTTTCAAAGAATCATGGATTCAATTTTTTTTTTTTCCCCCGTGGAAGTCAAGTTATATGAAATGGTAGACAGCAGTGAAAAACTTATTATTCATTCCAGAGTGGCAAGACCTAAAATTTCTCATGAGAAATAATGCAAATTTCCCCCTGCCTTGATTATCCACTCTGGGTCACAGTAGTGCAACTATTTCTTTTGTGGTATAAAATTTGGCTTTTGGATACAATGGTTTTGGTGTCTGGTGTTTTTGTTTTGGATTTTTGGGGTTTGTTTTTTGGGGTTTTTTTCCCTTTTTTCAAAAAATCTGTCAGCTCTAAGCTGACAATTCATTCAGTTAATAGAAGACAAGATATTTGAGATAAATATCAAGTATGGGAGGACATTGCTGCAGCCCCAGGAGCATTGCTGGAGAAGGATTCAGGTGTTGATTGGGAAGTATTTGCCCTCCCTTGGCAAAGCATAAGGGAAACCAAAAAAGCACTTCTGGGAAGAAGACTTAAACACTACTACAAGACTGGTATTTCTAACAAATAAAACACAGGTGATATAACAGCTCCATCAGCAAAATGGAGATGGAGGCAGGAGGCCTGGTTATTTGAGGCAATGAATTTGTGTTCAAGAGAAGAGTGCTAGTAAGGCTTATCTGCAGCACTTGTTCTGAAGGGAACAGCAGCAGTCCATGTGAAATTATATGAAAATGTATGAGAGAATTTTTAGTAAATTCTTTGGGGCATTTGCCCAAATTTAGTCACAGCTCAAAATCTTCACTCCCGCCTTATTAGTTTAAAGCTGTGATGGAAACTCAAAGTGACAGCGCTGTCAACACACTGAGACATAATGCTACAGAGCACTGTGCTTCCGGGCCAGCAAACGAAACACCAGCTTCCAAGTGAAAAGACATCAAAATAGGGGAAAATGCTGTGCATTATCATCATATAATGCTATAAAGTAGAACAGCACATTTACTAAGGAAAGCAGGGGCAGGAGTGCACGTGTAGGGAGATTTTCTTCATAGTAGTGCCATAATCGGGAGTCCAATTTATTTATCTCTAATTTGCATGGTGATGGGATTGGCTACTGGTAGTAGCCTGCTATTAGTCTGAACGATTACAAAGAGAAAGAACTTCCCTCTTTGATGCACACATAAATAAAACAAAGGGAGAAAACCGTGAAGGAAAGACCTAGTGTGTGCTTCTTACACACAAAAGCAAGCAAGACAAGATGAAAAGGCTTTGAAATTATATTTAATGCTGTAGCAGCTCTGTTCCTGCATCATAACTCCATTAAACTCAACAACTGAAAGGATACAAAGAAGCTTGGTCTCTTTGTTTTCTGTTGAAGTTCAGACCTTTCACACCTTCCAGGGCTGTTCTCAGACAACAGTGTGTAGATTTACCTGCAGAGGAGGAATCAACTTCAGCTGTACTTCTTCCTTTGAAAACACAGGAGGAAATCACAAAATGAATTAACAGGGCCGTGGAAAACATCACATTTCCTCCTTCCACCTGCTCCAGTCAAGCCTACACATCAGCCTCCATCTCTAGGGTTGAAAGTGTTGGTTGGGAGGAGAGTGGGGACCAGAAAAGAAATGACACATAATGAGCACAGCTCATGTGACTCCATGCCAGTGGTCAAACACCATGGGCTTTAGACCTTGTACGGGTGCACTTCATACAGAACATTCAATTTCATTAGAGAGTGACAGGGAGTCAAGATATTCTTGGTGACATAATTACACATAGAGAAAACAGTATTTCTTCAAGATCTACATGGCTTCTATAAAATCTCTCTTGTGTCTCTGGACACAGGAGGGCTTGTTAGCCTGTGAGGCAGAACATGAGGTCTAGGAGTCAGTCCCTGGAAATAGCAATGAAGACTTGAAATTTCTCCATTAATTTGACAAGAGACCAAATTTACTCCCATCAGAAGCCCCAAACCAGCCTTTCTCCCACTCACACGTGCAAGGACACATACAGTCCTGATTGACAATTTGCTTTCATAAATTTTCCTTGTTACTGCCGTAAATACGTAACTATTTTTACTACTGCAGGTAAATACTCTATTTTTAATAATAGTGCAAAAAAGACCTTTAAAAAAGACCAAGATACTGAACTGTCAAGAGATTAAAAGAACCCACAGAACAACACAGAAGAGGAGAGCACAATTAAAGAGCTTTAAGTCTAAATGGAAGTGCTAATCTAGGTGTATTGGGAGAATTACAGCCACAGAATAAGTTGTCATACAGAGAACTAAATATATCAAATCCCTGGTGTTAGAGCAGCACTATTATGAAATACATGCAGTCCCCTGGTGAGATGCCAGAAGGAAAAGGGGAGGACACTGTTTACTTCCTGCACCTTCTCCCTCAGTGGCATAAGGTAAGGCAATAAAACTCCTTTGTTGGCATCATTGCATCCACTACAATCATCTTTTAGTACAGCGGTGTCAACAAGGTGATGTCATTTTTCCTGTCCTACTCTTACAACAAATACATCAGCCAACAGTGGAGATTAGACTTTAGAGACTTGGTGATCTGTAAATCACCATTCTGTAAAACCTGACTTTTTTCTTCCTGTGAATAACGGAAAACAAGCAACCCATCATGAAAGTGAATAACACTGCAACCCAACTGATGGTGTGTTATGAAGGTTTTCTCCTAAACTTCTTTGCTCCTCACTTGCAACAAAAGTGCAGAAAATTCTACAGATGTATCTTAGATACACAAAAAATAGACTAGGGTTTTATTTAAAAATAAATGTTCTGCTGTATAATTTCTGAAAGAAAGCAGAATCAAAAAGAATTATCTCAGTTTTCCAAAATTGAGTCAATTCTTTTGGCTGGTACAAAGACTCAACAAGTTTGTGAGAGCTACTGATGAACAAGGGCCTGTAGACCATCAAGAACCCAACTGCTATGACATCTGGGACTATTTGCCATAGTTTGTGTTCAGAAGTCTTAGTGATTTTATGTGACACAAGACTTTTGCTTTTAATATCTTGCTACACTTTTCCTGCCTCCATGTTTTATGTTCTTTATGTAATTTTCCACATCTGAGATGTTAAGCATAAAGGAAGCAGCCTTAGTACTGAAATGCACTGTGAAACGAAATTAGGAAAAAGTTGAATTTTGGCTCTGAGCTTTCTTTGTGCTTCTTTGTTCGTGGCTCCAATTGGCACTGTTATTTGAGAAGCAAACCTTATTACAAACACCACCAATTCCCTTATTCCAGAGGTCAGTTTAAACCTGGCCTACAGATTTTCATGATAGACATCCAGGTGGCATCAATTATCTGAGTTAAGATATCCTTAGAGTTTCACTGGTTCACACAAATTGAGGATATAGTTGTACAATTTTTCAAGCAAGGTATCTGCAAATTTATTTAATGAGAGTCATGACTAAATAATGTCATGGAGCCTCCAGCATCTTAATAGGAGCACTTAATGACACATCAAGACTCGATTTTCGCCGTTTTACTTAGAATTTTTTAGGGGTATGCAACACTGTTGTTCCTTATCCGACGTCCCCATGTCTATAATAGTAATTAAATAAGCATTATTTATCATTACAGAAATTTTCAAAAACACACAAAATACAAAGCACTTCAAAAGACTTCAGGGCTTTCGCCGATTCCATCCTTACACACTTTTCATATCGTCTTCAAGGACTAATCAATATTCTAGTATGGAATTCACTAAGGCACAAACATCCAAAAATCTGATGTTTGAACTAGCAGCCGGGGCTCCCTTCACAGAAACACTGCCAATTTCAAAAGGAATTGAGACATTTTACATTGATCTGACACTAGGAAGTAGACCTACCCCTTGCTTTTGGCTGAGGAGGAAGATTAGCCTATCACCAGCCTGGACTCAGGACTGGATTTTCAGGATGATGTGGCTTGATTAATAAACCCCATTCATTCAATTTAGAATGATTCACAAAAGCATAACTCTTTTCCTTTTTTCATCTCTCCCACATTCAGCATAAGACACGTTAGCACCTTTCAGTGCTTTAGAAGAAAATATATCTTTGACAAAAAAGATGCAAAGCCTTTGAGCTTCTGTGCCAGAGGAAGAGGGAAGTTGAGCTCAAAAACCCTGCTGATGTCCCACAATCTGGCAATAGCACAGTATTTGTTAGCTGAGGTTAAGAAGTGGACTTCATCCCACATTAGAAAGGAGAATAACTCTACACTGTGTGCTAAACTGACCTGAGGGAAAATTCCCATTAGCAGGATATAAAACCAAGAAGTCTACTTGTATTATAAAAACAGAGTAATGCAACTTGTTCCAGGGGCACTGTTTGCTCACACAGCTCACAGGACAATGAGGCCTTATTCCTCATTGTGGCATCATTGTTGTAATGAAAGTAAGAAATAAATGCAATAAAAACACCCCAAAAGGCAGAATAATGCCTGCCTTAAAACTCATAAGATTAATAAATCAAGGATTGATTTCAGGAAAGGAAATTAACCTGCTGAAGCAAAATACAGTAAGCTCTGACACAGAAAATGCTCCCTAAGATCCCCATGGTAGTTTTGCTCGAGTAGGGAATGTTGGGCTCAGGCTGTGAGTGAATGCTGATAGTCTGTCCTTTATAGCTGGCAAGGTTTAAACACAAAACAACCATCTGTGGGGAGAAGGAATGGAGGGAAAGGATAGCACTCTGGTTCCCTGGACAGTAGACCTGGATCCTTGGCAGATAAAAAGCAGGAGATGACAGACGAAGGACAAACACACGGGAGTAGCATGGGATCTGTGGCAGTATGTGAGAGGATTACAGACTACACCCAGTTATACAGTGCTGAAAAGGATATGTACAATAATTGTCACTGTGCACAAATGGTGCCGTCCATCTCAAGGCCTTTCAGTACTTAGGATACCCATTTGGTGAGTCCTGAATAATTTCTGGTGTTTCAGCAGCTGCCTCAGCTAGGACTGCAGCATCACTCTGAGGAAGCAGCAGATCTACACGAGCAGAACTTTAGGAGGATTACCAAAGTCCGTAGCAAAAAAAGACTTCTTACTGCCACCTGGACTCAGAAGTTGGTTACGGTTGCACTGCAGAACTGAGAGCTCACATTCCTTGTGAGAAAGCCCTGTCATCATGATTGCTAAGTGCTGCACGTAGTTCATCTCGCTCCTTAGTAAGGTTTACTGGCTTAGGCTCAGCATTTTATTAACATTGCTGTGAGGCCTGCTGACTGGAGCAATATTGTGCCTGGACAGTTCAGCATGTGCCTGGCTCCATGAACAGGAGTGTTTCTAAATGCCTAAATCACATTAATTGTATTTTGGGTACAAATATGCTGGTTTGGATCCAGCTGTAAATAGATAGCTCAAGGTTACATGCTAAGCCAAAGCTGAGAATTGTCTTCCCCCTCTCCATGTCCAGCCCTAGGCTATACTCTGATCTTTTAGTAGGTTATGCATATTCATGTTTTCATAGCCTCAGGAACAGGACCTTGTACAAGGCCTCAGACATAGACAAAAGTCTTCTCTTGGTGGAAAGCAACATAAAGCAGTAGAGCAGAAAGGCAGACCATATGCTAAAGAGAGGATGAAGCCGAGGGAGGCTCCCAGACATCTCTCAAGGACTTCCAGTGAGCTTGAAAGCTGTTTCTTCTGCAGATCTTCTTGCCTGCAGATATGCTGTTTGCCCTTTGAAGGATGAATTCTCCCTCCAGCACAGAAAGCCTGGTGGTATGCAGAAGGTATGACTTTCCTCTCTCCTTGCAGCACCTTTGTTCCATCTGTAATCTACTGGGGCTATACTCCCTCCAGGCTATAAAACATTAGGATCCTGAAAGGGCCCTACTTCTGCTTAAAGCATCTCCCTTGAGCATATGTTGAAGTACCATGTACAAAGACTAAGAGATACATACATGTAGCCCCACAGTCTTAATCTAATTGGCAACCCAGTTATTTAATTGGATTTCCCTCCCTGCTCCATAGACATTTATTCTTACCTTTGGATTTTTCATACTTATGTAGCAGCATCAAGCACAACACAGTGGATCCATTATCGGAGCCCCCAACACAAATTTCATTCATCAAAGTACCAGCTGCAGACTACAGGTCCAATCCTCATAAATTACATTGGAAACCTTAATGGAGGTGTCATTCACCTCTACTGTTATCAGAATGATACAACAAGAGACATGTATGCTTTAAAAATTAAAGTCTGTGCATTCCTATCCATAGTAAAGCCAGCCTGTACAGAAGCTTTAATATGCAAATTGAAAATTATTAATCAGACCTTCACAAAACAAGGTGAAAGGCTTTGTCCTTCTCTTTCAATACAAATTCAAAAAATTATTTTTTGCTTTGGCAAAAAGCAACTTTCATAACACGTTTTTGATTCTGAAAACTTTCCAAGAACTTGTGCACAGAAACAAACAGGACACATGCACCTTTGATAGTCAAAACTGAGTTTCCTAGTTTAATTTCTTCACCAAAAAGGAACATAAAATCCTAAATGTCTTCTGCAGAGCCTGACCAGATCTTCACAAAGCTTGTCAAGTCTTGGTACATAATACCCTTGCAGCTAGAGTTGCCTAATTTGGACTGGGTTTGATAAATCTTTTAAAGTAGGAGTGATTCTCCGCTGGATGAAGTTATGGATGTCATGATGATGTATGATGGAAACAACACCTTCAGTGAGTTTGTACCATTCTCATTAGAGTGTTGCCAAAACCCACAGATAACAGAGCCAACTCATAAACCAGCACCACCTTTACTGCTCTGATACTACAGAGACACTCTGGCAGCCCTCGTGTAATGCAAGGATCAGACACAACAAATACCGAAGGAGGTTGTTTTAAAACAGGATCAA
Source organism: Falcunculus frontatus (assembly GCA_013398115.1). Taxonomy (NCBI): domain Eukaryota; kingdom Metazoa; phylum Chordata; class Aves; order Passeriformes; genus Falcunculus; species Falcunculus frontatus. Next base: position 948,807 of record VZRV01009990.1, read on the forward strand.
TCTGCTTTTCATCTTAGTCTTGCAGTTTTTCTAGCAGATTATTCACACAATTGTCCAGCATTGTCACACTGAGCATAATTCACTCATCCTGAGTGCACATAAAGCGCAACTGGGGAAAATCGACTGACAGTGATTCATGTAAGGAAACCAATGTATGTGATACAAATGTACTTGGGCGGTATTCAGTTGATTAGCTTTGTTGGCTTCACTTTCCTTTTTTGACTGAACAGTCCAGACAGATGTTCTTTATACTCTTATTTTTTTTTTTCCATGTAAGACCTAACCCAATCCATTCAAAATCTTGTATACTTCGTAAACTGAGGCATCATCAAAAACAGCTGCATATGGCAGTTCCGAACAGGCAAATCCAAGTAAAATGAAAAAGACACACTCCTCCCCTGAAATAATTAGAAGAATCCTATTAGAAGAATCCTAGTCTTAGAGAGTCAGAGGGGAAGTAATTTTGGATCAGGAGACATTGTAATTACCCAGGAACTGAAACAAAAAAAAACAACCAACCAACCAACCAATCAACCAACCAAAAAACCTCAACCAACCAAAAAACCCCAACCAACCAAAAAACAAACAAACAAACAAATAAACAAACAAAAAAACCCAAAAAACCCCACAAAAACAACAAAACAAAGAATCAAAACAAAACAAAGTTGACCTCCACAATTATTTTTGTTACAGAGAATTATTACTGTCTATAGAAACAAAACACACAGAGTAGATTAAGGAAGTCAATTAATTGCTTTTATTTATTTTAGGGACCAGAAGACTCGAGAACTAGGGAATTCTGTTTTCTCTGTTGATTGCTGCCATCTCCCTAGGCCCCAGGGATGTTGCTCACAGGGAGAACCAAAGTCTGTATTAAGCGCCTTGGACAACACATCCCATTTGTTTCCTCCAAATAGCAAAGACACAGCATGGTAATTTCTTCCCTCCAAACATCATGATGTGTCTGGAGAAGGGTGCTGACTGCTGGATGTGGAAAGAGTTAACACAGAATCCTGAAGGAAATAGGTACCTATGTTTCTAGCACCAGAAGAGTGAAACAGTCTTTATTCTCTCTGTGACCCTGCACTGCCAGCTGCAAGCCTTTCACAGGCACAGGTTATTACATGGCACTTGAGGAATGCAATAGCTCCCCTCCATTATTCTGATGAGGTTTTTTGTATTTTCCTTTTTTTCCGAGAGCACTGTGTCTTTCCCTGAGAATAAGTCACCAGGAGGGAGCTTTTTAATCTGTCACTCAGGGACTCATATAAGCAAGTACCTGTATAACAGGGTTTGTGGGATCTGGGGAAGATTGAGTTCTTCAGTCAAGACTTGAAGGTGTGACCTCCTGATTTAGAAGACAGAGTGCTACTTCTGGAGTTTACCACTTCCACCATCCTCCCCATCTGTTTTTGTCAAGCTCAAGAATTGTGCTGCCAGTGGAAAAGGCTGCAGTTCTTAATGAAATCAGAAGTGCTGGGAATTAAATCTGTGCTTTCTGAAAGATCATCAGCACTCTGTTTTAACCCCTTTTTCTTTCCTTTTTTTTTTTTCAGATTCCATCTTTTTCTCTGTTAAAAACTTTTAGATAATAGCTTTTCTTCTTTTTTAAAATTCATTTCCATTATTTGTTTACAAGGATGATCAGTAGTAGATTTTTTTTTTTTAATTACTGTTCTTCATTATAATGTCAGATAAAAGTGCAAAACAGACAAGCAGACAGACATATAGCTTGAGAAAAAGCTCAGTAAACCACAGGAGACAACTATGGAGAAAAGATACAAATACTGGTTCTGTTGGAGCAAATCTGAAAAAAAAATGGAATTGTAAGCATCAAATTTTCAGGTGATAACTAGTGGTTTGAATCCACAGCAAAGGATACATTACTCAATTTACTTCTAGGCTTACTTCCAGCTGTGTGGTAAGATGACCCTGACTGGACACGAGGTTCCCAACAAAGCCACTCTGTCACTCCCCTTCGCATCTGGGCAGGAGAGAGAAAATACACCAAAAGGCTCATGGGTCATAATAAGGACAAGGAGAGATCTGTTGCCAGTTACCAACATGGGTAAAACAGACTCAGCTTGGGGAAATTGTTTAATTTATTTCCAAGAAAATCAGAGTAGGGTAACGGGAATAAAACTCAGTTTCTAAAACACCTCCTCCCCTCCCGCCCCCCCGCTTCTCGACTCAAATTTACTCCCGACTTTCCCGACCTCCTGCCCCGCAGTGGCACAGGGGGATGGGAAAAGGGGCTATGTATGGTCAGCTCATCACACGCTCTCTCTGCCACTCCTTCCTCCAGGTGTGCTGACTCCCCACCCCCTTCCCCTGCTCCATCGTGAGGTCGGTCCCATGGGAGACAGTCCTACATGAACTGCTCCAGTGTGGATCCCTTCCCACAGGGTCAGTCCTTCAGGAAAAGACATTCCAGTGTGGGTCCCCCACGAACCCACGGGTCCTGCTCCAGCACAAGCTTCCCGTGGGATCACAGCCTCCTCTGGGCTTCCCCCTGCCCCAGCCTGGGCTCCTCCAGGGGCTGCAGGTGGATCTCTGCTCCCCCGTGCCCTCCCTGTGCTGCAGGGGCACAGCTGCCTCACCATGGGCTGCTCCAGGGGCTGCAGGGGAATCTGAGCTCCAGAGCCTGGAGCAGCTCCTGCCCCTGCTTCTGCACTGCCCCGGGTGTCTGCAGGGCTGTTCCTCTCACACATCCTCACTCCTCTTTCCTGATGCATGTGCTGTTGTGCACTTTTTTTTCTTCCTTTCTGTTTTCCCAGAGGTGTTGCCACCATCGCTGACAGGCTTGGCCTTGGCCAGTGTGGGGCCCACCCAGGATCCAGCTCACATTGGCTCTGCTGGACAAGGAGGAAGCTTCCATCAGCTTCTCACCCCTCTAACCCCCTGCTACCAAAATCTTGTCATGCAAAACCAACACAAGCTGAAATAAGAATGTGAAAACTGGAGGCTCCAGACTTTGGAACTGATTAAGTATAAAGAGCCATAGTCTCAACATTCATCACGTGCCATGGCAGTACACCTGTCTACAGAACCTGAGGCATTTGGAATTATTCTTCATCGAGGCAGTTAAAAATTCTTTCTAAAGACGTTTGGCATTTTGATAATGCTTTCCTTTTTTTTTCATTGTATCTTTTTTCTTTTTTTCCTTTTTGTTTGTTTGTTTGTGGGTTTTTTGTTCATTTGGGTTTTTGTTTTGTTTGGTTTGGGGTTTTTTGATTGTTTATTTGTTTGGTTGGTTTTTGTTTTGTTTCCTTGGGGTTTTTTTAATTAAGAGATAGTACCTGGCTGCACCCAGTACCAAGGAGTGAGAGCTGTTGTCCTGTGGACAGAGCACAGGACAGGCGATTAAATTTGTCTTCCTGTCTTTCCTAATTCTCTTCTGTGTGGCTTCAGGCAGCTATCTTCCCTATCTTTCAATTCTTCCATCTCTGAAATAATAAATGATCACGAGCATCTTTGTAATATTTATTTATATTAAGATTTATTGTGAATCTTCTGTTTGGGTGTTATTATAGTGTTCATTATTGTTAATAGTATTGTTATTATTATTATTATGCTTCTGCACTGGTGAGAACAGTTTAAAGCACATACCACTGTGCTGGGATCTACAGCTTGCAGTGGAAAAACTAGCCTGAAAGATAACCTTGCCACTAACAAGGTAAAAATTAGAGCACCAAGCAACTCAATAGCCTGCCTCACTGATAACAAGGCTTTCAAATACCCTGAGCCAGATTCTGTTCTCAGCGAGATGAGTGAAAATCGGAGCGGTCCTGCTGAGGTCCACAGGACTATAGGGAAATTACTGAAAATCAGAATTTGGCCCAGTGGTACTTAAAATAAATGTGCTCACTCTGAAGGGCCTGATATGCATTGGTGCTCAGTGTGCTACACAGGGAAGGAAAAACAACAGAGACACACACATGCTAATTAAAACTGCAGATGTGACTTGGTGGCTAGATTAAATAACACCTCTGGAAAGAGGGAGAGCTGCCAGATATAAAAGCAGAAAGCTCCTCAATTAAATTTCTCAAAGGGCTTTTGCTGATCTAATTTCTCCTAATTCCTAGATACAGAACCGATAACCCTCTCTTTCTGGGTGATGTCTGTCAGTTCAGTGATGACCCGTACCTACTCCCAAGTGCACTTTAACTTTTTCTCCTTAGAGTTTTCCCAGTAGCTCAGGTGGAATTTTAGAAAGATTTCTTAAACATTCTTATTTTCTCCTATTTGGGTGAAAATAGAGCAGGCAGTGCACATGTGGGACTGAGGCTACCAGAACAGCTCATTTTCAGCCCTTTTTAGTTTCAGAGTGAGATGCAAAGCCAGAGTTACAGACAGGACAAGAGTCATCAATGCAGATGGAAAACACATGGGTCATGTCTATGTGTGCTAAAGTCAAATCTTCACATTGCTTCTAATCTCTCAGGCAAAATCAGTCCTATTTACACTAGACCTGGTTAGTTGGCTTGCAAGGGATTTACAGTGCCACCAAAAATGCATGAAAATTTTCTTTTGGGTTATGGCAGCCGCTGAGGACTTTAAAAATTCACATCATTGCTAAGGAAGAAAAGAAACAGCACGCCAAAAACTGTAAATGGAAAACTGGAAATAAAATAAAGCTAAGCCTCTCAGCCTGGCTTATCATTGCTGGAGACGTTGTCTCCTGTGGCTGCTATTCCTACAACAGCTGCTGTGTGGCATTGCTTCCCTTCAGATGGAAAGGAAACAGTGCTCAACACAGTGAGTCAACAGCGCTGGCTGTAGCGCTTTTCTTCCAGACAGCCCTATTCCCTGTCCTCGTAACAAACTGTTCTAATTGTTATGTTGACTATTATGGCTAAAATTGCAATGCTCTGCTGTTCAATCTCTTTATTTTTTTTTTTTTTGGTTTATATTTCTTTAAAGCTTTGGGGGGGGGGGGGAAAAGTGCCTTTTAGAAATTATTTTTAAGGAAAAAAAAAAAGAAATTCCTTGAAAAATAATCTGCTGTCTATAAAATCTATTATGAAATATATTTCAATTAAAAGGCTACATAATTTATATGCATAAGCTTTTGTTCTGTCAAGTTTATATTTTTGTTGTCTTGTCATAATGCCCTGAAGTAAGTACTTTTGAATTTTAAACTTTAGCATTTATCTTAGCAATCATGCTGTGAAGATAAATATCCCTTGAGGAAGATACACAATTGGATCTTGTATACTAGTAAGTTAGGCTTTGTACCAGTTATTACTGCACTAGGAAGCATGGGGGTTCAATAACAACCATTAGCATTTAGAGATACTCTGTTTATGTTCAGTGTATTGTACATGCATCAGTTAATTAAAGCCATGCAATGGTTATGATCCCGAAGCTCAGCTCTGGAATCCTTGGAAAACATTCGGGTGGCATAAAAAGGTCATAAATGAGTTTAAAATGTTCATTAAAATTTTGCCTGGTGCTAAACTTTCTGTAGGGGTCTTTTTCTCAGGTCTCTTCTAGCACAGGGATATGGAAGCAGCACGGCTGAGAACTCCTGTGGTAAAGAAATACTTCAGAGCAACAGCAGCAGCTCCTGAAATGGAGGGCACTCTTCATCTTTTCACCAGTTTAAACAGTTCCTGCACCCCTTTGAATGGTCATTGTGAGCCAAAAGGGTTCACTGGAAAGACACCTTTTTTTTTTTTTTTTTTGGACAGGATACTTTTCGGCTGGCTCAGTACTTTGATCTGGTTTACTCAGTGGCCATGTAGAAATGCCTGGGGCCAGCACAACAAGGGAATACATTGAGAAGAAAACGTCTTGGGACAGCAGAAAGGTGAGGACAGTTACACAAGTGAGTGTTCAGCTGTCACACATCTCAGTTTCAGGATGCTAATTATGTCAGGTATTTAACTTAAGTAAGAATGTGGTCACCTTTAAGCTAATCTGAGACTGCACGATTATGAAAGCAGACAGCTATCCTCTGTGACACAGCACCAGCTCTCAGACAGCCTTGTGGTTAGCCAGACTTTACTGAAAAATCCAGGAAAAAAATTATTAGAAAATGTGCTAGTACTATGGGAAAGAGGTATTAATGGAGAGTGGAGAATAAAGTAAAATATGTGTTTGTGCTTTCCTGATACCTGCAAAGATGCAGAACAGCTGAAACTGATGGCGAAATTGTCCCTATAGACTTGCTCTAGACTCTTTCACTTTGCTGACCACTGAATAAATATATGGCCACTTGACCACCTAACTAAACATTAAATTAATTTTTAAATAAAAAATTAGAAGCAATAAGGGCCTTTGAGCCAATGCACAGGGTCCTAGAAATAAACCTGATTTACCAGCACATGACTCATATCATTCTCTGAAAGAGGGTCTCTGCTGAGAGTGATCCTGAAGGTTCTTTGACTGACATGGGAACAATCAGTCCCCCCTAATTTGGACAGGGAGCCTATGACTAATGAGGAGGTGACCACTCAGCTGGAGAGCAGGTGAGCCACAAGCTGGTCCCAGTCTCTCCCTGCTGGCTGCTCTCCCCCCCACTTTGCCTGCCAGCCTGCAAGGAGTCACTGCGGTGGTTATTTATCTCTACAGTGAGGACTTGCTTTCAGGCATAGTCTTATTGATTTCAGTGTTGGCTATACTGCTTGTTTTGTAACCTGAACAACTTATACTCTTCTCTGCCAAGTTGCATGAAAGCCAAGCAGGTATCAGGACCCCATAACATTTCAGAGAGTGTTACAACCTTTGTCCTGTGCTGTTATTGCCTTTAGGCTTCATAAGAGGTGAGGATCCAGATTTATGATTCTTATGCTTGCCAATATAAGTCCAAGAGCCTTTTTTCTTTTTTTTTTTTTTTTTTTTATTTTGATCCTGGTTCCTGACTTCCTACAGAAACAAAATGTTTGTGATCATGATCATTCTGCCTGACTCTAACTCCCTTTTCCCTGCCAAGCTTTTGGAGATCTTAGCCATTTTCAGCTTACTAGGGAAGATGAAAATTTATATTTAATTTTTAAAGCATTTTTAGGAAAAGTGGGGATTGGTTCCCAGAACAGCATAGCCAGGAAAGGATGTTCTGCCAGGAAGGATGACTGATCAGTTGTCATCAGGTGTTACAGCCCAGCAGTCACAAACAGCTCTGGACCCATTTCTAATTACATTGATCTTGCACTACCTTGTAGACTTTTAGGGGTATAGGTTGGCCGGAATATTCTGGGACAGTGTGGGGACTTTTAGTCAGTTGCTGAAAAATAGGTTTCTGTAGTTTTGTTTCTAATGGATGTTAGATTTATTTCCTTTCTTATCCCTGTTGACTGCTGTCCTGATTGTGACAATCTTGTTTTTATATAACGAATCTAGAGATACTGCCCCAGTCAGCTGTTCGATGCACTGGGAGCAACTGTCTGTCCTCAGCATTTGATACATTTTTTTCCTCTCTCCACAAAAGCCTGAGAAAACAGGAAAAAAAACCCTTAAGGCTTGCCAGAACTGTGGCAGATCTCCCTCCCTGGCTCGGATAAGCTGGTGGGTAGGAGTATTATGTGCTAAGACTGTGCTTTGCAGCTGACCAACTGCTCAACTCAGATTATTCAGAGGAAATTTCCTGAAACCATACAGGCAAAAATATCCTGACAGGGTGGTACATACACACACATATATTCAGGTACAGAAGGTCTGAGATTCTCTTTCTGAAGGTAAATGCTGCCCTGATCAATTTAGATTGAGAGTTCAGGCAGTCTTACTTGCAGGTGAGATCTTGCCACCTATTTTTTATTTACAAGTATTAATAAGAATTCTTAAAGAATTTCCCTAAAGTGCAGTTCTTTTAGAGCTTTCCTCTGCCAGTCCAGTTTTTCTTCTATGCCTCTCACTGTGACATCCCCCAGACAGCCTAGGCTGACATTTGTGATCACTGCTACCATCTCTTTAGCTTTACAGCATCGTCTTTAACCATCTTAGGGCTAAATTTCAGGCCAGTATGTGTTCTGTGTCACCTCACCACCAGATAATCCCTCTGGGTATGATGCACAGAGCAGATTCCCCCTCCTTCCAGGACAGTAGGGCACATACGCATTGTACTACCACACCACTCTTCTCTAGCAGATTTGTCTGTCCCTGAATGCATTCATGTCTTGGAGCAGAAAATAAGAACGAAAAAAAATTTGTAAAAATAAAAATATAAATACATAAAATAGAAAAAAGTATGCTCATATGTAGTGTATGTCAAATCAATTCTACTCATGTCAAAACAGCTATCCTGATATTCACTACATGAGGGTTCATTTTATAATTTCTAGCAGTACAAGCAGCTGTGGTTCAGTTTTACCTGCAGCTTTCACAGAACACCAGTATTTTAAGCATGCAACAAAACAGCAAACCACAGTGTAGCCATTGCTTCCTCGTAGCTGGTTGCTTATTTTAGACAGGAAGAAATCTGTTCTTTTTGAAATATAATGGAAAAGATTACTAGCCACCAAATATATAGCAGCTGGAGGTGTCAGTTTGAATGCAACACACATATCAAAATACAAACATTTTTAACAGGTTCTAGTGCAAAACCAAAAAAAAAAAAAAATTAGCAACACACTTGTTCTATCCATGCTCTATGCTTCCATGTATTTTTATAATTTAAGTTTATTAAAAGAAAATCTGATGAATGCATAAAAAGAAAAGGATTCATTTTGCAACTGTAACCTAATCGGCTCCAAATCTCTGCAGGTTGTAGGGCACACCACTGAGCTGAAGTCATGTTGAAGAAACAGCTTAAAATGACTCACACTCCCCGGTTTCTGGGTAGATTAGGTATTTGGGGGGAGAGGGAGGAAAGGGGGATGTTTGGGACTTTTTGTCATTCTTTCCCCAAAACAGAGAGGAACAGCTTCAAATGCTGCAAGCATCCTGTTTGAAAAGGTGACTTCAGAGTGCAGGACTACCTGGATTGATTTTCCCAGACATGGGAAGTGGCACTAGGTGGGCTGCGTGATCTCCAGACAGCTGTGCTCTTTCTTTGTGAAACGCTTTGAGATTTACGATTTCAAGCCACTGGTGCAAAGGAAAAAGACTTAGCAAAATTAAGAGAGAGAGAAATAAGTTTTCTACAGGATTTTTAAAGCAATCTGAACAATTCTATCTGCAGGGATATTATTCTCCCTTCAGATTTATCATATGATGCAAAAATTCTACAGAAGGGGTAGCATCCTTTATTAAATTAAGGGGCTATTTAGAGTAATTTCTATAGAATCCAATTTAATTTCTATAAACCCCTATAGGTTTCAATCCTTTTCCATTCTGTAGGATTTCTCCATAGGGACAGTTATTAGTGGCTGCAGGATTTGATTCACAGCAAAGTTGTTTTGTAGAAAGGAAAAATGGCTTCACTAGGAAAGATTTTAATGTAAAGCAGTGTCTGCTTTTGCAGGTAAGATCTCTAGGCTGCTCCTTCAGCCAGACTGGGACTGGATGTACCCACGGTGGTGAAATAAAGCTATATAGGGGTACAGTGAACTTTGCCTGAGTGACATTTGGACTGTTCAGTCCTGAGAAATACACTCTTTTTTTTTTTTTTTCACCTTTTTTTTAGTATTTTCGAGGCACACTTGCACAGCCATCAGCTGAATGGGAAGTCTGACTGCTTGTAGTGAGTAACTCAGGTATAAAAGCAAGTTCTTTTAAGGGGGAAATGGCTCCTTAATCTGCCATTTGGTAGAAGCTGGCCGTTTCTCAGCACCAAGTTGCATCCTATAGATCTACCTGTGATCGTGCAGCTCTTATTGCCCTCCCCATTACCTGACTGCTTGCCAACAATTTGAGGCTGCATTTTATGAGGCAACAATACACACGGGCTCTGCCAAAGCCGGCTCAGAACAACGCGAAGAGCAGAAGCAACTCAGCCAGCAGCGACAGTTCCTCTACCTCAGCTCAAATGACTAACTGGATAGGAAAATCAGATTCACAGACTCTCTTAAACACTGAATCACACTCTTGTGTCTAAAGTACTTTGCAAACACATGTTCCCAGTTGCCTTTCCGGCACACTGTGGCCCTTTGAATCAACAGCAACGGGAAGGAGCGCAGACCCAGGGTTTCATTTTGCCAGCAGCCTGCAGCAGGGAGAGCGTGCAAGTCGTACACACCTTAAGTTTTAGCGGTTGCCATGGCGATGAAAGGAGGCATTACAAAATGCACAAGCTGTTGAACATGTTGCGGGAGCTGAGAGGAAGGGCTAAGAATAAACTTTGGGCTAATTCTCCGTAACGGCGCGCTCCAAGCAGCTGCTGCTTGGCCAGCATCACATCCCAGCATCACATCCCAGTTAAGCAGCTCGTTAATACGAGGCAGATTGGAGCAGGAGGGTGTCGCCCCGCTGAGCACTCACGGGTCCTCGTACCCAGCACAACGGCTGCAAATGGAACGTTCTAAAGAAAGAAAGGGCTAATTTTGTTATGATGATTATTATTACTATTTAATTCCCCATTTCCACGGGGCTGACAGAAAGGATTGTGCCAGCTGCCTGCGTGTGAATAACCCTTTTATATTTTAATACTGACTGCAAAAGTCCCCTCATGACGAAGGCTGTAGTGATGAGCTGGAACAATAGGAAAGGTGCCCCTGCAGCTGAGACAGGAGCAGGAGTTTTGAAGGGGAAGGAAGATGAATCTCACCCTTCACCATTTCTGTAGCTGCGTGTGCTCACTCCCAGAAGCACAGAACAGAACCACAGAACAGAATCACAGAATGTACTGAGTTGGAAGGGAGCCACAAGAACCATCCAGTCCAACTCCTGTCTCTGCACACAAAAAAGGAAGCATGTCAGGGGGCCTGGCCCCTTACACTGGGGCAAAGAAACCTCCAGGGTATTTTTCAGACGGAGCATTCCTGCCTCCCAAAACATCCTGACACAAAGACATAGGATCACACAGAGCTAGCAGGTAAATGCTCTGTGTGCTCCTTGTAGAAAGCTGGCCCGAAAGACAATTTTTCATTTTCCATATCCCTCAAACCTGTGCCTCCACACTCACTGATCTGAGGCAGAGTTCTTTAGCGAAGTCTTTTTTTTCTGCCTGACAAGAACCCACTAGATGGCAACATCCCTCATCCCCTCACCTAGCACTGCCAGAGCCGGATCGCTCTTGGTGCAGGGGGCTGAGTGTGTTGGGGGGGTGGCAGATAAGACACAGAGATCTTGGATGTTATCATGTGCTGAGATGTCCAAAGTACAAAGAGAAACAGAGCAGCAGAAAATTCATTACCAAACTCATCCTAGCTTTAAATAGAAATTTAACCATTTAACACTAGGCAAAGTGTGTTTTACCTGTATCACTTGATGACACAGAGACTTGCTTCTGAGCACCTGTGCAGATTTCAGGCCCTGCAACTCAAAAAGCCTCGTTCATTAAGGATATAAAAACTACAAACCCCAACAAAATCTGATCAACAAACTCCTTGCCCTCTGCTCTCACAGGCTTTCCCTACTGCCTTGTCTTTCTCTCAAGCATTGTCTTAAACTAATTTTGATTACAGGCTTTTTGTGCATGTATCTGTTTACATATCTGTAAACTTCTTGTCACATTTTGAGCATAACTTACAAGACTAATAGGAAACTGTCCAGGTTTCTTTGTGCACAGAACATAGGGAGGGCCCACCCCACCAGTCTCAAATGTACTTGCATGCACATAAGTTCTTGGAGGCTCTAGAAAAGCCCCCAAAACCATGCAGGGAAAATAAATGTGCTACAGGACCAGCACACATAAGAAAGTATAGCATGGAACTTAGAGGAAGGGAAAAAATGTGGATAGATATTTCCACGGAGTGTTATAGTGAGCCAGTATTAAAGGGGAGAGTGGGATAATATCACCATCTGAAGTGGCAGCTTATCATGAAGTAGAAAAGGTCAAGTTTTGAGTCGCCCATGTAGGTCAATATGCGGCACATTTCTCAGAGATATAACCCCAGCCCTGCCACAGGATCTGGTAATGATGTCCTGGATGATGAGGTACCTGTGATTTGATGATGAGAATGAAGCACTCAACCAACCCCGTGGCAGCCCTAGAGTGGGTCCTGCTTCACAAACTGATAACCTTTAATCTTCAGGTTTTATATACCCTCTTACTTCCAAAGGCAGGGCGGATGCATCTCTCATGAGAAAATTTGCCTATCAGCATTTGTTAAATTTGGGCTGGGTGTTTCTTCTCCCTTTTCCTGATACAGACTGGTTTCGATATTACTGTTATAGAAGAGTATTATATCAGTTTCAGTGAATTTATATCAGTTTCAGTGAAAACCCCCTTTCTTCTAACTAAGTGTAGACAGTGGTAGTGTAGAGGTCTTTATTTGACTTACTCCTCTTACGACTTCTCTCTGTTCAAAAAAGAGAAAGGGTTCTTCTGTTGTAAGATGTATCTCATTTTAAAGTGGCAATCTAAACTGAGTCTCAAAATCATCTAAACTGTGCCTCAGAAGGGTCTACTAGTGTTCATGGATTATAAACAGAGCCTTTAGTGACCTTCTCGGAGACAGCTAAACTGGAAACTTTTTAGTTACATGAAAACCCTTGAAGATGCTAAGTTTTCTCACTCCAGATGTTCCATCATAACGTCTTGAGTTCCCGATGGAAGCTGGGGCCCCATGAATAATCTGTTAAAGAATTACAAAACTGTAGAAACTATAGAAAAAAAAATTAGAAAACTCCAAATTATTTCCTGCAACATAAGCACACGAGGTTCAAACCAAACTCAGCCTTTTTGAAGGGCGATAAAGGAAGGGAGCTCTGGGAAGGAGTGCCACAACTGTTTCCACAGAAATTCATGCTAGGAATGCGAAAGCTGTGAGATTTAACATGTCGGCTTTTGTTAAGCAGGGTCCTACTAGAAATGTCCCCTATCTGCCCCCCTAAAAGTGAAGGGAAAGGGAAGACTGAGAGGAGATTCCTTAAACATGGATAACTAGAGCATGCCTGGCATAGAAAGATTAGCAGCTAGATTTTTTGGAGCACTGCAGTGTAAGGAAGACCATCCACGCAACAGATAAAACCCAGAGGAAATATCTGCAGGGCAACAAATAGTGGAACTGTGCTTTTGTAATGGTTAAAGCTAATGCAATAAGAAGGCCCTCAGCTTCAGTAACTCATCCGTAACCCTCTGGTGTGGCTCACTGCAGGTCTTGCAAGGAGCAAGGGACTGGTGATGTCTTATCTCGTGCTGACCACTCCCATCTTTAATCAGCAGATGAAATCTGTGCCACGGCAAATCATAGACCTGCAGGAGCACAGGACACTTTGGCAATGGATTTAGATAATTTTCCTCAAGCTATTTAAGAGTGGTCACTAAGGACGTATGTACACTGAACGGTGAGGGAAATTAACACTGCCACACATTGGTTATCCACACCTATGCCTGAAACGAACATGTTTCCAATTAAAAGTGAAAGAGACAATTGTTGAAGTCACTTTGGCAGTGAGAACCCTCCAGCTGCCTCTAGATTCCTGAATAAGTGAAATGTTTGACACAGAAGCATATGTTTTTGGCAACGTTGTTTAATCCATGTTTTAAAGGGAAAATTGAAATTCTACAAGGTGTGAAAAAAAAAAAGATCACTGGAACATTTTCTGTTTGGAGTGACAGAGACCATGTCACCCTTCTATTCCTGTTCTCTGTAGACTTTCGTTTTGCAAGAACTGCCTTACAAATGAACAGAGAGGGAACATGCTGGGTAGGCACATAGCAGGAGAAAGCAGAGGTAGCAGCAGACTCCCAAAACAGTCACACTCTGTGAGATACTGAAAAAGGGACTTGGAAGTAGAAACGCAGCCTGAATTATAAAATCAGTGAAATCTCCTACAAGATTACGGCACATGTTTAAAAATTTGGTCTTTCTATTTGTTGTTGAAGCTGAAGGGGTGGCATGTAGACAGGGAAACACAACCTATAAATGTAAGCTGGTGACAAGTTACGGTTTACAGGCATCCCACAGCTCTGCCTCCCAACCCAGAACCCAGCCTAGACTGTCTCTCACTTTAGCAAGCCAGAAACTTGGATAGGCCCAACTGAGTCATCTAACACTGTCTACAGCTACAAGCATGTAGCTCTAACTGGAAAAGGACACAGAACTCGGTGGCTACATGTGCCTTTGGTGCATTTCCACAGGGTTTGGTTCTAGAAACCAACACTCAGCTAACTTATTTTACAAAGTCTACTCTTGATGTGCTGAAGTGTAATATTTTTCCATATATAAAATATAAAATCATTGAACAATTTCAATTTCATGCCACAGGAAAAAAAAAAAAAAACAAAAAACCAAAACAAACAAAAAAACCCTCCAAAAAACAAACCCCACCGATTTTTTTTTCAATTAGCAGCCAAAAATAAAAGAAAAAAAAAAAGCAAACAAAAGCCAAAAGAACACCAAAACTGTAAAAACTTAGCATGTATCACATGCTTCTGCCAAGGCCTGCTTAAAAAGAAGTATTTATTTCCCTTCTATGTTTTCTATTTCTTATCCAGTCTTTACCCCATTATAATGTGTTTTCCTTCGTATTCCATGACGGCTTAGTTTCCTTAACAGCTTTTTGTAAGAGAATTTCTCAAAAGCTTCTTGAAAGTCCTAATAGATTATGTCAGCCAGTTCTCCTTTATCCAATATTTATTTGACACTTTCAAAGAATTCTAGTAAATTAAAGAAGCTTGATTTTCCTTTACACAACACACATTTCTTTGTCTGTTACATATCATGCTTACCTAGGATTTTTTATAATCCTACTTTTAATTATCACTGCAGTCCATTTGCTGAAGTAAGACTCGCTGGTGTGTAATTCCCAGGATCATCACTAATGTCTTTTTAAAAGACGGATAAAACATCTCCAGCGGATGATGTTAATGAGAGATTGTACATTTCTGTGCAGCTCAACCACTTCGTCCTTAGGTTCCCTCAGCATCTGGTCCAGGTGGCTTGTTACCCAGGTTGGAATCTAGCCAGGACAGAGGGGTTAACACCTCTACCCATGAGAAAAGTGCTCTGAAATCTTTAATGGCCAGATGCATCAAGAACATCAACCTCTATGTATCTGCTCATATTCAGCTTTTCCAGGAGCATGGTGCCCCATGCTGGGAAAATATCATGGCTTTCATCTGTGGACTCAAAGGGCAGAATTTTCTTGCAGTTTTATAGACTACGAAACTGATAGAACCATTTCAGCCATTTGTATACAAATATGCAGCAATTAGAGTGAATGAATGAAGCTCATTCCATAATTCCACTGAGCACTATAGTATCATGTAATCAGTTTATTCTACCTGCAACATAAAATTCTACTTAGTTACACAAGAGTACATTTTATCAATTATTGATTTATGAACATCTAAGGCTTTCTTCAGTCACCATTTATGCTCTTGGTTTTATCATCTCTGCTGTGCTGAGAGTAGTGTCATCCAGTGGCATAGTCTATACTACTTAAAATTCCACATACTTCAGTAGATTACCCCATTAACCATTATGTTTTCCAGGCTGTATAGATTAAAGTAATTAAACTTGTCCTCAAAGACCTAGCTTCTTGATTATGGGATCATTCTACCGCCTGCAGCACATTTGAGGTGATTTGCAGTAATATTGTCTTTGGGAATTTAGTGACCATATTACACTGACAGCAGTGAGAGCTGGTGGCCTTCGCAAAAATCCAAATTTCATCTGTGCCCCTTAGAAAATACCTCACAGAAGCGTGCTGGGGCAAGGCAACAGTGTTAGGGGTGGCTGGATGGCTTTAGGAGATGGGAACTGGCCTGTGTAGTCCCCTAAATTAGGGTTTACTGTTTTGGGCTGTAATGAACTTGCAACTGTGTTCTGGTTGGAAGTGACTGAAAGAGGTTTACAGAAGACTGTACATTGGTGGGTGTGAAATGAGTTGGATTACATCAGCAGAAAGAACAGGTGCCCATATCATACTTAAACCAAAGTATCCCACTCAATTCTCAGGATAATAACTGCAGCATCAAGGCCAAGGATAAAATGAGAATGGTGACTAAACTGCTTTTCCCTCCTGTAGAGGTGTCCCTCCAGGTCAAACGAATGCATGTTGGTCTGAAAATCTGAGGAAAGCTGCACATTTTCTGACTATGCTTTATCTTTTCTGTGGATAAAAGGGAGATTTAAGAATGTCAATCCTGCATCTTTCACTGGCATGAAATTTGCTAAAAAATGTGTAAAGGAGGCAAAAAAAAAATTGATGCTTGCAGACAGGCTGCTGATGCATTGTGGAGAAATTTTCAAAACCATTCCCTTTGGAAATAATTCATCTTGTGTGTCATATATTTTTCTCTTTTTCTCTGTACTTTTTCCTCCTTACAAAGGACTGGAAAATAGGATCCTCGATGCTTAAGAGTTAATCTGCTTTCGCTACCTATTCCTCACCTGCAGTCAATATTCCCCCTCTGTGACAACCACAGCTATGAATTTATTTATACAGCAGCAGTGCCCAGGGGCCCCAGTAGGGATCAGCATTTCATTTATAATATGCAGCAAAATATAGCAGAGTCCCATGTGACTTTTTTTCTTAATAAACAAAGGATGAAAGGATATAAGTGGTTCTTCCCATTTTACAGATGGGGAACTGAAACCCAAAGAGATTAAAAGGCAGATGCAGAAAAGAATTTAGACGATGTACTGACTGCCACTTAGCCTGCATCCCATATACTCATTACTCTGACTCTTGGCCATCTGCTTTTGGAATGATCTCTATATTTCATGGATTCTTAGGTTTTTGACTAAATTTCCCTAGGGACATGTATTTCTGCCATAATTTAACCTGAATCTGGAGCTGCCCAACATCTATTTCAATCCAAAATTCCCAATGGGATTCAAAAACTGGATTTCCTTTGCTTGGCTCATCAATGTTCCTGCTGGATTGAGCTTCATATAAAATAGTGACAGTAGACCTCTTGTACACAAGAACCCAACAGAAACCAGGAACCTGGATGACCTGATGCTTGGTTTTCCTTTCTTTTTCTTTTTTTTTTTTTTCCTCCCATGATTTTGCATTAAATCTAGAATCTGGATGTAGGCTTGTGTCCTTTGCGCTTTAGATGCAAAGTGCAAAGGAATTGTGTTTAGTATACCATTGCCCAGATAAGATACGAGGAATAAAAATGGAGGAGTGTTTGTTAACAGTCCTGAATTTAGAAGTTGAACACAATTTCTGGACTCCAAAGGCCTATTTTTTTTTTTTTTTTTTAAATTTATGTCTTTTTTGGGGGCTTATTTGTATTTTATTTAAGACTGCTGATCCAGTATGGTGGTCTAAGCTAACCTGAAACAAAACACAGGTGTTTTGACTTATGCAAATGTACTTAAGTAAGACAATTGAAATTAATGCTACCAGATAAATTCTACCTGATTAAGACAGAAGTTCCTGGAAAGGACATTGCAAGGAGCTAAGTCTCACTGCTGCATCTCTTTTTTTTTTTAGTTTATTTCCCATATAGCTGGGTTTACAAACCTTGCCAGCTTTAGAATGTTCCTGGATTTTACTCTGACCCTGGCTACAGCTCTGTCTGTCTTGTCTTGCAGCATTCACAAAGGGGCAAAGAGTAAAACAATATTTCTCAGAAATTCTGCAATCCACACCAGTGAGGAATATTTCAATCTAGTCTGAGGTGTATCTTTAATTTCTGAGTTCTTCTTCTGTGTTCAGTAATGGTTCCAGGTATCAGAGTTCATATACAATGAAAGTGTCTCTGCTACGGTCAATTCAGGGAAAAATTATTCTTTCTCAGAATTTCTGGGGCTATTCAAGACTATTTAAGTACTAGGGACACTGCCAGATAGAAGCTTAGTTGTTATCATTTATTCTTGGATGTTAACATAATTTAACATTATGGAGACAAGCCATTTTGTGCCACTTGTCTTCAGTTCTGGAAAATAGTTCCAATAGAATAATAATAATATATATGGTATTGACTAATGAGTCAGATTAGGAGTGAGACTTTTATTGTCCTCTATTTCTGGAAGTTCTTGTTTTTTTGCATAGCTGTGCATTGTAATGAAGAACAAGATTTATATTGTTTTCTTGTATAAAGAATACCAGTCTCTGAGCTACAGTAAATTTGCATGCTTTCACTGAAATCCACAGGACCGTGATTAAATTTGAACTACCGATTAAATCTTTTGTTCAGTTATCACCCAGGTTCTTAGTGCTTTGCAAGATCAAGCTGCATGGATCTAATCCAATTATCTTTGCCAAAGGAAGGTTGACTTTGACTACACCAGGATGAGTAACTGTGTATCATGATTTCGGAGCCACTGTAATGAAACCCCCTTGTTCTGCAATTATGCTGGGAACTTTCAAACACTCATTTGACAAATGCTGCGCTCTTGAGAGGTGTCAGAGTGATTCTACTGAAGGTTGAAGTGTTTCATCTCACCCCACAGCAGAAAAGGAGCAGGTAGCTGCAACTCATCCGTTCTCTAAGATACCCCAAATTGCCAACCCCCACTCCCGGGACTCGGAGATTTGTAGTGACATCATTATATATTCCTTGAAAGAAAACCTGTCCCAAGTGGGTCAGGGAAAAAGGCTCAGAGAACAGCCCATCAGCAGTCTCAAATGTGTGCAATACACATGTTGATTATTTGCTTTGACTCCTTCATTTTTTTTGCCCTACCCCTTTTCCTCCCTCTTATGAGAGAGACGGCTTTAGTGTTCCGTTTAATAACAGTCTGGGTTAGCCAGCAACGTAATTTATTTCACAAACCTTTCGTGATCTGGTGACCAAAATGCAGCTAAATCAAAATCTTAAACAGCCTTGCTTGAGTTCTTGGGGAGCTAATATGAATGTTCATTTTGGTTCTTTATCTCCACATTGGAAAGTACAGTCAGCATCAGAAAGAGAAGCTGAGCGTTGTAGGTTTGCTGTGTTTTTCTCTTTGTGGCCTTTCTTTGTCTTTTCTCCCTCTCCTATTTCACACAATTGCCTTGCTTTCCCCGAAAAGAAGTAAATTAGCAACAACAGCAATCCTGGCCCTTCTCAGTTAAGTTTTTTAAGGATGTTTTTTTTTGCTTTTCTGTTACAAAGAACATTTATTACTATCTTTAACACAGTGTTTCAGTGTGTTAAAGCACACTATTCTCTCTAGAGGCTTTATTTTTCTCTTTTCTACAGCTAAAGGGGTACTAAAGGATATAGTTAGAGCCTCACTTAATCGTTTAAAATTTCATGCTTCCACCTTTTTTTTTTCATTCCCAAATGACTAAGCAGATTAACTCATGGTGCTAGACTGGGAGAAGCAGTCACATTAAACACTGTTCAGTGAAAACAATCAGAAACTTCCACTAAAGCAGAAACCAGGCTGAGGGTCTTTTCCCTGGATCCACTACACCCAGAGACTGCACTGATCTGTAAGCTAATGGATTAAGAAAAAAACCCCAAAACCAAAAACCACAAAACAAACAAAAATAAAGGAAAATCTCAGGTGTTTTGAAATGTGTTTTCAACTTGCCTATTCAATTTACTTTTTCCCAAAAACTTCTACTGCCTTCTGCCAGAAGAAGACCTTCAAACATTCAAGCTCAGAACAGCTTCAACCCTGAAGTCCCATCAGCATAAGTGAGAGAGATAGAATATGTTGCACAAATTTGCATGGCACAGCACACCTGAGACACACCTGTATGGGCCTGTCTGAGCCTTAGAATCATGGCTCCAAATTCTTTTTGAACAGTAAGCAAAATATTAGGACGTGGCATGATCCAAGCAGAGGTGTGCTGAACTGCATTTATAGGTACCAAATTTTACATTTTGGACAGAGGAAACAAAGCTTGCCATTTCCAGAATAGGTATTGCTTATGGTGCTTTGAGGAATATTTCACTCACGTTAGCCCAAAACACACATACAGCAGTAACTCAGTAGAGCATATATCTAACAATGGAGAGCTTAACTGCACTTCAATCCCATGATTTCAATTTGTGGCCAGGCAGCTGAACACATCTTCAATGATCCTTGGATTCCTTTTTAACTCTATGAGCTGGAATCCATCACTTCCCAACATTTTCAAGTGTGAGAATTTGAAAGGTTTATTCTGATCATTAATCAGCCCCTCCAATTAAGCACAATTACACCCTATAATGATAGTTATAATTATTGATTGATTAATCTTTCAACTATTAATTAAGAATCTTAATTAAAGGAGTTTTTTCATGTTATTTAAACTGAAACATGACTAATTATTTTATAATTTATCCAGTATGTGCAAAAGCTGCATTAGTTCTGTTGTGTTTTCTCTGTTTCACAGCTGCATTGAAAAAGCTGGATTTAGATTTTCAAAAGGAACAATGTCTCCATTCTTGAACGGCCAACTTGTGGATATCTTTGTCCATCCAGGTTTTCGGAAAGGGCTGAACCCAAAATGACTCTTACAACAGGAGGCACAGATTGATCACGCAAGATTAAATAGTTAATTTGAAAACCTTGGACTTTGCCTGCCAACTGTCACGGATATTTGAGCTATTATTCCTTAGCCTACAAGGTGTCTCACAGCGTGCAAGCTAAAGAAGTTATTTGTACTCGGGCATGAATGTAAGCACAACTGAAGTTGTACTATGTGAAGTATGATGCAAGGTTCTAGTCTCCAAAAAATTCCAGTCTCTAGTGTATTTATTTTGGCTATAACAAAACTGAAGCAGAGCTGCAGAGAATGAATTCACAAAGGCAGAGAAAGTTTCAAGATGATGAAGGACTTAGGTATAGTTATGAGCACAACTCTTCCTACTTGGGAGAAAATATTTTTCAACTACACTGTAAATTTACATAGAGAATAATTTCTAGGACTGCTTACCATTGTTTAATTCAGCCTTACACTTGTATTACAGTGGACAGAACTCTATCTTAATGCTTCAAAAATTATCTTTTGGGGGAACCTTTTATTTCCAAATAACTTTTTTCTTTTTCCCAATACATCCAAATTAATTGTTTTTCATGAAAACATGGTAAGTCTTAACTCTATTAAAAATGATGGATACAAGATCAAGTTTTTAAAATAATCCTATCAACAAAATTTTGGTGTCTACAACTAAATGAACCACTCTCTGTGTGGTTATTGGATAGAAACAAAGAATTCTAACTTGTGATTAATTTGATGCTTAAATAGATCCTTAAAATCACAGGCAATTGATTCTCGCTTACAACTTATATTTCTCTGTTGATTATAAAGGAAGGCAAAGATGTCTACCTCAGATATACAGCTCTAAACATAAATAAAATCAGCTTCTCCCTCTGTTTTGAACTCCTGCACATTCTATTTAAAATTTTAACTATAGTCTTTGCCAAAAACTTTCTACGCTGGCATACACATCCTGAGAATATTCATTTCATCAGTTGTTATGTTGAACATATAATGGGATTATTTGTGTGAACATAAATAAGGCTGGAAGAATCGCATTGTTTAGTCCAATAACACAACTGATCTTGGTAGAACACAGAGTAAAGACATGCACTTTTTATTAGGAAATTAATCAACAGGGGATATTGATTTACAAACTAATAGATTCTGTTAGAATAGATTCTTCTAACTATAAAACTTTCAGTCTGCAGAATGTTATTTTACCTTAAAGACATCAAAATGAATTGTTCCCTGGTTTTATTTTTCTAAAAGCTTTACCTCTACGGAATAAAAAAAAAATTATGCCATTCCCAGCTAATCCCTTGCCATTTTGAAAAAAAAAAAAATAAAAAAAAAAAAAGAGGGCAAAGAAGCTCAAAAGAATAAGTCAGCTGCATTTATGGCAGATGCAGCAGCTGTACCTCATTCTATTAGAAATGGGTTTTGTTGATAGTATACACAAGTAAGCTGGAAATTCTTTACAGCTCGTGACATATTTCAAACAACATATGAACTAAACTGCCAGACAAGGCTAAAAAAATTATAGAAGTGCCTGCTTCATAAATTCACTTGTATTGGACCCTGATGCGCCTGTCCCAAAGTTGGCAGAGATCAATAGAGGCAGAAACCTTTGCACCAAGAATTTACTAATCTCTGAGAGCTGGCTTGTTTTTCGGGTTGTGAGAAAACCTGCTTCTGTTTGGGAGGGATTGTTGCTTTTTCTTTGTTTTTAACCCAGCCTTACACCCGCAGATGACTACAGCAGCACGTTGTCAAGATAAGCTGTCTAGCTTAAATCACCCTTTGCTCCGTATCAGCAGTGGGATGAAAACACCACTTGGAATGGAACTTAAAGGCCTGGGATTTTTACTGAAGTCCTGATGATGTCTGTACAAGAGAGATATTCAGGAATGAATACAGTTCGTATTGTATGAAGTGCTGGTATTGACTTTGGGCAGCTTTTCACTGCAAGTTCTTCTGAGTCCTCATCAGAAGTCCATTGTAGCCAACTGAAAGAGTCCCCTTTTCTGTGAATATTAGCTGGGCTTGTACTTGTCCAAAATGTCTGGTGTGAGATTTATATTCTGAGACTGCAGTATGTTCAGTCTCCAAGTACGGAACAAATCTTGATGTATTTTCTACATTATTTGACCAACTTCCCTTGACTTTCATTGAGTTTAGATGAAGTGAAAACTCATCAGTAACCTGTACAGTCTCCTTCACAGTTTGAATATCAGTGACCTCTTTCCATCAATATCTGTATGGAAACCATGCTTGCCAGATCACAAACCATTTATGAACTTAATTTTGCATACGCTATAAATCATCTACTTCCAAAGAATCTGTGTAAAAATCACAAAATTGGGAAAATATCTTACTTTTTTATTTACTTATTTACCTTCCCTGACCTTAAGCATATAAAAATATTCTGCTAATATATCAACTGGTAAATATTAACAGATAGATTTAAACAGTCAACAAATACATTGCTAAAATAAGTTCTGATTTTAAAATCTTTACTGTTTCACCTATAGCCTTGTTAGCCCAGGGCTTAAATTATCTACTCACTTCGTGTCACCGGAGACAATAAATATTGGCAATCACTAGTTTGGGTGATTTTTCTATCTCATTCAAATTGTACCACAAGGTGAGTTCTCAGCGATGAACTGAATTTCCCTGAAGTTCACAGAGCTTTCGTTATCAGCATCTCTCCCTAGCACACAGGGCCCTGCGTTGCTCACACAGACAGCACCAAAATGCACTGCAGAGCTTTTAATGCATTCTGAATAGCTCTTGTCATTCAGGATCCTTCATTTCATGTTTCAGATTTTCCCAGGGGGCTTTGATGTTAATCCATTTCACACTTCTAACACATCTGTTCTTCTTCTGGCTTTCTTATCTCTTCTGAGCATTCAAATAAAAAAAAAAAAAAAAAAAAAAAAAGAAGAGGGAAAAAAAAGGAAAAGAAAAAAGTTTTAGCTGTCATTGTGCAGTTTCTGAAGCAAGACTTTAATGATGAAGCACACTCCAGCTAACTTCATTGATATTTGGTTTTAGACACACAAGGAGTTACATATGCACAATATATCCAAGGCTAACTGCTCCCCCATTACTTTGGATTTCTCCTGACTCTTTATGTAAATTAAGAAAAAGCTGCCCATCACAGTCCCTAGGAATAAGACAGTGTGGTCCAGCGATTAATTTTTGTACATCAAAAGGTTTTATAAGAAGAAGCCACCCCTCTCCAGCAGTAATAATTAAACTGTGACCAAAATAACTTTCTTGTGTAGGTGTCAACACAAGGCAAAATGGTGAACAAACACCGTGCACTGGTCACTTCTGGTTATAACAGGAGTTGCCAAAATTCAGTGTTCTGATCCTTGATCTCAGACAAATTGACTTTTGTTTCCTCAGAAGGCCAAGATTTAGATTGGAAATAAGCAATGCTAGTAAGCAACTCAGAGAGTTCAGAATTCCTTATTGTTTTCCACCACACCACAAGTGAAATGGAGCTCACATACTTTTTCCAGCCTTGTAAAAGTAGTCAAAGCTGGATTCTCAGTCTCACTCCATAGTCAGTGGTGAAATACTGGGAGCTATGGGTGTGATTCATCCCATCCCAAGATTTCAGTCTAGATGAGATGAATCACCATTTCTAGGTGTCACTTTCCATTGACACACAAAGTTTCTGGATGACAGCTTTAACTAGAAGTTTAACATTCAGGTAGCTAGAGCCGAGTAAAAATAATCCTAACTTTTGATTTTATCTTGGAAAGTAAAAGAACTATTATAAGTGTCCTTCGTTTCCTTTTTATCCTTTCTTTCCTCTTTGGCTGGGTAAGGCATTAAGGCTATTAATGATAGTCCCCATTTTAAATATGAAAATGTACTATTTCATGGTTAAACTTTGCAGGAAATGTTCTATTGTACAGTTGCACCTTATTTCAGGCATGTTTTGTGGGACTGACCAAAACTGGTTGCTTCACAAAGGCAGTAACTTAATAATGCTGGAGAAGAATTGTATTCAAAGCATCTTTATAGACAGGAGGTTACCTAATAACGTTCTATTGTAGGCCTGTCACTGTCTATGAAAGACATGCATTATCATATAAATGAAAAGACTGCTCTTTTCCATCATCCATATCCTCACTCCCCCCCTAAAATAAAAAAGGGAAAAAAAGGAAAAGAAAAATCTGTCCAGATCAAACTTTAACAACATGAAGTTCTTTGCAAATTCTTACCAACTCTTGGCGGTTCTCAAGTAGTTTTAAGCCACATCAAATTATAACTATAATGAGGCAAATGCGACATCTTATTAGTGGGTGGATAATTAATATTAAAAATCAAAATGATCCCAATAACAGCCTGTTGACCATGGCTTTTCCATGGGATGACTGCTTCTGGTTTACTCCCGTTTCCTCTTGTCCCAGTACTCCTGCTCAACAGAGGCAGGGACTTGGTTACAAAACTGCTTAACTTGTTCCTGTGAAAAAGAAGCAGGATGTTCTCCTTTGGCCATTGCAGTCGGTGGTTTGCAAAAATGCTTGAGGCATTAATGATGATTTAAGCATTTAAGATGATTTAGGCATTAAAACGTTTTTCATAAACAGTGCAATTTCTAGTGAGCAGTGAAGTCAAAGGATGTGTACGAATGGGGAGGTAATGGATCTGACTAGAAAATCTGATTAATATAACAAAATGTTACTCATATAATCAATCCCATTTTGTTCAAAAGAAATCAGCTACTGAACAGTAATTACATTAAAGCAAAGAGAACTTTTCCATGATGGAACAATCAGAAAAGCTGATTTTCCATATGAAACTCTATACCTGCAGTGATTTCACTGCTATTTTCAGAGAAAAAGGTAGTTGAGAACAGCATCAATAGAAATAAAACTTATGGATGAAAAGAACCACCTTGCTTCATCAGAATTAAATGCTCTAATAAGGCCATGTTGATTTGTCTTTGTCAGAACTATAATTTTGTGTGTAACGTAGATGTCTGGATAGTTAGTACTGACTTTGGAAAAAGAGACATTTCAAAAGAAGTAATATCCTGGGAAACAAAATTTTCGAGTTTCAGTGATGACTGGATTGCTCTGTTGAAACAGTGTAACAAATGTAGGCCTAGAAGTCCCAACGCCTAGGAAATTTTGGGCACCTGCACCAAAATATTCGAAAGACTATGTCTGAAAGTAAAAAATATGTGGAAAACGGTGGGATTTTTTGTTTTGTTTTGCTCAAATGGAGCCCTTTATCACTGTAGTTTTTATTTCACTCAAAAATAGCTCAAAAGTAGGTTAACTTTATATGTGTGTGTGTGCATATGTATACATCTAGAACGGTAAGAATTGAAAAAAAACCCCAAAAATAAGTAAATAGAAAAACAATATGTGGCGAAATAAAGTAGACTCAACCAGTAAGACGCCTTTTATTTTGTTCTATGCAGTCAAAATCCATCTTATTTTTCGACCTGATATTGAAGAAGTCTGGGAGATACGATTTAGATATTTTGTCTTGTCCTGTCCTTCATGGCACCAATTGGAATTTTACAACCGACACAATGTTTTAGTCTCCACTCATAACGAACTCCTAGTTAGAAGAGAGTTCTCCTCACACATTTCAGTGGTAAGCTGAGGCAACGAGGATCCTGCGAGATGGAGTCCATCACAGAAGGAAGGGAAAGAGGGCAGTAGGTCATAAGTCAGCCGTGCTTTCCGTTGGGTAAGCTGCCAACAAATGAGTGCTTCCAACTTCAGTTTGGTGACGAAAACTGATTTGATATGAAGGCTTCTGTACCAACATAAAATTGTGCTAATTTTTTCTCCAATCAGACGTAGGGAATTTTTGACATTTTTCCCTGATGTCTTTAAGGTGATAATTGCTTGCTACTGCTGTTAGGTAACAGAGCTGCTAGTCAAGTGCATGAAATGTCTGGTTTGAAGCTATGTCGTTCATGCTGAAGATGAACGTGTGGAGGGATTTTTAGTGTTAAGTATCTGAAGTGTTTGTCATTTTTCTTTAACACATCTCAAAGAACACTGGAATTCATCATGAACAAAAAGACTGAGACTGTTTTTGTCTGGCATGGCTTAATTTTTCACTCTCTGCTACCAGTGTTCTTCCACGCCCTCCACTTTCGTCTTTCCTTTCAGAAACAGTCGCGTGGCTCACAACCCTCTGTTCTGTTTTTGGTGACAATGGCCTTTGAGTCCACAGACTCATCTCCTCTGCTTTAGAATAACCTTTGTTGGCCAAATATTGTCTTTCTTCAGCTGAGTAATTTATTTTCTAGGAAACAGACAAGTTTTCCAGCTATAATAGACAAACACTCCCACCCTCCCTCATCATTCAGTTCTGGAACATTTTCTTCACTCCTTTTGCCCACAATACCTCCTAATTCAAATATGTATGACTGAAGAAGATGACTGACCTCACTTAAAGGTTTATGAGAGACCTGAATTTTTTTGCTACTTCACAGTGAATTGAATGACTACTAAAATGAAGAACCAAACACCCTTCTCTGACTTATATTGATATTTTGTTCCAGAATGGAAAATAAGATAATGTCTAGGACGTCTGTGTAGTTATTAGAATTATGAACACATCTAAGGTTTCCAAAACAGCTTGCTCATTTGAAGAGTAATGATGCCTAAAGTACCTCAGAAGCACTATCAGTCTCTTCTGACTATATATGAAGCTGAAGGAGAATGCCATTTCTAAAAAATCATCATGTTTCTGAAGATCTTAACTCAGTTACCCCAATAGTCAAGTTACCAGTTACCCATATGTTCAAGATTAGATGAGGACTTTATTTTCTGAGGATGCGAAGTGAATTTTCTAGCCTGGCAAGTGATGTTCAGTTGTAGGAGGTACATTGCACAGACTTTATAGTCTATATTGAATTTTAGTGTCTCCAAACAAGACAGACAAACAGAACAGAAGTTCTTCTAAGTAATTTTGATTTTAGGCTTACTAATCTCAGATCACAGAATCACAGAATGTTCTGAGTTGGTGGGATTTGACTCCCCCTGTGTGTTAGAAATCATGACAGCACATTAACACATGCACACTCTGACGAAGAAAACAAACTGAAAAACCTTCCCAAAACAAAATGATCCTCCCAGATGAGAAGGTTGGTATTTAGGTCAGGAACCCTGTAGACAGGGGAAGCATATGGCTGAAATGAATTTAAAGGAAACCCACACTGGAATTTAAGAAAGCTGTAAGAGCAGCAAAGTTGGCACAGAGCAGAGGAGTGCCACTGGATGTTGGGAAGAGAGAAAGTTTCAAAAATATTGTGAAGGCAAAGGTTGCAGAGAGGAGAAGGAGAGAGCATATATTTTAAAAGGACATTTTATCCTTTGAAAACCTGTTTGCTTTGGTCTGTTACTAAAAAAATTAGGACAAGGATTATTGTCCTATTCGTTTCACCCTGTTTCATGGAACACTGTTCTATAAAAATAAGTTACTGTTATTATCATGATAAATAAAGGACAGATCTGAACAGCGCTATAAATTTTGGTAGTTTTAGATCTATTGCATGAATTTAAATGGATGTTTTTGTCACGGTTATCTATTCCCTTGACCACTCTTTTCAAGGAATTAAGGATACAGAATTTTAATATTCAAATAAACTGCATTTTGTAGCATCATTTCTTCAGTATTTGGAAACGAAGCAGTGCTGATAATGATGATCATGCCAAAATATAAATAGTAACTATAAGTAATCGCTACTAGGCACAAGCAAAACACAGAGCTTAGACCTTCTCTTAATCAAGCTCCTTTATCCTTGTTCAGTGACCTGTTGGATTAGGCTGAAGATAAAGACCTTGAAAATTCTGACTTCCCAAATGATACAAAATCACTCAGGTCTGGAAATAAACCAGGAATCAGAGAAACACATCTGCAAAAAATCTTGGATATTGTGAAGAACTAAAAAAAAACAAGCCTGGAAACATTTCCAGCTTTCACAGCGCTATTTCAGTCACGGCATGTTCTACAAGTTACTGCCTTCCAACAACAAGATCTTCTAAGGATGCTCTTTAGCCACGCTGACATACACTCCCAAAATTAATTTCTGATTAGTAAAAAGCAAAACATGGAACAAAATCCAGACAAGTAGCTGATAACAGTTATAAGGCTTCAGAGAACAAATAAGGTTATCCACACTAAACTTTGTGTACTCTCTTGTCTGTCTAGATTTGACCCTCATGCAAGGTATTGTGGAGGAGAAACAGGAAAGTTTCCTGGGAATATTTTGAAACAATATGGTTATGTTTTATTTATTTTAGAGGAAAAAGAGGGCACGGTGAAAATAGTTGGATTTGGCAAGAAAGTGCAGAGTCATCCAAACCAATAGCTTCGGAGGTGAAGTTTGGGGGTTGTTTCACTGCAACTTTCACTTCTCAAAGATTTTGTTAGCCTTAGATTGACATTCTTGTCAAAATAAAGGGAAAAAAGCAACCACACAGTCCAAGAGAGACAAGGTTCTTTATGCAGTTACTCATCTAAATTCAAATTATTGCTCTGTCAATATTGCAGAATGTCAAAACCACTTGCAATTTGTTAATGTTCAGGTGTATTTTTCTCAGTCTTTAAATTTAGAAATATTCATTCCTTTTCAACAAGTATTCACTAGAAAAATATCTTGTACTTGAACCCTCCACAACAGAAGTCAGCTTGCCTACTTTCATGTGCTACACCAGTGAAGAATGGAAGGAGCTGCATGAGAAAAACACATTTTGAAATAATAATGTATTTTGTGGATCGGAACACCCTTTCTCACTCAGCTCCTGCTAAAATGTCTGATACTTTAGGATCCTTTCCCCTTTTCATCCCCAGGATTCAGTGCCAATTCCATGTAGAATTAATAGCCTGATCCAAATTAGCCCTGTTTCAAGATGCAAATTGAACCAGATGACCTCCAAAGGTCCTTCGCAGCCAAAGTTATTGTGTTCCTAAGGCTACTGTTCAGCACGACTTTTTGCAGGTTGTCAAAAATGGAAAAAAAAAAAAAAATAGAGATATGTCTAGGCTTCAACAGTCGTGTCTGGTGACATGCAGTCACTTGGTGATCCAAATTTACTCAGTGCTCAATTATATAAGGTCATAAGAGAGTAGGGATATAAAACAGAAAAGATGAAATATATATTATTAACTGACATTATAGGAATATAGGTAATTTATTCACCTTTAAAAATTAGATAAGCAGAGTTAGAAACAGCTTTAAATACAAACAAGTGGCTTTTTGAGTGAGTGACTTTTATTTTATTTTAACTTATAGCTGACCTGCATAACTAAACCTTCACTGAGTGAGTCTATGCAGTATCTAGAAGTGGGTGGAGGGTTGGAAGTCTTGCTTAACATATAATTGAATAATCCAGAAATAACATAATCATCTCTACTTTAGAAATCTTTACTTTTGGAAGTGAGTAGCCCTTTTTTCCTCTTCAATTTGGAGTACTGTACTTTCACTATCGTAGCTTATTTTCTTCATGAAATGAGTAGAGGTTATGCTGACATTATTATTACTGATCAAAAATGAGAACAGAAACAACGCAAGGAAAATAACCGAAAACTTTCTCAACAAATAAAACATAAAAGAACCCTTCTGAAACTGTTTTAAACTGTCTGCCCTGTATTTTTTTAACAGAGGCTCAATTCTTCGCATAATATAATGAATAACACACACTAGGCATTGAACAAATAGGTCTGTAATTATACTACGGGGGCTTGGTGACACTGATAAAACATTCACCATCACCCTCTCATTGGAATTAGGCTAATTATGTACATAGTTGGGTGTCCATTAATCCTATTATTATTATTATTATTTAACAGTATTATTCATAATGTAAGTTTTCCTTCCTTTAATTTCAGACCTGTAACAATGGAGAATGTTCCATGCTTAATTAGCAGCCAAAAGCTTGAAAGTACAGTATAATGGGACATTATGGGGGCTCTATAGTGAGTTAATGACATAGCAACCAGCTAACGAGAATGAGGAATTTTTACAGTGGCATTCTAAAATGAACTGCATGGAAGCATAAATTGTGCCAAATAACATCATTGCTGGTATCCCTACCTAGTCTCCAGAAGTGAGATAGGTGTCAGAACCACATCCTGCACTCCTCAGAGGAATAAGACTCATCTATGCCCTACCAGTGGTTTTCTCTAGTAGAAGAAAAGCTTAGTAAACCTTGAGCCCACTGCATTAGCAGTGCTCATCTCTGGAAGTCTCTCTAGGAGCCATTCTCTGAGGCCAAAATCTGTCTCAAATATGGGAATAACAGCAGGGACAGGAGAGAACAAAAAGCTTAAGCTGAAAGAGTCCCAAAACAAATACCGCTTTATAAAAGTGCCCTTCATCCCGGATCATGTTAGGCTGGATTGCAGGATGGCAGTGTTCTCTATACACCACAGAAAAAGAGATTTCTAAAAAGGGAGACTTTACTGAATTCAGCATAATACTGATATTTAAGGGACTTGGATTTTGCTCTTATTTTTCAGGTACAAGTTCACTGAGTAATATGAGATGTGTATCCTCCATCCCCACATATAAAACACAATAATATTATTTTGCTTCAACAAAGTGTTGGTTTACAGAGGACAAAGAAGAAGAGTTTTCCAGCAATTGTGCATTCCCTGACTGCGCAGCAATGAAGAGCCTAGTATTTTTCACAAAGTTTTGTAGTATTAGTGCTTCTGCAATTCAACCTAAATTAAGCTTATTGAAGCAACTATATTTTTACATCAAGTGATTACAGTAGCCTACACAGAATACTCTCTATTCTACCTAATTTAGTAGAGGATGAACTATTAATTACAACTTTCCTCTGGGAATACTTCCTTGTGCTTGTTTAAGAATAGTCTGAGCTGCAATGAGACTAAGATATTTCTCTGTAACAGATGAAATTACTTTCTGGAAATGCCTCTCCTTCCACTCCAGTTCCCTAGAATCTCATGTTTTGTGTTAGAGACCTAACTCTGAGATGGCTACATTTACATTATATAAATTCTACTCCCATATTCACAGGATTTACTCTTTTAAAAGTGCCAGTTCAGACTGTTTCTGTCACTAGATACAAGTCGGTGTGAGTGTACATCTCAGGTGATAATCCTTCATGCGTCTGAGACAAAACTCACAGGAGTAGGAAGAAGCAGTCATGAAGTAGTAACCATGATGTGTTGCATCATCTCTAGCTCTGTTACCAGAAGTGTCTGGTCTCAAAACCAGCTTCTAAATCAAAAACATTGGACGGTGAAAGTCAGCTCTGATTGCAGAAATTTCAAAATTTTTCTGCACGTTTTTGGTTTTTTTCTTCGCATTTTCTGGTCAGTGAAACAAAATTTAAAAGTTGACTTCAAGGAAAAGAAACAAAATATAGATATCTTTCACCCACCTACTCCAAAAAACATATGGAAGAAACAGTCAGAGGAGTAGTTAATATGAAATTGTACAAACATATAAGAGGAAAGAATTATTGCCTCATTTTTCTGTGAGCGAAGGTGGGTTTTAACATACAAAAATATTGCATGAGAGAAAGCAAAAGGTACATCAAACAGTATTTCATAGAGTCTCTATTGAAGAACATATGCTTCTTTTTGGTAAGCATGAAGATACTACAGCAGAAAGAAAAGGTTTTTCCTGTTGGAAAAACCAATGCAGTTCAAGTGATTACATCTTTCCCTTCAAGTTTCCATACTGATTTTGAGCTGAGCTGAATATAGGAAAGAATAATTTTGATTTGCTATAAAGGCTTGACATGACAATGTAATTGTTTACATTTGAGAATTTTACCCTAAAACCAGAATAAAACAAAATACAATAATTTTGTATTCAAGTGTTATTGGTCCTGCACATATTCTGCATCAAGAGAAAAAGAATTACCACTTCTCTCATTCCCTTTGTGCAAATCAGAAATGAAAACTAAATAACTGGGCATAGCATGCCAAACACTCATAAATCAAATCTGCCCCCAAATAAGCACTATTCATAATAAAAATATGCAAATAGCATTGACAGAAGCCATGCAAATAATTTCAGAAGTAAATCAGGGTAAGTGGGCAGTAATAAATTTCAGTTTGACTGGAACGGCAGAAATTTAGACGAATTAGTGAAAGGTGGGAATGTTTTACAACCAGATGGAAAGACAGTAATCATTTGATCAAGTGCAACTGGACACTGCAAATTATTCCATCTTTCTCTTTACATGCGCAGGATATTAACCAGACTTCTTCCAGACTTATTTCTGTAAACCTTTTGGGTGGGGAAAAGAAATGTACTGAAATATCAACAACACTGTATAATTATTCTCAATGAAAACCCAAACCAGTAACCGTTAAAGCTACGGAAAAGAATATTCTGGTCATTGCTGTGGAGTTTCAACAAGGCTCCCTCCATTGTGCTTGTGCAAGAGACCTTAAGATAAAGTGTTAACTCGTATCTTCCTTTCCTGGCTGAATTGTATAGGAGAAAGAGAAGCAGCAAAGACAGCCCTGAGGAACACAGGCATGCCCGTGATTCACAAAAAGACGGGACCCTTCGGACAATACTTATGCTGTGTTCATTCTTGTGCCTGATGTCTAGAAACCAGGGTGGCAGGTTTCTCAGGAACTGGAAAGACAGGCAAATCAGGCAGTTGGATGAGACAGAACCGTGAGTTTCAGCATCAGCAAGGCTCACGTGCTCCAGGTATCTAGGCTGGCTTCTGGTTTTCACACATAGTCCTAAACCACCATGGTATTTGTAGAGAAGAGACTTTGCAGCTGGTGTGGTGTATTGGTTTGGCATGGCCTGGTTTTGGGTAGCAGGGGGGCTGCAAATGTGGCTCCTGTGAGGAAGCTGCTGGAAGCTTCCCACCATGTCCGTCAGAGCCAATGGCTGATGGCTCTGAAGATTGACATGATGCTGGCCAGAACTGGGCCAATGAGAGAGGCTGGTAACGCCTCTGTGATGACATATTTAAGAAGAGAATCAAAACAAAGTCACAAGGTTTTTTGCTTATAGTCAGAGAAGGGGAGGAGGTGAGAACATGTGAGGGAAAATAACAGGGTGACACCAAGGTCAGTGGAGAAGGAGGGGGAGGAGGTGCTCCAGGCGCCGGAGCCGAGATTCCTCTGCAGGCCATGGTGATGACCATGGTGAAGCAGCTGTCCCCCTGCAGCCCACGGGGGATGCAGAGATCAACCCACAGGCCATAGGGGAGGTGCCCACACCAGAGCGGGTGGATGTCTGGAGGAGGCTGTGTTCCAGTGGGAAACCTGGTGGAGAGAGAGGGCCCTTGCTCCCAGGCTGGAGCAGCCTGTCCTTGGAGGACTGCACCCTGTGGAAAGAGAGACCCACGTTGCAGCAGTTTTGGGAGGACTGTGTGCCCATGGGAGGGACTCACGCTGCAGCAGGTGCAGTTTGGCTGCTGCTCATGAGAGTGGACCCACACCAGGAAGTTCACAGAGAACTGTCTCCCATGGAAGGGACCCCACGGCCTCACAGGGAAGCAGTGGAAGGAAATCTTGGTGATGGAGTGACCAAAACCCCCCTGCCCTGCCTCCCTGTGTTGTCAGTGGGAAGAAGGGAGGGCCTGGGGAAGGGGAAGATGTTTTAAGGGCTTATTTTATTTCTCATTACCCTCCTCCGAATCTGTTAGTAATAAATTTCACTTAGTAGTCAAGGTTGAGCCTGTTTTGCCCTTGAAATATTTCTCCCGCTCTCCTTATCTCACCCATGAAGCCTCCTTTAACCCTTTTGCCTGTTTTCCCTCCTTTTGCCTAGCTGTGGTAGTGGAGGGTGAACGAGCGACTCTCGTGGGTGCCTGGCATTGGGCCAGTGTCAAACCATGACATGTGGATATATTATCTTTGTGCTACAATGGCAAAATAGAGAGAATATAACCAGCAGCTTCAAGTCTTAGGTTCTCTACCATGCAACTGGACCCATGCTGACATGTCTATACTGGAATCAAATCCTAGTTATTTGGTTGTAGTTTATCATATATTTGTTGAAGTTGCTTATCAAAACAAGAGATGAACAGTTTTTCAAACAGGAGTAAAAATTAACTGTCCCTTTAAAATTTCTGAACAAAAACAATTATATACTTCCTGAACAAGAAGCCAGTCCTTCCTTCAGATGAGATACAGCTTCAGGCAGCAAAACTTTATCAGAGCTTCATTTCTCTTGTACCTTCAACTCCTTCCATTCTGGAAAGATAATTTTTTACTAGTTTCCTTTTTTTTTTTTTTTTGTTCTCTGCCTTTCTTTTCTTTTCTTTTTTTTTTCTTTCAAGGTACAAACTTTAGTCTAATTTCTTAGGTGACTGAGATGCTAATCAAGCAACTCAAGACAGAGAGGCTAGTGAAAATAATCAAATGTGAAACTGTCCAGGGGAAACACTCTACTTTGACGTAAAAGAGAGGAAATTGTCATTTTGAAGCCACTAGAGACAGCCTTCTTGTTACAAAGAAGACCCTGGGGAGTCACTACCTGATTTGCTCTTAGTCAGGCTGGCATCTCAGTGACAGGGCAATTGTAATTAGGATGAATAAAATGAGAGAAGTGCCAGCTCCCCAGTTTGTAATTCAGTGAGCGACATTAAAGACACAGTATTATGTTTAATTTTTTGAAGAATCAAGCACTGTGCTAACAGGTAGCAGGACTTCCCCCTATGGAGATGACTTACATAAAATCTGAATCTCTTTCCATGAAGAGAACAAATATGACACAGGCAAGGGAGCCCAGATGGTTCGGAACTTTAGGCAATCTATAGGAAAAGATGAGATAGAAAATCAGATGTTGGGATTTGTTTTTCCTTCTGAGAAGAGTCACACGAGGAAAACAACGAAGCTTCACTGACGTAACTGATATTACAGTCTGATCTTTCATCTTTTCATCTGACTAATGAAAATTATGGGGTACAGGTGCATCAAAGACCATTGCCATTAGAGTCAGTAACTCCAAAAGAGAATATTTTCAGCATCATTTTCTGGTATCTATAATTAATTTCCAGGTAAAAATAACAGTTGCTCCAGAAAATGTGTAAATTTACATATGCAGAAACTAAAAGTTCATATTTTATAACTGAACCCCGTTCAAAATCACTTCTAAAAATGAGATGCCATGACTCCAATAGAAAAACATGCACAATGGGAAAGTTTGATGTCAATCTTCATTTCCAAACATAAACTAAAATTCTTAGAAGAAATTCCATCTTCTCTAAAGCCAGAAAATAAACACAAAACCTTTGAAAAGAATAAGTTCAGATTGCAAAGAATAAGTGAGGACTGTTTGAAAACAATCAGTTTCTGGCTTTATGTATAAAGAAATAAGGTTCCCCAGAAGCTGAGCTCTGGCTTCAACTCTTCGTTGGTAGCTACCAGTACTTATCAAGTACATTGTGAAGGACAAGACCAGGGAGTGATAAATATACTGCACATAATTTTACCCTTTGTTTCTGTGAGTTGAAGGTCCTGAATATGAATATAATTCAAAGCTGGAAAAGTTTCCTTTTTTGTAAATTTGAATGTTCCAGCAGGGCACTGATATATGCCAGTATATAATGTGTATATATATATATATATATATATATATAGGTATACTATACTTTGCTTCCCAAGATTTGCATTTTAAAATTGGAGGCAAAAGTTCCAGAAGCCTGAAGAAAATTCGTGTTTGAGCATTCTGTACCATCCACACTGCAGGGGCCACAAGTTCCACACAATCAAGTCCTCTGCCACAGCAGCTCAAAATGATAAATACAACAATAATCATGCACTGTCACTGAGCTCAACCTTGGCCATGTCTAATTTGTAGCAGTGCCTAAGTCTAACCCTACTGAAGTTCCTGTCTATATTACAGATTGAAACGGGTTTGTAAGCAGGTGGGCTGGGAGACAAGCTTGCTGTGATTGGTCCCTCTGGCAGTTCTGCATCTGTAATGTAGGTGGACTGTCAGGGTTACTTTAAGATTTCTTTTTCTAGAGCTGTCAGCCCAGTTGGTGCCACAACCATTAAATTCTGTTGAAAATATCAGTTTTCAAAGAGAAGATACCTTCCTTTTTTGACTTGCTCCAGCTGCCTCCCCCACCTTGTTTTGTCATGAAAGTCATGAAGTCAACAGCTATGTGTTGCTATTACTTGTAGTTCTAGGTTTGTCAAATTAATTTTTTCTGCTGATGTTTAAGTCTTGGCTATCTGTCTGTCTATCTGTCTAATCTATCTATCTATCTATCTATCTATCTGTCTAGTTTTTTTCCTGAACCTGGAAATCAGCAATTCCAAACTCTTACATTAAGTCCCAAAAGTGTTGTCACCAGAGTCCAGCCTCATCAACTTTACTTACATCACGGGGTTTAAAACACAAATACAAAAAACTAACAAACAATCAACCCCCCAAAAAACAACGACAAAATCCAAAACAAAACAAAACACCAAACCAAACAAAAAATCAACCAACAAAAACAACAAGAACAAGTCTCCTCCCCCTCAAAGAAACCAAAACCAGAAAAATGTTCATCCCTTTATAGTTCATCCTGCCAGAGACTCACAGGAAATCAAGCGGAGAAGAAGAGCTGTGCTTTTTGAGGGAAAAGTGAATGATACTTTAAATTTAAGGAAAGGGAAAGATAATTGGGAGATAAATCAGGTGATTTCTATCAAAAGGGTGGATGAAGTAAAGCTCCTTGGCTATCATACCTCAGCTCCAAATGAGTAATTCTGTTTGCAAGATAATATTTTGAAACTTCTCCGTTTGAAAATCAGGGTATGAGACATTAGACCAATTAAAAAAAAAAAAAATTACTTTTAGTACAGTGTGCCACCATTATGTCATTGTTCAGAAAGTAATCAAGCTAGCTAAAATCCCCTGGCAATATCCTAAGCCCTCTGTTTTTAAATCCACCCAGTCTTGTCACCTCATTTCACTGTGCTGAATCCTAGCAACAGTTTTGTTTCCAGCTTTCATCAACAACGTGGCTAAACTTTTCTACTGGAACAAGGGCTCATGGCTGTCTTCTAATAGCCCAGCAACAGCACAAGTGTAAAATCTGTAAAGGTTTGATGGGAAATAATAACAGCAAATAAAAAAATAAATAAATAAGCACTGCAAATTATTACTAGCCGAAGATGATAAGTAGAATAAGAGGACTTGTATGAATACATCCGTGGAAACTGGCTAGAGAGCATTTAGACTTGTTTTAATGAGCAAAAGGACAGGCTAATGATGGCTGGAAAATAATGGGAACATTGAATTCAACAGAACACGTTGTTTTCAAATGAAACCCATCTTCCACAAAACACTTAAAAAAATCAGTAAATAAGAGTGAAACCCTGTTTATATCACAAACAATGAGAAAACTTCAGTAAAAACTTGGTAGTCTTTAAAAGTATCACTTCGATGATCAGGAATTCTGGGTATCACAAGGAATGGCTAGCTAGGTCATTCAATGCCAATATCAATATCTCCTCCTACAGAGAGAATAAAATCTCCCAGGGATGATTTAGGATCTCCTAGGATCTCCTAGGATCACGATCTTCTAGGGAGGGATATTAAAAAAAACCAAAACATTTTAAAGGCAGGTGAATGATTGACTAAGTGAAACAAAATTAGCAGGTGACTGCTAAAATATAACCTGTATACTTGACAGTTGGGGATAACATATATATGTAGTTCTAAGTCATTAATAAATTATGGAAGACACAAGACCATTACTTCCATTGTATGTTGGATAGGTAGGCAGGATTCACTCCACATAAGCCACAGGATGCCAAAAATTAGCCTCAGTATATAAAAGAACATACACATTTCTGTAATTGTCCAAGAGTCTGGCGACACATTTGAAATGTATCCAGAGATTCCCACAGAAGATAGAAGTAGCTAAGCCATGCTACCTTCTCCATTACATTTGAAATGCTAAATGAAGTGCAAAGTGTGTTCAGAAATCTCTCTGCACTCATGTTATGCCAGCCTAATTTTAGGTGTAGGTTTGAGTCCACACTCAGGAAATGAAAATGGAGAAATCTCAGGTTCAACCCCGCACTTGTAGACAAAACAGAGCCTCCTTGCAATGCAGGTTGAGCCTGTCCTGGCCACTAGCTCTTATCCCATGGGGACTGTGGCAGAATCACATGAGTTCAGGGCACCCCTCGAACGACAAAAATATCCTGTGATGGAAGAAGAGACGGAATTTTTAATGAGCTTCATCTTGTGGAGCTAACAGATAAGTTACAGATAGACAAGGGAATGTGGGTCTGGGATCACACCAAGTGTAAGTACAATTCTTGGCTCGGAATGGCAAAGTCCATGTAGACAGCCATGAATGCTACCCACTGCCTTATTTAGGGACTCCAGCTTGTAAAAGTAATCCATTCTGTTAGGGATTACACCTGTGCAGTAAGCCACAAGGATGAAAAGCTTTGCACTATTCGAATACAAATCTCTTTATTGTGTGCACAGACCAGACACAGAACTGAGTTGCTAATGTGCTTAAAATTCAGGCTCCTGGTTCCAATCAGATAAATCAGTTCTTTTTCAAAGTATAAGAGAAAAGGCTCATTTTCACCCCTGGCATAAGAACATGAAGGGGTGTAACAAATCTAGCTCCCAGTAGAGCTGAAAAAAATTTGTGAAATATCTGATAAATATTTGTTCAAATGCTTTGGGCCCTGACCCAAAAAAGCATGTGTACAGATGAAAAGCAGATGAGTGCTCCCAGCAAAATGAAAGGAGTATCTGTAGAAATATTCACAGGTCAAAGTCAAGCATACACTAAAACATTTTTCTGGGTGGCTCTGGTTTATGGCTGGTATGAGCACAGACTCTAAGCACGGAACTATTGGTGCAATTTATTTCAGGCAGAGAGGAATCATTGCTATTATTGTTCTTACTGATAGTTTGCAGCCCTTATAGTAAGTGCACTTTGACTTTTATAATGTTTTTCCTTGATCCTAGCGTGGCTTGTTCTCTTACCATGTATCACAAAGCAGTTTATGCTGGCGTAACTGCATCTACAATAGTACTTACGTGGGTATTCCTGTAGCAGTACATCAGGAACTGATGAGAAATAAATAAAAACAACGACAAAATCCTCGCTCTCCTATATGGAACATCCATATTAGACATGGAACACCTTCTTTCTCATCCTTCTGCTTCTCAGAAAGAATAAAACAACCAAAAGAAACATGCAGGCATGACTGAACCGATAAAACTTTTTCTGTACATGAAGACATTAAATAGCCCAAAGCTCAGACAAAAAGAAGTCTGAAAAGATTGAGAGAGATCTCTAAATTGTGAAGAATAATAACAAATGGGTATTTATTGTTTCTCATGACACAAAAATTACAGGTAGTCAAAAAGAATTATCAGATGTGGACTTCTAAAAGCAAACAAAGGAAAGGACTTTTACATAAAACAGAATTAATTGTGCAACTTGTTGCCGCAGTAACTTGTGGATGCTAACTTCATCAAGTAGTTTCAAGACATGAAATTAACGAAAGTCCTTTCTAAAGGGTAGACAAAGATGTAAACACACTGGGTGTTAAGGCTCTGCACTGAATGAAGACAGGCAATATTGGGAAAGTATTAACCTGTGCATGTTCTTGTTCTGGGCTCTTTCAGGCCATTGCCTATACGATGTTGGGTTAGACGGCAGAAGGGTTTAGATCATAGGGTAAACATTGAAATGTAATTTGTCATGGCAGGCAAACACGGATAGGCGTTTTCAGTCTCACACGCTGCTTTCTTTTTACAGCAAGGCCTGTAGCACCTCCATTTACTGTGGTTTTTCACCTCCTCTGCGTGTCTACAGGTCCAGCACAAATAGGTCTGGCTAACTGCAGTACTCTGATTAATTTTGCTTAGCACAGTCTGAGCTGAAGGGAGAAAGAGGTTCTGGCAGTAGATAACATCTGAGCATAGATAACTAGTGGAACCCTAAAGGGTTCCTTGGTAAAGGGATGCAAAATTATGAAGATTTGCTTTGCTGTCAAATATCATTGCAGTGTGAAATATCTAGATTTGTTTTATTGTCAAATATCCAGTTGCCAAATTCCCAGGACAGAACCTCTACTTAAGTTTAGATTTAAATACCGTTTTCATTTCAAGCGTCACAGTTTTCTCTAAGTGCCAAATCAGGAGCTACCTTAGAAACCTTAGCCTACTACATTCTTTAACCTGGCAGAATTTGCCAGTATAGGTAACACAGGTTTGTATTTTTAAAGACATCTAGGTGCCATTTCACATGCTCACCTTCCTGACCTTTTATGCATTTTAGTTGGCGTCACAGAGGACATTACCCAGAAAACGTGTGCGAAACTGACTTCTACAGTCAAACAGCCCTCCCTTGCAAACATCTGAGAGCCTTCCAGTCTCCTTAGTTGTGATTAATGGGTCTATTCATGTGTGTAAAGTTATT
Source organism: Falcunculus frontatus (assembly GCA_013398115.1). NCBI lineage: Eukaryota > Metazoa > Chordata > Aves > Passeriformes > Falcunculus > Falcunculus frontatus. The sequence goes on from VZRV01009990.1 coordinate 989,555, forward strand.
AACAGAAATATTCATAGAACCAGATACTAAACCAGTGAGGAATGAATTAACAGGTTAAAATGGGTGTACAGAGCTGATCAAGTTATGCTCCAGCTTAACTTCTTTGTAGTGACCTAAATGATTTCTTTATAGCCTACAAAAAAAAAAAAAAAAAAACAAAAAAACCCAAAAAAACCCAAAAAACCACACAAAAATAGATTTGAGTAGTGAGACCTTACAGCTAAAAATCCAAAAAGCCAAAGTTTTCTGACTTTTTGTTTTCCTTGTCATGGGTTCACCTTGGCTAGGAGGCAAACTCCCACCCAGATGCTCACTGCCCACTACCTATCAAAAGCACAGGAGCAGAAAGTAGAAAAAACAGAAGCAAGAAAGTTTGTGGGTTGAGATTAAGACAGGGAGATCACTTATCAATTGCTGTCACGGTCAAAGCAGACAGGAAAATGAACTTAATTTATTGCCAATTAAAATAGATTTGAGTAGTGAGAAACAAAAGAGACAAACCTTAAGGCAGCTTGTTTCCTTTTGCTTTCCCAGAGTCTTCAGACTCCTCTACCGGCCCCACGCTGCCCAGGGGGTACAGTCAGTGTCAGTATCATATCAGTGATGCCTAAAATTTTTAGTTTTTTCATATATTTGCAGCTTTGTAGATTTTTAATAGCTAGTTGTATGGTTTCTAGTACTTTTCCTGCCCTTTCTCGCATCTTAGAAAAATAAGCTAACCCTTTCTAACACATTTTTGGAATTCTGCTTAGTCTTATTCTTAAGAATAGAATTTTTGACAAGGACATCTTGTTTTCCACCAGAACTTATGAGACCAACTCCAAGGGGCTGACCCAAGGATGGGTTATTGGGGCAACTGATCTCTTATTGGATGTACCTACTAGATATACTAATTAATTGACCTTATAAAAATTGAAGGAATTCTTTACCACGCATGTTCATAGCCATATTTTGTGCACCTGAAAACCTTCATTAACAAATTGTTTTTTTTATCTTACCACTCTTAACATTGTTTGGAAAGTTTTGTCTTCTGATTCTGGGCAACATCAGGAATATCCATCTCCTCTGGAGTGGGGTCCTTCACATGAGGATCTGCCCCAGAGCGATCCTCTTGACAGACAGTAGTGTGGATGTCTGTTCCAGAATGACAGTCTCCATAGGATGCTGGAGGGTCTCTGCTGCTCCTTCCTGCTTCCTTCTCCAGTATTTGCATGGATGTTTCCTACTCTTGTTACATTAACAGGAATCATGAGGAAATTCCGTGGAAATCCAAAGTTGGACATCACAAGAGGGAAGAGTGGGAGGAAATGTTCATTCAGGACCCTTGGGCATAGCTGGCTGCATTCCTGCTGCTGGGACAGGCGCTTTTCGGGCAGCAAAAAAGGCATGTCCTCTGCTGTCAAATATATCACAAATAGAGAATACATCACACCTACAAAAAGGCTTTTATTCTCAGGGTAGATATTTAAGATGGAGGCGAACCATCAATACACAATGACCAAGGATTTGAAAATGTCACCTAGGAGATAGTTAGAAATCACACATCACACTTAGGCACCAGCTGAGGTACCATTCTCCAGAAGAAGCTGTCTCCCTGCAATACAGGTATCCAGCGCTTCTTGTGAAGGAATGGGTAACCTGAGGGAGAAAGTGACACTAGAGGGATCACTGGTCTGATCTCTCTGAAGAAACACAGAGTTTCTGTGCTGCCAAAAGTCATCTGAAGTCAGAAGTACGTGGGATCATGGTGGCTTTCTTGATGTGGATGTCACTGGTGAAGACGTCTCCCGAGCAACCAGGCAGCCCCACCTCTCCCACGTCCACCAGTCCACAGTTGTGTGATAGGGGGCACAGAGCATGCTACACATTTCTTAGGAGGTATATGATAAGTTAGAACAACTTTTACTCCGTTTCTCAACAAGGACAGAAGAGGACATTTTGCACTACACTTCAGCAGAAAACCTAAATGTTGAATATGAAGGAAATCTTTAACCAGCCTCAGAGGAACAGTTCAGGCAATGGAATAAAACACCAGAAAGGGCTTGTGTAAATGAGGAAATAATATTCAGGGCAGGATGTGATACCCAATTATTAGGGATGGAAAAAGTCTGTGAAGTCAATCCTGCCACAATGCAGGGGGATGGAATAGCTGTCCAGAGGCCTCCATTCCAACCTTAATAAATGTGCATAGGAGAATACTGCATTAGCAGCTAAAGGAGGCACCAAGGGTGCAAACACAGAGCAGTGATATTAAAGGACAGAGACAACACTCTATTTACAATAAAATAAACATCATTTACACATATGTTACCCATTTAAGTGAGAAGATCGGAAATGGAAGCAGGCACTGTCAGGCTACATTTAGAAGAGATGTGTTTGATGGAACATTTCAACATGCTTTGATTGAGACCCCTGCTACTTTCCTTTTGAAAATTGTAGAGTAAAATGTGCTGGTGAATTGTAAAGGTTTCATCCCCCTTGATGTATTTTTATTGAACACGACTTGCAGGCTTCAAATTTTAATACTCTGTCCCTAGACTGCTGTCACTCACCATATCACACTTCTCAATTCACAAGGGTTAGAGTTTGGGGGGAAATGGCCCAAGCATAATCATTGGGACACTTTGTTTTTCATAGGGATATATTGTCAAAATGTAAATTTATATTTTATAATTCCCAGGGGAAATAAAAATGTGGCATTTAAAAGCAAAAACACTAACAAAAAATAAAAGATTCTTCCTTCCTCACTAAGTGCCATACTCTATCAGAAAACAAAAGTATTTCCTGATTATATTGCATTTATTTCCCAAGTGCTTGCTTCTCCTTCATAGGAACTTTTCATTAGGGTTTCAGAACAATGTCATGTTTTTCTCTCCTCCCTAAGCCTTCCAGTGTGCAAACTTACAGATGGCAGCATCTTTCTCAGACGTCATTTTCATTGCTACAAACCCCTGTGCCTCTGGAGGAGGCCAGCTTATGGTTCTGTTATGCCACTAATGAGTCTCCCATCTCTTCAGCAGTAAACAGTCTTTTTAGTAGTCAATATTTGTGTTGCACTGTGCACACAACACCCTATGAATTTTGCCCCCACTAGTGAGCACATTTTATGGATATAAATAGATTTTTTGGTTGTCTTCCAGAGACTCAGGATTACTGGCCTTTTTTGTGTATTCACAATCTCTTGTGTACTTAGATCATAAATTTTCCATGAAAAATGGATGCTTGTGGCAGTGGGCAATCTAACTATCTGTATTATTTATTCAGTTTCTCCGGAGCAAAAACTAAATATATTGACTTTTGGCTAGTTAGTTGTGCTTGGTCCTTGTGATTCTACCTAGAATAAAACACAGATCAAGGTCATTTAAAAGCATGAGCTTTTCCAGGAAAAGCTCAAATTCAATATTACTTAGTAAACACACTGGGCTTCACTGTAAAAAAAATGAATGAAATGGGTTCAAGGAAGATCTAATTGGCTGTATTAGTATTCTGTGAATGTGGGAGCATAGTATGGACACAATAAAGTACAAGAGACTCTTAATTTATACTTGTTGCTATAGAGAATCACCAGGTAAAATTAAATAGAGCCCTGTCTTGGTAATGTCCTACCAAATAAACAAACAATTTTTTTTCCCAAACATGTAACCTGGAGTTTAAGGTACAAGTAGTAGCAGGAAAGGTTCATGAGCTAAATAAAATGGGCATAAATAAAAGCTATATGCTTCCATATATGACCATTCCTGAGGTGGAGTTTTCAGAGGGGTGCCAGGACAGGTCTGTTGAGCTGCACTAAGGCATCTGGTCACACTGCAGCTACTCTGGTTTTATTATGATGTACCTCAAATGAGGATTGGATTTTGATCAGCTGAGTCAAAACCCCTAAAAGAAACCATGAGTCCAGAGTATCTCAGGCTAGAAGATTTGAAACTCCTTTAAATCAAAGTGATATGGAAGGAACCCATTCAACACTTTAACACAGAAAATATCCAGAATCCTGGGCAAATGGTGTTTCCCCAGTCTCCCTTTCCTGCTTGCTGTATTCTTCATCCCAGGTATCTTGACAGGCAGCAAATACTACAAAGACCCTCAGCCTAGTAAGAAATCTATAGGGCTAGAGGCCATTAAATCAACCTCACACTTGCATCCACCATCCTGTCTGCATTATGTGGAAGAAAACTTTAAAACAGGAATTAAAACTCTACAAACTCACATTCAATTAATATTATTCATATTATTAATACTTGCTGTGGTGAGAATTATCAGGAGATAATTGACCTTGTCAGTGTTATGCACCCTCTGCATTACCGTTAGATTCTTCCACTCCCCTCATGCTTAATTATAACTTGATAAAGCCAAAGGGAAGTTTATTTTCCCCTTCCTTGCTTTAACCATAGAATATCAAAGAAAAGGGAGGGGGAGGCAGGGGGAGGAGGAGGGAATAAATCTCCTAAAACATGTAATCTGCTCAATTAATAAAGTGAATCTAACAGAGTTGCTCCCTGGGGCCTGACAAATGCACCTGTCGCCATCACCAGACAACTAATATAAAGCACATGTCCAGATATTTTCCCCCTCCACTACTCTCTATATATGTATTTTAAGAAAAGAGTTCTCTAATTCAAGCTAATGGGTAGTGGACTGACCTGTTGTTTTGGGTTTTTTTTTTTAATGAAAAACACTGATTTTCTGCCACACTCATGCTGCTCAGCTGGCAACAGTTAGCACAGCAAAGTACAGGGCTTTTCAAAAATGTATTAAATGGAAGAAGGAATATATATACACACTTAAAGAACAGACATTCTGTCCCCCATCTGCAGCCTTTTTAAGTACTATTTCATACATCAGCCTTGAGCTGTCATTCCAGCAGATTTAAGACTCACACGATCGGAACATTGATAAGGAAGTGATGCAGGTACTCTTGTGTGTGCAAACTGGTGGCTGTGCCCTGGTGATTAGAGAGGAGATGAAAACATTCAGTCCTCCTGCTGTCATTGACGTATTCATCCCTAGACGCAGTGGCTGGCTTCCATCTCCCCAAAGATCCCTTTAAACGGCCGACACAGGGACTGGGTGGTACATACGGGATGAATAAAGCCTTCGGCCCTTTGGATTTCACCTTGTGTGACCTTCAGCACATCCTTTTAACCCCTTGGGTGGCTGTGCTTTCCAGACTGTTAAAGAGGTGGAGTAGTTCCATAAAGAAAGAGCTGACTTACCTGTGGCTGTGTGTGACTGTCTCCCTGAGCATGGATCACAGCTGTCAGGAGAAGATTTTGCAAAGGAGATGTTAGCAGCGAGCTACCTATTTAATAAACAAGGTATCCATGGAGATAAAGGTGTTTACTGTAAGTCTTAAGTTTTGCCTTCTTGGGCAATACAAAGTTGCTTATTCTCTAAAACTGTTACCATGGGTTGAGATTTTCCTCATCGAATTGGCCAGAACTATTTCCTTGATGGTGTGATATTTGACTCACTGTGTCCGTGCTCACTCCTGGCTGTATATTCAGTGAAGCCAACTATTCCTTTTCTTTTTTATTTTTCCTTTTGAACTTGCAGGGCAGTAGGAGGTGAAGAACAAAGACAATTGTATCCAACTTTTTTTTTTTTTCCCCACTTCTCTTTCAGGGTCTTGCTATGTTGCCCTTTGAATCAGCTGATTTTTTTTGCCTTTGGACTGAGTAAACACAGAAGCTCCTCGTCTGCCTCTGTATTGGATGAGCTTCATGGCTGAAGCTTGCACTACAGAGATACCTACAAAATGCTGTATTTGGTGTTTGCTTTCATGCCAAATGACAACTTCAGAGGGATTTTTCTGGGTATTCCTATGAAGTTTATCCAAAAATCTTTTCTAACAGACATCCTAGGTGGAGTACTTTAGATATTTATCACATTACTCTGACAGCAAGGCCCTCAATTTAATGTGATCTCAGTTCACTTTAAAACCAGTTAGCTTCTGTCAATGGAGGTTTTGAATATCGTGTTTATAGGATCAGCAGGGTTAATCAATAGGAAAAAGTTTGGGGAAGTGTTTTTCAAAACATTAGAGTTGTCTGAAAATTGGGTTGTTTCATAATGAAATTCTCTTATACAAGAAAAACAGAAATCACAAAAGATTATAGAACATCTTAATTCTCCAAAATGTTTGATATAGAATTAATGATTTATGTGGAATTTTTTCAGAAAGATGAAAAAACCCTGGAGGTATGAGGCCATCATTGTAGACAACCATCCTACAATGATTTTAAAATTACTCTTGTGGTTAAACTAGGCACAGATTTTATTGAATCAAATTCTGAAAAGTGCATACATTATTTGTTTGTTTGTTTTACATTTTACTATTATAATTAAGGAACTACATAACATGCATAATGTCTGTTTAAGGCAAGTAAACTTGGAAGCCCTATTACTTCTATTGCTTTCATGTAGCAAGACATGTTTGCCTGTATTAGCAGGTTAGAATAGGTTAGACAGAGGGAACAGACAACATTTCTTTTTTCTATCTGAAGACAATTGAATCAGATTAAGTCCCAGATGTAATGATCTTAACTTCAAGTAAAGGAAAATCCAAGGTTCTTGCTGCTCTTCTGCTGCAGGGATGTTATTGCCTACTTCTACTCCCACTCTTTCCATGCAGGATCACAACAGTTTCTTTTTCCATAGCCTAAATTCAGACTTGTTTCCTTCACAACAGTGACCCAGTCTGAGCACCCAGACTGAGAAGACTGCGTAAATAAAGTTCACAAGTTATTCCATCTTTTTAAGCTTGAAGGTGGTGTGAGGGTGTGTTCCCCACAACCCCTTGAACCACAACTACCTGTGGGGGCTGTGATGACTGGAGACAGATTGATAACTGGACTGGTAACGTGGTAGCCAAAAGCTGTCTGGAACAGTGACCCAGACATCTCACTGTTCTGCAAACATAATTCCATCCTCTTACTCCGTAAGTAGTGGGCAGCCTGGGAGCCACTAAGCTCTCTTGCACTGCAGTGGGCTCTCCGCTTGAACAGGGAGGCCTCTCAGTGATGCTCTTGAGGCTGAAACTCCTTGCTGCAACTGATCCTCAGTGATTAATGGCATGCTATACTTTGAAATCTAAGGTAAGGGATATAAAGGATTGGCTATGCACATGTAAACCCTTAGAAGTAAACTTTTGACCAAGCCTGGGACTAGAAGTGGATGCAGGTGCACCAAGCTCTCCTCTGAGAAGGTCCTTTCTGAACTTCACGGCCCAACAGGAGGGTCTCCCTGACAGTTCTGTCTGACCCTGTTCCCTACGCAGTGAATAATCAAGTGTACCTCACCACTGAATCTTTTTAAATCGCTGCCACACTTACCATTGAATTTTGTTAGCTCAGTGTTTTATTTCAACAAAGTATGTTGCATCTTCTCTCTTCAGAGTGAAGTACGTCACTCCCTTGGAAGTAGCTGGTTATGAGATCTCACAGTAACACAAAGCAGATCCAGCCATTATCTGGGTAAATTCCTTCAGTATGTCCTAAATTAATCACTGAGTCAAGGAAAAATGGAGTAGCATTCAAAGGAGGGTTCCTTTGGTTGCATTCCCTGCATAAGCCATTCTGTTCATCTTCACATGGGTTCTTGCTCCTGAGATGAGGCTGCCAGGGTCCTGTTGTAAACCAGGTCTGTCTGATCCAGACACCAAAGGAACCCATTTGGCTTGGAGGTGGAACTCGATGCTCCACCACTGTTGTACCCCAAAACAATGACTGCTTCAGGCTCTACCACAGACCATATGAAACATATGTAATACATTTTGATGAAATGGGCCCAAGCCTGGATTTGAGCAATAGATAGAATTTATATAGATTTACTTTACTGGCAAATGGGCAGAAAGCTATCAAAAGTGAAAGTTAGCATTTTTTCAGGGTTCAACACAAACATTTTAAATGTCTTTGCCTCCACCTTCTCTCCAGTGACAGGAATTATTAAAAAGCAAATTTATGCCTTAGAGCATGAAGCAGCTTGAGATATTATGAAAGGCAGAGTACTGCAGTAGAGTAAGCTCTTCTGTGCTTTGTGAAGGTAAGGCATCTGATGCTTAAAGTGCTGTCATAGATTGCAAGATTCTTTGGTTTTTTTCTTTGATCCTAGATTTCTTTCCTGCCCAGCTTTGGCCGAGTCACTTGAATTTGTTGATTAAATGTTAAACAGAAAGAGTGATATTGCCACACCTCACGGAGACAGAGGGGATAGTATTTAGATTCTTTCTACTAGACTGATAAAGGCACCCTTGACAGCTGAATGGTAAATTGAAGAAATATTGTTAATAAGCCCCAACAATTAACAACTATCCCATAAGCCAGTACCTTTGTGTCCTCTATATCAAATTCACCATGCATAATCCTTTCTTGTGCTGAGCCCTGCTGATAAAGGAAGGATTCGTTAAAAATTATTTGTGCTATTCATTATGGAAGCCATACAGGGCTCCTGCATGACAGCAGCAGTTTCAAGAACCAGTCTGAAGACTTTGGGAAAAAAATATGAAAAAATCCCTCCGTTTAAAAGCAGAGGGGGGAAAAAGAGCACTTTTCTACACTTCAGTAGGAGCTTTAAGAAACCAGTTTGGTTTTCAATAGTGTCCCTGTGAATAGAAGCCAGATGGTCTTTAAACCAGCATTTCCCCCACCATTTTAGGCATGAAAGCCACTACTCTGATGGAGCTGCAAGGGGGAGAGATAGGGATGGCAGGATACAGGCAGCACACAAAGGAGAAATAAGAAATCCTTTAAACAGGGATTGAAATAGTCTGTTTGACAGCTAGAAAAGGGGGGAGTGTCAGGAAGGTAAAAGGGCAGGCTCCATAGGGGTAAGCAGAAATAATGGAGTGTAGAGTAACAGGATGTGAAGGGGTTATAATGATCATGGTAGCCAAGTGTGTAATTTGCAGTGAATAATTGATCCAGTGCCTTTTTCTTTTTTTGTTTTTTTTTTACTGTTTCTCATCAAGAAGATCACAATTTTCTTGCATCTGTTCCATCCTGATGATTCAGTGAGTGATTTCTGCAATTGAAGCATGGTCTGTATACTGAACACAAGCAAAATTCATTGTGAATATACAATATCAGAAATCCTAGTTTAGTTTTGATGGAACACATAAATCACATGGTATTTTGTACTTTCTCTAATTAGTGAGTGCGACTCTAACAATTGCTGTGACATTTCTCCCAATTATGTATTCAGAAAGTGTTTTTCATGAATATTCTTTTTAAATGGACTTTCTCTCCAAATGCTTATGACAGTAAACTCATTGGCAAGAATATTACTGCAGTATTTGACAATCTAGGGATTTAAAATTCCATGCTACTTTTTTGTTAAAGGGGAAAAGATTACATGAGAGACTAACCCTAATTCCAGCATATATAATTACTCATGAAAATATCTGATATGGTCTTCATTAAATGAAATAGGTCTCCAAGCCTCTGCTTCCCTCTCACTCTGGAGACATTGGTGTATGTGTGACTGAAAGTAAATTTGCAGATTTCTCAGACATGAGATGGGCTGAAAATGCCTTCAAACCAGAATGTCCCAACTGCCTATCATGGAAGCTACAGGGAGAATTACATGCTCAATAAGCAAGTAAATGTTTCTTTGGAATCCTAGGAAGGAATTCTCACTGCACTATGCAAAAAAAAAAAAAAAAAAAAGAAGGTGGTCTCATTTCATGACAAACTCATAAAATTCCAGAGCATAGAGTTCAGTCTAGTGAGACTCATGGAAAGGACAGGAATGTAATTAACACCCAAACATTATTCACAGACAGTAACGACAGGCAGCATAAGAAAAATGACAGTGAGAGGAGTCTGAGGCAAGAAAAACTTACCCATAGTAGAAAAGATCAGGTTAATGAAATCTTAGGCAAATTAGACAAACATAAATCCATAGGTCCTTATACCATGTACCCAAAAGTGCTGAGAGATTTGGATTGTACGGTCATGAGGCCTCTTGACAGTGACTGAATGGTTACGGTGACTAGAAGAGGTACCTGATGGCTGGAGGAAAGTGAAGGTCACTCCTATCTTCAAAACGGGTAAGAAGGAGGGTTTGTGGAATTACAGGCTGGTAAGTCTGTAGTCTTGGGAAAGTGATGAGTTAATCTAGAAGGCATTTCCAGGCAAATGAAGGACGAGAAAGAAAACAGGAGCAGCAGCATCACTTAACCAAGGTGATAACCTTCTATGGAGGTTGACTTGCTTGGTAAGTGAGGCAAGAGCAGTGGATGTGTCTACTGTGGATTCTACAGGACATGGAAAATTGTCACCACAGGATCCTCACAGGGGAACTGATGAAGAAGCATGGGCTAGATAAACAGCGAGAGACATGGACTCAAAAGGGCCAGGAGGTGGCCATCTGTGACACAAAAGTCAGGTATCTACGAGTAATTCAAGATGTTGGATTACCACATTAAAACCAGTGTTATTTTTCTCAGCACAATTCAGCCATTTCAAAGGCAGTGTGTGGAAAGGAAACAATCTGGCCTTGGCAAAGGGTCTGCAGGTGAGGAAAGGCAGATTCCACCATAAGGGGAATGTGTCAAGTCTCTGCTGCAGAGAAGTGAGGCTCATCTAACTGCCTCCTCTCTCACTCTCTTTCTCTCCTAGGGAAACACTCATTTTCAGCACAGCATCAGAGCCTTCCTTTTGGTCCATGACCATCACGTGCCAGCTGTGTCTGGATGCCAGTACCCTCACCTGGGAACAGGTGATTCTTAAGGTTGCAAATGAGGAGAGAGAAGAGAAACTGCAGTGCCATCCAGTACCACAGTGCATCCTGTATGGCCAATCTCATTTATTAAGAGGCAATTTAGCAGAAAAGAAACTTCTCCAAAACTGAGGGATTTATAGAGCTTTCTTTTCTAGGGGTTCTTTACTGTCTACAAAGATGTAAGGTCATATTCAGTGGCATTTCTGTAGGGGTTTTGTGGGTTTTATTTTTAATCCATGCATTTCTTTTATGTTAAATTCTAGGAATTAAGTTTTAAGGCTAGCTTTCCTTATCAAATTTACTTGAAAGTGGCAAGCAAATCAAAAGCTTTTCACAGAATCATAGAATCATTAAGGTTGGAAAAGACCTTTAAAATAATCAAGTCCAACTGTCAACCCAGCACCACCACCACCTTCACCACTGAATCATGTCTGCAAGTGCCACGTCCATATATTTTTTTAACACTTCCAGGGGTGGTGATTCTACCACTTCCCTAGACATGGAGGGATTGGAGGAAAATAATATAAATATATTAATCAAAATTGTGAAACCCTTTTTTCCCTAGGATGCCATTTTATATATGTTAACAACCCCCTCCCCCCCCAACCAATAACCAAAAAAACACAATCAAGAGCATTGAGTGACAAAAAGTGTCAAAAGCACCATAGAAGAGGAAGGTACCTGGAGCTGCAACATTATCACATCCAAAGCCTTTCAGAACTTACAAAGAAGAAAACTGTCAGACGTATTTGCAACAATTTGAACTTGATTCTTCATTGAGAGTGTAGCCACCTGCTGCGTAATCCCAGTAATGTAGATAAGTAGGCATATTAGACTGGAACAATGTGGCCAAATTTTGCAAATACTAACATCATTCCGAGGCAATATAAAATACAGACAGCTGGTAAAAATAATATCTAAGATAAAGCTTGCAGTCATTGATAAACTGGTGCTGAGTCTCCTGAGAGACAGGGCCAGGCGAGCTGGGGAACTGAAGAATTTAGCGCATCATACTGTGTCTCATACGAGGAGCACAGTCACTGTGAGCTGTATGCAGTATTCCCAGAGAATACAACTTTTCAGAGAGAGGAGGAGATGCTTCTAACATATTTTGTTTGTTTTCCTTTTCTTTCTAGAAACCAAAGTTTAGAACAAATTTTCCTGTGATGCCTTTAAAATTATTGGAGCAGAGAGCTCCATAATACTGATAGACCACTCTGGAATAAACTGGTGGTCTGACATGAACTGATGACCCAAGACCAAATGGGCAAACACTTAATCCATGTGAAACTTGCAGCAACATTTTAAATAGAGGGACGGGGAAGTAAATGAGTATCTGTAGTTATCCAAACTCAATTAAGACCATGAAATACATTAATTGCTTGTTAATGTTTACTACGTGATGGCCGTGTTTTGATTTGCTTGGGTTTTTTGTTTGGGTTTTTTTGTTTGCTTTTTTTTTTTTCTTTGAGATATTTGTATTCAAAGGAGCTGTGCATAATCCATAAAACTACCTGGAAAATTTTACCACCATTTTAGAATTTAGATTAGGAAGTGTTTCAAGATTTCCTGATTCGTCCACGAGAGCAGCACCTCCTGAAGCTGAGGAATTGTGTGACACTTCCAATATTGGTTATATGTCTGCTAGGTTGATTGTTCTAGTCCTCAAGTAGGGACTCCAATTTGACCCTCAAAAGTGGAGACAAATTAATTCTAAACTTCTGCCACATGAAGGAAGTCTGGTGATTATTTGCAGATTTTAACAGCTGTCTTTTTAGAATTCGTGTGCAGCTAGTAGAGGGATGTTATTTGGTTGAAGAAGGAGTGAGTTCAGGTGAAGTAAAGAAGTTTGTCTTTTAGCTATTTTGTAGACTGCTTCACAATTTGTATAATTTTCTTCCAATATTCCTTACATAACTTTATTCCTCAGCACAGCGTAAAAGATAATGTTTCTTCCTTTTACTCTGATCGTGCCTAATTTAAAAAAAAAAATCCCCCAGACTTCTAAACTAGAACCAATCAGTGAAAATTACTGAATTTTAGCTGCTACAAAATATATTCTGCCTTTGCAAGCACATCTCTTTTACCTTTAGATATGTGTTTGATTTGTTCTTGTAGCAGGCCAGAAGTCCATGTCACCCACAGGAGTATTAAACCTTTTGAAGAAGTGTTGTGTGACTTAACTGTGTATTCAATGTACTTGCTATAGTAAATGTGATTTTCAAAACACAGATGATTAAACAAACTAGTGAATTTTCTTCTTTTTCAAGTAATGATAAGAATGGGAGGAGAGGTGGGGTCCTAAAAATGCTCCACTATGGCAAGTAGCATGCAGTATGAGCTCTTTCACTTTCCATATTAAAAAAGATCAGGATTTTTTCCTCCCAGGTCTCTGGTTGGTAGATCTGTACAGAACATAGTTTATCTAATGAATGAGAATGCTCTTCAACTTTCAGTTTAAATTTATTTTCAGCACTTTATACCCGTTTTCTCTTTTGCAAACATTACCCGTTAGCTGTAATAGGCCCTTTCCTTCTCTCATGTTGCCATTAAGAGCTCCCTGATGTTATTTTAGACAGCAATCAAATCCTCTCTTGTATCCCTTTCATTTTGAAAGGCTCAACAAGCCAAGCTTTCTAGGCTGCTAAGAAAAATTTTCCATTCCCTTGACCTTCTAAGTATCCCTTTTCTGCGTTTGTTCCACTTTGTGTTTCATATCTGGGATATCATAGTTCTTTTATATTAAAACTTTATGTGCAAATATACATATGAATTTCTTGTTCCTACACTTTAAAGGAAGAACCATGTTGAAGATTAGAAAATAATCCATTGTCAGTGTTCTTGAGCCGTAATTTTGGGGACAGGTATTTTTTGTGTGTTTGGACTTGTGTTTGCTCATTGGTTTGTTGGTTTGTTTTTGTTGTGGAATTATTTTAATTGGCTCTGAAATGTAGGGAAATGATTCGTTACTTAGGAGACACACAGGGATGACTTCTACAGACTGAACATGAAGTGCATATTTGACTATAAATTCAAAACGGAGATTTGATGACAGAGCAATCCCATCCCTCTTTCCTCCTCCCAAACCACCCCTAGTATCAGTGAAGTTTACCCTCTTACACTTTTGGGAGTATCACTGTTCTTCCAAATAATCTTAAGAGCTCTTACCAGAGGAAATAAATACAGCATGGACAGCACTCTGTCTTCTCAGCCTGCCATGTGCCTGGGTAGCAAAGGACTCTAAGTGAGGGAGCACCATGCAGGAGTTTCCTCCAGGTTGAGCAGAGTGTTCTATCAAGTGAGGAACATTACTGTCGAGAAATTACAACCTCAGCATTGACATAAATGTTGACAGCACCATTTCCACTGATAGTGGTTCACACAGGTTCACACAGGACTGCCCAAAGAGTGATGATTTAGATGAAATGCTCCAAAATAAGAAAAAGTTCTGAAAGGAAAACTGCAGATGACAAGGATTTTATCAGGCCAGTAGTGAGATGGAGCACATTTTCTCTTCTGTTCTCTGAAGCATCCTGCCTGTGGAGATTAACCATAATGAAATCTCTTTCTCCACCCATTCTTTTCTTGACGGCAGCAAGAGACATGTTAGTAGGGCATGATAAATCCTGGGTGGTGATTGAAGGTGTTTAACTGCAAAAAATGTCATCTTCCAAGTGCATTTCCATATACATTTGAAGAACTCAGGCCCAAATCTCTTAATAGTGTGACCTGAAAGAAGCCAGTAAAGGTTTTTGAGAATTTTTCATGGCCCATAATTTCCAAATGCAACATTTGAAATTTTTCAGTCTGATAAAGAGTAAGTGGCTTTGCCAAACAGGCGGAATTTATGGCTGTAGAATTTGAAAATGGGTCTTTTTTCTAATTTGGAGTCCTCCCTTCTTTTCTATTTAATACATATTCACAACTCTCGCTATCTCACTTTCTCCTATCCCTACATTAAAAACAAAATGAAACAAAAAAGAAAGGGAATATTTATGTATGGCATATATAAGCAATAAAGTAAACAGGGATGACTTCGGTCTGTAATCCCTTTGGAAAAAGGAAATAAATATTTAAGAACATATAGGAATGGTGCAGATGGGGTGAAAAGAAGAATGCTAAGGTGTAACACTGAGGAAGATGTGGCAATTATAATAATACTGCTATATGAGTGATAGTCTGATGATGTAAATTAATGGATTTTTGTAGGGCAAAGCAATAACTCTTAATAAACTTTTTAACATAATTTGAACAAAACAGCATTTTTTTGATTATGGAAACTTTTTTTTTTTTTTTAATTTGAGATATATATTGTAATTGGGAAGTCTAAATAGCATTTGACAGAAGAGGCAGAGGTTGATATCTGGAAAAAAAAAGGTGAGTTAATAATAATGAAACTATAATCTAGACATGGACATTTGGAATAGTGATTTTCCTGGTGAAAAATTCATGAATGCTTTATTTAAAACTGCAATTAGCAAAGAACACTTCGAGACGTGGATTCACAAATAGATCCCTCCAGTACCTGAAAAGAGCCTATGGGAAAGATGGAGAGAGAGTATTTACAAGACCCTGGAGTGGCAAAACAGGGGAGAATTGCTACAAGCTGAAAACCCAGAGATTTAGAGATGAGATCAGTATCTTGCAGAACACTGCCCAATCTGTCAAATATAGCCTAATAAAATAATACTCATCAAACTCAAAGTTTCAAAATTTTAAGTGTTCTTAAAGCTATCCTGAAATCATCAAGCGCACTCATTGGGAAATTTTCCTTCTATCTTAGAAGTGGAAGAACAGTTCTGGGTCCAAGTTTGCTTTAAAGTTATAACTAAACTAAAGCTATGATTAGGTTGCCAATAATACTTAGCTCACATTTGAGGTTTTTACCCTCAGAATTAAGATGTCCCTGAGACAGCATGGAAAAATTGTCTGACACTTTCATCATTAAGATGTTTCTGTGTCTGTAACACTGTGTGTACAACCAAGTTCAATCTATTAGATTTTGCAATATTTTAGGAAATGTAGTTTCATTTTATTCAGTATCCTCCATTTCTACTAGCAGAGGTTTTAACAGGCTTATGATCTCATCTTCTAATCTGCCTAGGCTGTGTTCAGTGTTCAGAGGGCCTTAAGTAATTCCCTTCTTATTCTCTGTTCATGGCAGGGACTAAGTCTGTTCTTTATACAACAGTTTTTAGGCTACTCAAAGTAATGTTGCTAAAAAAAGCCATGAGAGACTAATCAACTTTCCTGTGCATGCTCTTAATCACCCATATAATCCATTCTCTATTGACCAGAGATGAGATACTTGAGAAACCAGCCTATATCCCAAGATTTGGCCTTCAAATTTTCTTAGAGAAACAGCATTTTTCACTGCAGTTCTTAAAAAAAAAGTAGAGAACTACTTAAGAAATCTACTCGCCTTTATTTCTACTTCGAGATAAAAAATAAAGGAAAGATCAGTGTAATACATGTTGATTCCTTGTGGATGTGAAGCCTATTTTAAAACCATTCCCTTTTCAGCAAGCTGCTTTTGGGAAGCCAGAGTGTGATGTAGAGGTTTAAGAGCAGCATAGAATATACAAGGACTGCTTGCTGTAATATAAGTGTTTCAGTCCAGTAATTATTTTAAAAATTCAGGTTTAGAGGGGAAGGGCAAATAAATTAAAAAAAAAGAAAATGAAGAATAGGGGAAGGGAAACAAGAGAAAAGAAAAAAGAAATTGAAAGCTGAAGAGGATAAAAGGGAAATATGAAGGAGGGATAAGTATAAGAAGGAAGGAGAAGGTGTGCTACTCTTCAACCCTGTAATACCCTGTTAATTGCTTAGTAAAACAGAACTGGTTTTATTAGAGGTAAGGAAAAAAGAAACTAAAAATATTAGTTGAAAATTGCTTTAAATGTATGACTGCTCATGTTGGAAATAGCTTCAAGAAAGTGTTCAGCTTTATCTGCCCACATTATGTAGTAGCGCAGCGGTCAGACTTGGAAAGACTTGAAAGACCTTTCCTTTCTTTTTCCCACCAACTCTAGAGGCCTTGATCTTAGGAATATTACCTTACACAGCAGAGAAAGGAAAATTGCTCTCTCCCTTTTTTATGATTATTTGTGTGCACAGCAGAGAATTGTGTGTTGGAATTTATTGCTGATACAGAAAAAAGTACAAATGACCTGTGGTAGTGGGCTGTCCTTTCAGACCTCCAAAGGCACTTGGCATTGAGCTGAAAATACACAAAAGCCTCTATAAGGTGACTCCTGCTGTTTTGCACTGCAATGCAAAGATAGATAATGCAAAAATAAAGAAGGAATATTTATTTGGTGTAAATTGACTTTGGTGGAGTTGTATCAGTTTACACTGATGGGAGATCTGCTCCAAGAAGTCTACAGAGCTGACTTAACCTTCTCCTCTAGACAAACATTGCACTGACTTTGCTGAGAATCTGTTTCCAGCTGTCTCCATTTTATTTCAAGCTGGCAGTTCTTGGAGGGTGGTGGGTTTGGGGTATTTTTCCCTGTTTGTTCATAATTGTGAGACCCAGCTCTTGGGGTAAAGTGATTATATTAGTTAAAAAAAAAAAACCAAAACAACAACAACAAGCCCCATCAGTTTTGTTTATTGACTGAAGCATCACAGTACAGACAAATGTTCTGTGATCATAATAAGCAAGCCATTTTTAGTTAAATCCCACAAAATAAAAGAGAAAAAAAAATCCAGATGCTTAAATACATATTCATTTAGTAAAGAAAGAAAAATTAAGAGAGAAAATATCGGGGCTGTTTAAGCCAACACCACTTTTGAGACACAGCTATCTTTTATAGGAGATTTATCAAATGATTACCAAAATTGCCGTGTAGGAGTGTCAGTTACTCCACAGCATTACAGCATCATTCATTTCAGCAGATTTATAGAAACAATGTGGAAGACACAAAAATAAAGCTGTTTCAAGAGGGTTTTTTTTTAATCTGAGAAGAGGAACTGCAGCACAGCCACGCCTCCTCCTTGTTGGTGGTTGGCATTGTGTGTGTGTATTCACAAGCACGTGTGCAGGCGCTGGATGCACGATTCCTGTGTGTGACTCTCATTCAGCAGACTGGCTTTTCACCTATATTCAGTGCCTAAAACTCCTATGGGGTGAGTCTTGCTGGCTTCAAAGCATATCTTCCTCTCATACCTTCATTTGTTTGCATTCTAACTAAAGGAAGAGAAGAAAGTAGTTAACACATATGTGGGGGGAAATGGCAGCACATCTCTCTCTTTCATGCTCTAGCAGAAGCGAAGGTAATGCCATGCTTACCCAAGTTGTTCAGTTTCTAACTCCAAAAGGCCCACATGTCTCATTTGGTTTGGATTTTAGTGAGCAGCTTGCTACAACGAGTCGATGAAGGGGAAATAGGGCGTAAATACAAATAAAAAAAGGAAAATAATCCAATTCTCAACTACCTGAATGGAAGAAAAAAAAAATACTAAAGCAATTTTTACCAAATTAATTTCAGAATTTTAAAGTGAATTAAATGAAAGCTGAATCAGAGTGGGGGCTAGAATTCATGTTTATTTGTTTAGCTAAACAAAGAATACATTTGCTGATTTCAATCAGCCTGGAATCTTATTGTGCATGATATTTTTTTTTTCCTGACTATTTTCACATTCAGACATTTTCCAGTACTCATTCCTGTGGCCTATAACTCTTACAAGATAGAGTTCTCTCCACACCAGCGTGAAGTTGTTTCCCAGTGTCTGGGAACTGTTTCCCTGATATTGTGTCTCTTGCTCTGGCTTACTATTTGGACTTATTTGTATCTCAATTTAACTGCGCATAAAGTAGTTGTAAATGTGTTTATTTCTCATGGGTCTTGAAGAAGTTATTTCTTATATTTTCTCTCTCACTCACTTTTATTGTTCTTTCACTCTTACTTTATGTTTCCCTATCTGTCTTATAACCAGCCATTAGAGTGAAATCCATCCTCAATTGAGTCAACAGTAAACATCCTTGACTTTGTTATTTTATATATATAATTATAATGTCTTTGGAAAAGACACTGTGCTTTCAGCAAGGCACTGATCTATGTCGCTCACTTCACCTGCACGTGAGAAGGCCCTTAGCCAGTTTCCCTTCTGGAGGAGGGCTCGTCCTCTCAAAAGAAAGATGTCCAAGTAATGTGGAAAGAATTTCCCTCAAGAGGTACTTATTTTCCTCCATTGTCTATGGATAGAATCCAGGCAACCATCTTAGATTAGGTGCCTATTTTTCGGAGTGATAAACTTAGTTGAAAAGACTAGGAAGAATTCATCTCACTTAGGCTAACACTTCTAAGTTAGACATTTCAGCATGAACTAGTCATTCTAAACTCCTTTTACGAGTAAAGGGGAGATATAAGCACTTCTGCTTGTTCCTCAGGGCTGTTCATTTCATCCTAAAATGGCTTGTTAAAATAGGTCAGATGACTTCAGACTTCCAAAACTGAGAGAGATGAATCTGACCTATTTGCTCAAAAGTATTCAGCACAAAAAGGCTTTGATTTTAGCCATACCATCAATATAATGAAAATTATAAATAGTTACTCTAATATTTGGTGGAAGTTTTTAGAGAAGCAGAAGAAATAATAACCTTGAATTATTCTCATTACCTGACTCATACAACAGCCTTTGATTTTCCACTGCTCCTTCATTTTGCTTCCTTCTTTAGAGATGGTTTGTTTGGAGATTTTTAGTTCCTTTGTCATCTGCCACATTTTCATCCAACAAAACAAGCCTTGAAATGATGGAATGATGGAAATGGAATGCTTAGCTGCATACCTGTCCTTCTGTATCTCTTTCCCAATGCCTAAGCAGACAGGCTGTGGTAATCTTGCACAAATATCTGTGTAGGAGGGGAGATGGCTGCCCAGACAAAAAAAAAATGAGAGGCATTATTTGTGTTGGTAGAACAAAGCATGGGACCTGTGCTACTGTCTGGTTTTGTATCTTTCAGTAGGGCAGGGAAAAATGTTGAACTTAGAAAACACTTTCTCTTTGTATCCCAGAAAAAGGAAATTTCATGTTCTTTTCAGATCCCTTTGCAACTGTCAAGGCGCTTTGGTCTCAACCTCTTGTCTAACCAGGATGCCTCCATCTCCCCATATTTTATTATATTACACTTATGGAGCTGAAGACAATGCCTGTACTAGTTCAGACCAATTCTGTGACAAGTTACGGAAATTAGGACCAAACCCTTGACCTTAACCTTGGGTTTATTAATTTGAGTGCAGAAACAATGGAATGTTTACCATAACACATTGTTCCTTCAGAAAACTCTTTTTCTTCCCACCCCATGGAGTTAATTTAATAAATTTCATTCATTCACACATTCATTCATTCTTTCATACATTCGTTCATATTACTCTTTGCAGGCATGAATTTTATTAAGAACATTTGTCTAGCATCCATCAAGGAACTCAAACCTGGACTGAAACTTTACTTTCTTAAGGCAAATGCTTCCCTCACTGATCTTCTGCAGCCTAGTTCTTTACTGTTTTCATCTAGAGAGTTATGTCTTTTGCTAAGCCCTGGAATAGTCAAGAGATGTGCTCAGTACTGCAAAGTGAATGCCTTTTTGATTGTTATTAGCCTTGATAACTACTACTAAAAGTACCTTTGGCTTTCCATCCAGCGCAGCAATTTGTCATACTTGTTGAAAAAACAGGAGACTAGATTTAGTCCAGATGGGCACTTTATACAAAAAGATGCCAAAGAAATTCTTTTGGGTTTAGTATAACAGGATTTATTGCCATCCAACATTGTACATATACATAATATTGAACCCTTACTACAGTTCTTAAAGGAGCTGCAGGCTTATAGGTACGATGTTGTTTTATCTTAAAGGTGTTGTGTTATCTTGGAGATAAAACAACAGCCTTTATGCACAGAAATTTAAAATTCCACAGAGAAATCCAGCATGTGAAATCAGCCATGGCATATCCAGAACAGATTGTGGATGGACAGAAGAAATAGGAAGAACTGGACAATCAGCTTCTTTTTCCTGCCTTTCTAAAGCATTTCCAGAGCAGGTGAAGGCAATGCATGCTGTATTGTTGAGAACTGGGGGAGTCAGATCATGGATAACTTACCACCAATTCTCAAGACTCATCTCCCTTCCAGTGCTGTTTCTGTTGGTTGGAATACCCAGGTGTTACTTCAGCATTACTTCTTCCACTTCTGGCAGACAGAAACTGTCATTCCCAATGAGATGGAGTTACGACTGTTCGTAACTGTGCAATCCCTTTCATAAAGTCATTGTTATGGCACTGTAATGTTCACTTATTTTAGTGTCGGTTCAAATTTCTGAAGGGGAGGTTATGAACTTATCTCAGCTTGTCTGTCTAGAGTCTGTATAGTGTTGTCAAAGTCTGATACAGGAAAATATTTTGTGTGAAATTTTAATTTCTCAGTTTGTCTGGTTCTGATTTTTTGGTTGTAGGGATTTGTTTTGTTCCTTTTATGCCTTTAAGGAAAGGATAAAAAGAAACGATCTGCTCGTTAGGAGGGAAAAAAAAGATTAAGAATCTACTTTCTTTGTTCTTCAGCTATTCTACCTATATTTTGTGCTGAATGATTTTTCCTTCAATAGTGTAATATTGTATCTTTCTCAGCTCTGTCTTTCAGGAAAAAAATAAACCCTTCCCATCTCCAAATGAAGAATGTCAAGGAGTGAATTATTGTTTGCCCACATTAATGGCCTTAGCATTAGGATGTATGTAATTTCTTCCGGTTGTTTTTTAAATTTTTCTGATTGAATGTGTGCCCTATGGATCAGTGAATTGAGTCAGCTGTGTTGTGTGTGTGGTCTACTTAGCAAATCCATTTTATGTTTAATATTCTATATGTTTTAGCATCTATGGGTCATCACTGAGAAAGGCAGCAGCTAAGCACAAAGATTTTCCAGTTAACTTCTGTTAACGTAACAATCTGCAGGCCAAACTCTGGTTTGTGACATGGGATGTGGATCAAAAGAAATTCTGTTGGATCTATTGGAACAATACCCTCCTTATATGAGTGTAATTTAAACGAAAATGGGGATGTCCTTTAAAAACAACAACAACAACAACACCAACAACACCAAAACAACACAAACCTGCATATTTTTTTCCTTATGGTTATTTTTTATTTCGTGCTCTGTTCATTCATGAGGTACCCTGCTTTAATATCAATATGGAAAAACCCATGTTGAAAGTAAGGCTCTCTAGAGTGAGAGCTCACACAGACAGTCACCCCGAGGTCACTTGTTGAAATCCAGCACAGATCAATAGCAGTGATGTCTTTTTGGCAGACAAAAAGGCTTTTCAGTGGACTTCAGCCCAGGCCAGAACAGGTAAGTTCCTCTGGAGAAGGGCTGAGTAGTCTGAACTTGCCCCTCACTGAAGTAAATTGCTGAAGCAGAGGATGAGAAAGAAACATTTTGTGGATAAACCAAATAGCTCATGACCTGAATTGTCAGTGCTGCACTTTTTCTCATCACTGACTTTAATTAAAATAGTACCTTACGTTCAGTTAGAAATTCTTTGTACACCCTGCCTTATATTGAGAAGCTGATTGTGTCCATTTTCTTACGGACTCTGTGCTTAAAAATGCTGGTTTTTTATATGAAAGGAGAATAAAATGACACCATGACAGAAGGGAAGAAATAACTAAAGTTGAAGCTGAGGAAATTTTAAATTTTTCATAATTTTCCACTTATTTCCCACTAGTTGCTCAAATTTTCCTCACTTTGATCTGATCTTCAAGGCTACATTGAAAGATAAAGTAACATAAAAGCCAAGAACACAGCAACCAGATATAAACATATTTCTGTTTGAGATTTGGTGAGCTGAAAACAAACAAATAAACCGAGCAAAAAAAGCCCCCCAGAGCCCCCGAAAGTTATACATTTTAAAGAAAAAAAAATCCAAACAAACAATGTCAGAATACGTAGGGAAAAGAAAATCCAAAACTAATAATGAGGGGAAAGTATTGTAAGGAACTATGAATATACCCTCTAAGTGTGTGGAAAAAACCCCAAACAATAAAAATGTTTAAAAGTGAACCTCTCTGAATATGAAATATTTGCATATAGTTCTTTTCCTAGTCTCAAAATCTGGTCCTTCTCTTTCATCCTTCACATAAAGGTTTGTTTTTTTTTTTTTTTTTTCTCAGAATCACCCTACCCCATACCAAGAAATTGCACTAATAAACCAGAACAAGACTACATAGAAACATGGTTTTACCTGTGTCTTTAGGAGAACTACGCACAAGAACATTCACACAGCCATGAGTCATAATTTGCACTATGGGGGAAAGAAAGAAAAAAAAGTTTTCTAGGTAGGCCTTTTTTTAAAAAAATGAAACCAAAACCAAAATAAAACAGGCAAATTAACAAAAATAATGCCAGAAATATAAGCATTCCAAGTGCCTTACTTGTGATAGTTTTCAGGAGTATAAATATTTTTCTACATTTACTTCGGGAACATAAAAATCTCTGGCGTCATGGCTACACCAGTTGTAATAAATTAAATAGTTATGGGAAATATTTCTGAATTCCGGAAGTCAATTGGTTGTAAACCTAAATTGTAACAGTGGTTCCCAACACCCTTTTGAGTCATCTGACTTGAGATATCCCAGTTTTCAGATATTTTTTGTTTAGCACAAGCCAGGGACCAGTTTACACACATCCACCTTCTTTTGAAGGTGAAAAACATTTAATAATATGGACATAGCCTTTTCTGTGCCAGTTGGCCTCAGTACCAGAAAACAGTGCTGGGCACATTTAAGCTGACAATTTCTCTGTTTATTTTCAGCTCCATCTGCTTGCAGATCCATAAACATTTATTTTCTCCCATTTCTAACAAATCAAAGAATCGTGGAGTACTTTAGACCGTAGAGATTGCTGGAAATCATCTTGCCTCTCACTCAGAGAAGGGTTAAGTTATTCAGGACCCTGTTTGCACAAACTTTGAATATCATTAAAGGAGAGAGATCCCACAAAATCTTTTCAAACACTTTCCAGTGTTTGACCATCATGGTTTCATGAGACCTGGCCTGGACAGCAAAGATGAAAGCAAGGAAGACATTCAGCATCTCAGCCTCTGTTCCAAAGGTCCCCGTTCCACTCAGTAGCAGCCCCACCTTTTTGCTAGAATTTGTGTTGTTATTGATCTACTTGAAAAAGAAAAATACACTTCACATTTCCCTTGGTTTTCACAGGAGAGCATGGGGCATTTCCAGGGGATTATTCAGACCTCAGGCAGGCAGCAGCAAGCTGATGACCAATCCTGGCACTGCACTGTTCTTCAAATACTCCTTCTACCTCAGCTGTCAGATTAACTTTCTTCGTTGAGAGCTGTAGGTGTGAGGATTCTGGTGACTTCTGATGTTAGCAAAACAGTGGGACTGAAGTTACTTTAGCATCTTTGGTAATCTTTTGCCCTGAGCAACTACTTTTCTTATGCTTTGAGTCAGTCTTACACTTCCAGCAAATACATTTGCTTTTCTTAAAGCTCTTTGAAAGTAAGTTATTTGCTGATGTTTCTAAGTGCATGTGTACAGAAAACCACTGAATAATGTAATGAGATAAAAGAAAGCAAATAGGGCATTTGTAAGTCTTTGCCAATACAGGAAAAAGGAAAATAGAGCGTAGAGAGCATAATCTGCTAAACATGACAGGGAGAAAAGCAGGCAATTAGAGTGAAGAGTTATATATTCTTTAATGTGCGTGCATCCATATGGAGACAAAATATGTATGTAAGTATGTGCACATACAGCAATAAACATATATACAAATGCAAACACATGTACAAACACACACACGATGAATTTCTAATTAAGATGAGAACGACATTCAAGCCTAGACTCAAAAGTTATCAGAGGCCTTGCAGAGATTCCCCCTGGAGTTTCTGAAAGCTGGGTTTAGTAGCCAGTAATTTTCAATTTCTTAGATAATGTGTAGGACCATGGTGCTGATTAGCCCTTAAATCACACTCTCCCTGGAAAAGCAAAGTCTTTAATTTCTTTAATGGCTAAAAAAAGTCTCTGCTTTTCTCTTTTTCACCTTCAGAAGCTCTTGGTTAATTGCGATCTGGACTTGGTATTTATTTTTGGGTGCTGAGGATAAGCAAGGGTAGTCCTGTAGAAGAAAAATGCAAGGGGGTCTCATATTTGGGGAATTGGTTTCTCTAGTGGAGAAACGATACATCATTTTAATTCCTGCATTTTTAAAGTGACGCCTGGGGTTTTTAATCTCGAGTCTCCCTTTGACATTAATGGGAGTCATGTTGCTGAAATGAGCACGTGATGCTTTGATAATTGAAAGGGACTGTGTGTGATAGAATCATAGGCACTGGAGAGGTAAAATACCTGTTCCACCAGGAGATCTTGCCAGTTTTCCTTCTAACTCAGGAAATTAAGAGATTTACAGCTTGTTTATTAATGTAGTTTAGCCAATCTATAAATGAGTCAGAATAGTTCCTTTCACTGGAAGATTTCTGCACAGGATATATAGACATTATCAAGTGGAAATGGAATTCTTTCCTAATCTCATTCCACCCCTTGTTATTCTTTTTGTGACCTGTGAGTAATTGCTCTCACACCACATATTTTACAACATTTTGGATGTTTTCAGAGGGTTACCCAACTTTCCCTCAGGCCCTATTTAGTTGATTTGGTTATTTTAATCTACTGACTTCATAAGTCAAGCTGGAAAGTCCCTACAGGGATTTTTTTTTCTATTTCTTTTTCCCTGAACACTCTAGACTCTTGGGGTATTTTACAGACTAAAAGAAAAACTTTTAGCTCTGGTACTGAGGAATCCATTAAAAATACCAGGTGGAGTAAGACAGTGCAAAGAGGTCTCAGAGTTGATCTGAAGACCATATTGGGATACGGAGGTATCTCTTTCCTGGGTTTATGAAGTCCATAAAATCCATGGAAATAGTGAGCACATCCTTCTAAAAAAAGCCCCTTTTTATTTCCAACAAGTAGTTCAGAAAGTAACATCACATGGTTTTGGAGATAATAAGGTCCTTGACCCCTTCAGAGTCCATTACTGTGTATAGTGCGAAAAAGAAGGAACTGAGAATCAAGATCCTGTGGTTTAAATATTGCCTATATTGTCTGTTGGTTTCTCAGTTTTCTCAGTTCTCAACCCTGCCTAATGTAAGGGCGTGACAATTTCTCATCAGTAAAACAAAACGTCGTTATATATATTTACTCTTCCTATTCATCCTTCGAAAAAATCTTGTGCATATTTAAGTGGGAAGAAGGAAGAAAAATGAAGATAATACACTCTTTTACGATTCGTACAAGGCAAAACAAAGGAATTTACTGCAGCAACATTTCTGCAGTTCAGTGTAGAACACAAAACAAAGACTTCAGAAAGAAAAGAAAAAAAACCAACAAAATTTGAGCATGCATTTTTAAAGCATAGCAAAAATATCTAAGGAAATTAATTGGGTAAAATAGTGATTAAAGAACAGTTGAGGTCGCCACCACAAATCATTTAAACATCAAAAGCAAAAATTTCAGTCATTTAATGTTCATTTTCTCATGCACCCTGTGAAGAGCGCTTTCTGGTTGCTGCTTTGTCATATTTGCATCAAAAGGCCATGGAAGTAGCTAAAGCATCATGGCAGTGGAAGCAGAAATGGAGACATTTTGCATGAAAAAAGTGTGAGAATTCTCATGTTCTTCTTCCAGTTAATTATTAAGCAGCCCAACAGTCCTGTGAGCCTTATGGGAACAATACATTCTTGCTTTACAGTTAGGGGCATTCAGGTGTTAAGAGGACGGGCTATTGTGAGAGAAAAAGCAGGAATGGGTATAATTAACTTGTCTAAAACTAATCTCAGAATACGGATTCAGAATAACAGTATTTCTCTTAAGTACCAGCAGTCTACCAGGAGGCCACATTATGACCCTGAATATTCCCTGTATTTCACCCTGGAAATATGCTTGTAGCACTTTCTCAGCTTGTCGTAACTCCAAAAGCTGTTTGAGCATACACACCCCTGTAAATTTCTGCATGTGAGCCACCGGTGTCTTCTTTAGCAGCAAAATGCAGCCACTGGTAGTGGAACCATCCCGCTTTTAGAAAGAGCACTGAGTAAGAGGTACTTGCCAAAACAAAAGCAGGAGGTTTGGCTTCATCTCCCTTTTTGTTTCAAAGATTTCAAAACTTTGTCTCCTGTTTCTCTTGCAAGTTTCCTACCAACAAACTCCAAGGGACTGGGACCGAACAGATAGGACAGTGACAGAACCCCTTTAGGCCTGAGAATGAATTGCTCTTCAGATAAGAACATAAGTGACGAATCCAGGACGAGGGGAATGTGTTTCAAACAGTTTGGCCATACAGTTAGGAGAGGGCAATATGTACTAGGAGCTTCTCCTCAAGTATTTCCCTCTGGATGTGTAAGCATAAGTAAGCAGAAAAAACGTATTCATGTGATCTAGATGAGAAGGGTGTTTTCAGTGTCTAACGTGATTCCTTTAGTCTTAGAAGAATTTAAGGCACAACCACCCTTTACAGCATAATGTCTTAAACATTACTGACCATCCCCAAGCTCCATCTTGCTCCTCTTCCATGCCATATTTCCTGTTTCCTCTCTGAACGAGACAGAGGACTTCACAGGAAGTATTGTTGATGGTGTAAGATAAGAACTTCGGTAGTTCTTTTGACAGCAAATCTTCACTACAAAACCCTTACTCTCTTGTATTGTTTGAATAAGAGAAAATATTCGGTTTACATCTAGTTCCTGCACTGGTAGAAGTGCTTAAATTCTCATACGTAGCAATAAGTGTTTTCTATTACCTATTTCTAATATTCTTATCAGCATGCAAGTGCTTGGGCATCCCACAGGTTACTCACATCACTTCCTTCCATTACATTAATCAACCCTCAGAGGCACACAGTCCTTATTTCCATGTGACTGAGGTGTTTGGGATCTTAGACAGTCAGACAAACATGTAACATGTTTATTATGATTAGGCTGTCCCTAGTGAAAACATTGGAACAACTTACAGAAGTTTTAGCGTAAATAATTGGGTACAGTGAGATGGGAAAACAGAAGTAGAGCTGTGGTTAGACCTCAGCCATCATGGTTCCCAATTCTTCCCGACATGAACAACAGTGAGAACAGAAATGGTTATGGTACCACAGCGACAGAACATGCAATCCATAGACTATATAATACTTTTCTTTTATAGCTGTGTCAATGCAATTTTCTTTTGGTGATGTTTTGAAGCTTGCACATTAAATATGAGGCTCTGAACACCTCTAGTACTGAAGCTCTAGCTCAGTAAAAATAATAGCAAGAAAACATCAAGTCCATTCTCTTGAGTTTTCATGGTCTATTTCTTTGCTTGCAGCAAACTTGGGTAAAAGTATTTACCTCTTAAATTTTTACCTAATACAGTATGAAGAGTTGACCTTAAATGGTCTTTACAGCTCATAGACCATAAAAATAAAATTTTGACTGAGCAATTTTTATTCCTACAAAACCAATGACTGTAGAAAACTATGTTTTTTCCAACTCTTATCCTAAGAATACAAGTAATATCATCTTGTACAATTACTATCACTTGCAGACATCAGTTGTCACTTTTTGACTTAACTTTAAAGCCACAGGCATCAGTACTGGTAGGAAGGAGCAAAGGCTGAAGTTTCTAGACAATGTCTTGTATTCACTGCTGGAGTCACTGAGCAAGACCTGGATTCTTCTGTTTCTTTACCTTGTGGCTTCTGTGAGTGCAGTTTTTCTCCTGTCCTTGCCCTCACAAGAATTTAACTTAATTACAATTTAAATAATTGTTTATAGGAGACGGTCTCCTATAAACAGCATTTCAAATCTAACAATTGCTTTTTTCCCTCTCCTCCCAGGTTAAGTTCTATATTAAAGCACTGCCCATTCCTCAATTCACAGCACCACCCTGGGACACGGACTGCAGCCCATGGGCAATCCATGCCAGGGAAAGAACAACCAAAGGGACCGCAACCATGGGCCACTCTATTCTTTCAAGAAACGCATATTTTCTAACACATCTGACTTTACAACTTCCCTTTTTCTTTTCTTTTGGCTTTTTCCAGAAAAGTCAGGTGTTTCTAATGAACAACAAACCTGTATATGCACCTTATATATACATTAAATTTTACACGCACATATATATCTCTATTTGTTAAGCAAAAAATATTATGCTATATTCGTACACTGTGATGATTGCTTCACTTAGGATTTGTGATGAGAATCCATTACCAAGAAAAAAATGCAATGCACTTGAAAAACATTTTTTCTCTGTTTCACAGCTGGTCCTTTGATCTCCTCTTTTCATGTCTCTGGGTTTGTTTTGTTTTGTTTTGTTTTATTCTTACATTCCCTTTCAACCTGAAGCATAAGTGATGAATACTGATGTGGCAGAGTTTGGTACCATTCAAAGACCAGGAACATGGACACACAAGCCTGTGCCAGTTTATAATTTGTAGGTCAGGAATTATAAGATGTTAATTTTTTTTTTTTTTGAGGAAAGACTTATGNCATGTCTCTGGGTTTGTTTTGTTTTGTTTTGTTTTATTCTTACATTCCCTTTCAACCTGAAGCATAAGTGATGAATACTGATGTGGCAGAGTTTGGTACCATTCAAAGACCAGGAACATGGACACACAAGCCTGTGCCAGTTTATAATTTGTAGGTCAGGAATTATAAGATGTTAATTTTTTTTTTTTTTGAGGAAAGACTTATGCTTTGTGACCACTGGATTCAGGTTAAATAACTTCTGCAATGCTCCCAGGTTTAATAAAAGCCACCGTGAGACTTGTTGCAAGCAGCTTCTCCTGATGTTGAAATCTCTTCACTTTTTTTGAAAAAAAAAATTACCAGATATAGATAAATTTAAAAGGATTTGAGACCTTCTTCAGATCTGTAGCTCAGCTAGACTGATATTAATTCAGTTTAGTTTCTCCTGAGATAGTTGATTTTGTCTGTCTGTCTACCTGGACAGAAATATGTAATGAAGCAACTGAGGAATATCTTCATTTTTAGAGATGACCCTCTCAAAATCAGAATAGCGAGCAACCTTGAAGAACAACCTTGTTTACAAATAGTACTAAATTTTGGGGATCAGCTTAAACTATATTCAGACTGAATTTCCATGACCTTGCTGAAGCAGGTCTAAGGTTTGCCTAAGGTATTTACTGGGCATTGAAGCTGCAGAGACTAAACTGACAGGATACGGCTGCAGCACATTGCTCTATTGTATGTTTTTCAAACTGGGAGATTGCTTGCCTGTAAAAAAGCTAGTGATTACAAAGGAAACAACATGACAAATGCTTCAGGACATTAAAAATCAGGTAAAAAAAGATATCATACTGAGCTCCTCACTTCCAGATTGTAATAAAATTGGGTAAACTATTCACCGTGACTAATTTATTCAAAAGATGCCCCTTCATGGGCTCATGAATTTATATTCAAAGAGATTTGGATTTCTGCAGATTTCTTACTCAATGTCACAATTACTGAAATAGTTGTACTTTTAATCCTTTTTTTTGGACTTTCCTTTTACACATTATTTGATTCTTATATTGTGCATATGGCTTTGAGAAGAGATGAATTACAAGAAGCTATAGTGGTGGAGTAGTGAGGATGGGTCTTTATAGGATTATTCTTTCATAGCTGTCCTGCTGCATACAAATACTCTGCAGTAAACACAAATTTAGGTAACATTATCAGACTGCGTACTAAATTACATTATAGTAATATGCTCAGGAAGGTGCATTTTGAGAGCAGAATCACCAAGTTCTCACTTTCAGTTTAGATTTTGTCTATAAGAAGTTGCTTATCTTCCATAATTTACTGATTTATCTGAATGAATCCAGGCCCACACAACTCTCTTACTTAAGAACTAGGTCTCATACAATGCACTAAAGCATCCTGAGGTAATTAGGATATAACTTTAAAGTAGGATAAATGCCTAATATGGAAACCTTTGAAGCGTTTCACGCTGTGATCACAAATGTGCCTTATTAACCTTATGACTCACAGACAGGGCAGATTGATGGGAGACCCTCAGCAGCTTAGGCAGCTGGACCCAAAGCTACTCCAGTTTGAGGATGGGTGGCCTGATTTACGAGAGGTTCCACAGCAGAAAATATGAAGTGTTTCCCTAAAGCATTCAATACCTCAGGTTGCGCATAGTAGTAAAGTATGACCACGAGGCCAGGAGTCACTTGAATCTGGTGTACCCTAAACACAGTGAAAACTTCTTACAGTTTGCCCTCCTGTTCTATATGCAATTGAAAAACCCTCATGGACCTACACTCTTACAGCTGAGCATTGAGGCCTAAGTCTCACAAAGCATCTCCAATTTTTACTTTAACACTGGCTTGGCTCTGCATTCCCCACCCACTCCACCCAGCAGTTATTTTCATCTCCTCAGGCACCTAATAATAATCTACCCTAATAATAATAAAATAAAAAATATAAATAATTATCTACCCTAATAATAACAAAAGTGCCTGGACCAACTTAGGGAAGATCTGATAAAGAACATTTCTGTAAAAGATCTCTCTTTATTGCAGAGATTATACCAAGATGTTCGTATCAGAAATTCTTTCTTCACTTTCCCAAATGATTTCCTGAAAGTCTAGTTATTAAATTAGTTCACTGCATACATATAAACAAACAAAACATCAAAATAAGCAGGTCCTATAATAATATTTATAAATTATTAGAAGAAACTTTAAATCCATCACACTCAGAGTTACTGGATAAGTAGTTTATGTAAATACTCTGCAGCCCATAGAGAGCTCATACATTATTATCAACAATTATTATGCAAATATTCTCTTTCTTAGTAATTTAATATCAACACTAATTGTCCACTTAGACTGTTTATTATTGGTTTTGCTTCTTGGATGACAAACATGGGGGGAAATCAAGCATTCTGTGAGATCATAATCAGATTTCTATTAACATTGACTACATAATTGCTGGGATATCCCTTACAATCAAAACCTCCAGCTACATGAAAAGCAAAGAATATGATTAAAAAAGGGTCATAAGGGTATGTAGATGAGTCAATCATGACTGACATCAAGTTTTCTTTGTCTTACATCATTTCCAAACCAGGAGTCTTTGCCTCAAGGGCACAGTTACTTCATAGCTAGGACAAGCTATATGCAAATAACTGAGGATTAATTGCAGATATCCACAGAGTATGGATACATTTTCACACAATCATTTGCTTTATTTCATTCTTACAAAAAAACTTACCAACTTTGTTTTGTGAGCAGACAGAAGGATTCAACTACACTATACAAAAAAGTGCATAATGTGTACCTGAATGAACACTTACAAAGAATATTTATATTTCCATCTCCTAGAGCTGGTTCATTTTCAGCCCATTCTGGCAGTGAAAGAGGGACATGAGCATATGACGAGTGGTTGGCAGGTCTGTGAAATGTTCTGCTCACTGCAAATATAAAAATCATCATTTGACAACATCCGCACAGGAAGCTCTGTAAACTCCCTGCTCCAGGTCACTGATGGCGGAGGGAAGAGGAGAAAAGAAGATAAAGAAGAAATAAAGAGAGTGGTACTTAATTATTCTTTCATAGAAATTCAGGATAAAGACTGAGGAATACACTACTACTGGGTGTAACTGAAGGAAAACTTGATTGTTGCTATTGGTGCTGTCTGTTCTGAGTGGATAAGTGAACAACTGGTTTTTAAGGGGTTTTATAGTTTAACTTCTCCCTTTCATTGCCCCTAAACAAATGTTTTAAAGAAGGAGGGAAGGTGTTCTTTGTCTAAAGAGTTGTTAAACTTCTCCTTTATCCAGATGTGTACTGTCTTTTTTTTTTTAAGATAAATGGTAAGAACTGACACAGAGAATTTTATGTTTACAAAGTGTTGATATTTTTTAAGGTATCCCTAAAGATATATTTTATACTATATTGCTGAAGGAATTGCCAGCAGGAAGCTATTATTTATTAATAAGTTATTTAAAATGTCTTGTGTACTATTTTATGACAATTTTCTGTGGGTATTTTTTAACACAAAGGTACCTTTCCCCCAAAGATATAACTCATGATTTTACTTCTCAATCCTCAGCCTTCTAGTGTAGTTATATGATAGCAACACCCATAAAACACACAGCACAAGTAAAGTAAATAAACAAGTTAAAAAAAAAAGGAAAAAATAAAGGAAAAATGAAGACAAAATGAAAGGAAGAAAATGAGAGTCAAATATCAATTTGGGGTGTAGCACTGCAACCCGTGACTAAAGCATCTTCCATGATGAAATCCTCTCACGTGTATTACTCCATCTCCTGCACATTATGATGCCAAGCAGGACGAGAACATCTAGGACATGTGGTAAAGCAAACCACCTTCAACACAGCAAGGTCCCGTGCATTACAGTCCAGGGGAAATATACTCCTGAAAATGTATTCACACTTAGACCATATCTCTCATTATGCCATCTCTTTGGATTGAATCCTTATTTGTACTGCTGCAAGCCAGGGAGAATCATTTGTCCTTTTTCTTTAGGGAGGGGATTGTTTATGAACTTAATTTGAACCCAGTATTTGCAAAGGGCAGTGTCTTTCCTGTGATGATATAATCAGTGCGTAGTTCTCACACAAGGCATGTCATATACCACTCCAGTTGCTATGCCCCTCAAAATTTTACTTGCTCTCATTGTTTTATCAGAATCTACTATAAGACCTTAAGAAAAAGACAATTTAAGAATATTTTTGTACATGTCTCATTCCAGTTCACAGGAAATCCCAAACTAATTCACAGCCTATTTAATTTTCTGTTAAAAAACACATGGTGGGAACTAGTGCTTAGCAAATGCAGGAGGCAGAATTAACCAAAATAAAAAACCTGGTTAAGACTGTCATATTCAAGCTCAGCGTGGGATCCCTGAAAGAAAAACAATTAGATTTCAAAGGGATGAGACAATTAGGCCAAGTACTGATTTCTATAACTCACAACTGTACATGCAGGCTGGAGAGGGAAAACGAACATAGAAATCATGATGGAAGCAAAACAAAGGGACTGAAAAGTTAACTTACATGGAAATGGTGTTCTTGATCTTGAAATGCATCCAGTGCTAGCAATTGTGCAATTTAGAAAATTGGTTCAATTAAAGCAGCAGCTTCTTATGTTGAAAGCTGTGAGTGTGAATAGGGCAAGAGCTGGATGTCGCAGAAATCAAAGGAGATTCATAAGAGTTGCAAGCATAAGATCCAGGACAGTAATTTTATCCTGGAATGAGAGTTTGAGAGCTCATATGTAGCTCCTAACTGGACCTAGACCAGATGCAATTGAGGATTGAAGAAATTATTTGAATTTGTCACTGAAGAAGATAAAGAAAATTCACAGCGGACCACTAGTTAAATAATCTTTGAGTCAGAATGAGGTGACCTCTTAGATCCTTAGCATAATGTGCTTGAGAGAAGTAAATCCACTTCCCCATGGTACTCTAGGAGTTAATACTGCTGATGTGTATATGTATCCATTTAAAACAAAAGAATCCCTTTGCACCAAATAGTTTTCATACTTGTTTTCATTTGTAATGGTAAGTTTGAACTTATAATTTTTAATTAGGTAAATTGACTTTTTAGTTGGGTTTTTTTTTTCAGAATTCAGTAATGTTTGGC
Organism: Falcunculus frontatus; assembly: GCA_013398115.1. Lineage (NCBI taxonomy): Eukaryota > Metazoa > Chordata > Aves > Passeriformes > Falcunculus > Falcunculus frontatus. The sequence continues at coordinate 1,023,932 of VZRV01009990.1, forward strand.
TATATTCTATCTGAAATAATGATCTCATACTGTGATAATAATCATGATAGAAAAGAAGAAAAAAAAAACATTTGAGAGTTTCCTGTTATCTGGCAACAAGTTCCATCCAGTGGATGTAAACTTAATTGCAATGTATTTCCTTAATGATCTGGCCTAATTGGGACTCAAAGATATGGTATCTTTTGAATGCTGCCTTCCCTTAACAAAGCATTTGTAGTCTGCTTTATTTGAAGCACCTTTAAATGAATAGCTTTATGTATAAGTAATGATTTTTCTGAATATTTAATCAAGACTTGCAGAGAAAGATTGGCAGGAAATCACAAAAATTAGCGATGGGGATGACCTGTTGGGGCATCAGGAATTTTTTTCCCCTTCATTTCCAGCCACAAAAGAGTATAGATGGTTTTCCTGCAGTATGATTTTCAGAGCTTTGCCCATTCTTTAGAATTCGAGTATTTCACTTTGAAAGAATGGTTGGAGAAGGGGACCATACTGGAACCAAGTTGCCTTCTCACCACCTCCAGTAAATTAAAAATCTCATCACTACTGAAATCAATGCAATTGTTTCTTGTTTCTATGAACACTAAAATTAGAGTGCAAATTCCAGGCAAAATCACCAGTGGTCTGAATCATCCTTTTGTGGTGTCTATTTTCTTTGATGATAAAGGGAGACTCCAGTAACTACTTTCCTAATGTAGATCTACTGTTCTTATGTTAATTCACATTACTTAATCTGATCATTCATACACGTGCACTCTTTAGTACTTCACTCACCCACACAGTTGTAATTAATATGTTTCATCCAAACTGTATCAACAACATGAGAGCAATAGCTGTAACTAGGAAGTTGTAAATACATCGGTAAGGAACAAAAGGTGGTGACGGTGACATGGTTACTGCAGCTGTTTCTGCTCAAAATGTTCTGCAATTGAAAGGACCCATAGAAGGGAAGAAATGACAGGAGGGCACACAAAATGGGGCACTGCATCTGCCCAGTGATCTCACATTATACGGAGTACTATGATTCCAAATATTTTTGTCTTTTCCTTATCGATTTCTGCTTTAGAAGTGGGTTTTCTCTATTTTGTGTTTCTTGCCATCTCCTTTCTCTTTTTTCCTTTGTTATTATTTTCTTTTTTTTTCTTTTTTTTCCTTTCTTTTTTTAAACCAGGAATGATGTTAAAAGGGTACTTGACCCTAAAACATAATTGCACTGATATTTCAAACCATTATACTACTTCTGCTGCATCCACACTAGCTGCCAGCCATGAATAAAACACTGACACATTGAGGCAACTTTAAAACCGAGTATATATCACCCAAACTCAAGCTGTCACGCACCTTTTATTGTAGTTTATTTTTTCCTGTTATTGCTCATTACCAAAGCATGCGTTCATGTAAGCAGAATCTTTTTTTCTTTCTTTATCAGCCTGTATTCTCTCCCTGATTCATGAGTTTTGCTAGAGACTGACTTTAGTAAAACATCACTATGCTTTTTTATTAATGGGGTTGCAAGAGGCCTGGACCAATCAAGACCAATCCCTTAAAAGATTAGGAAGAATGGACCTTGTATAAATACATTATAAATTAAAAAGGCAAGGGAGAGACAGAACACAAGAAGGAAGAGAAAGGTATCTTTTCACAGGGAGAATTCAGAGGCTCACAGATAGAGAGATTCATATACTGAAAGACGTGGGGTGGGCCAAACACCTAAACAAGCATGCAGTGCCAGATATCCCTGATATCCAAGTTATCCACAAAGGAACTGGCAAATATGACTCAATATTTCTGAAGTGTCCATGGTCTTCTGGAGTTGCAGCTGAACTTTAGCAGCTGTGGTGGGTGTCTAAAATGTCGGTGAGTGCCTGTGTATGTGAAAGTGTATTGCTCCTGTTTTAAATTTTAAGTAAACTCCAGTCTATTTGTGAAGTTAATTAAACCCTGTCTGTTGTCTCAGGTGATGCAAAATAAAAGCACTAACTAGATCACAATTTCAAGCTCTTAACATTTAGTTTCCACCTAATCCCATAAATCTTTTATTCAAAACTACACCATGATCATGATCAAAGTACATACAGAGGCCTGCATCCATCTTCACTTTCTTTGGAGATCGCAGAACCACAGAATGGGTCAGGTTGGAAGGGACCACAGTGACTCCTCTGGTCCCACCTCTCTGCTTCAAGTAGGGTCATCCCACATCACATAGCACAGGATTGTGTCCAGAGGGTTCTGGAATGTCTCCAGTGAGGGAGACTCCATGACGTCTCTGGACAATCTGTTCCAGCACCATCCCTTTGCAGTACAGAAATTCTTCCTCATATTCAGGTAGAACTTCCTGTGTTCCAGTTTCTTCTCATTGCCTCTTCTCCTATGGATTGGCATCACTGAGCAGAGCCTGGTCCCTGGTTTTGGACCCCCCCCTTAAGATATGTATACACATTGAAGAGGTTCCCTGCCAGTGGTCTTTTCTCGAACAGAGCTAACCCCTTCAGACTTTCCTCATAGGACAGATGATCCTCAAAAGAGTTTCTTGATCAACTTTGTAGCTCCACTGGACCTACTCCAGGAGCTCCATGTCCCTCCTGTCCTGAGGAGTCCAGAGCTGGACACAGCAGTACAGATGTGCCTCACAGGGCTGAGCGGAGGGGCAGGATCCCCTCCCTGATCTGCTCTTTCCAATGTACCCCAGGATCCCATTGGCTTTCTTGGCCACGAGGACAGACTGTTACCTATGGACAGCCGGATGTCCACCAGGACCCCCAGATCTTGCTCTGCAGAGCTTCTTTCCAGCAGGTCACCCCCAGCCTGTGCTGGTGCCTAGGGTTATTCTTCTCCAGGGGCAGGACCTGTGTTTGCTCTGTTGAATTTCAGCAGGTTCCAGTATGTTAATTTTCAACAGTGTCAAATGAGATAGATAAAAAAGGAGAAGTATTGTTAGACCATGTTTTACATAGTCTTTACATTAATCCAAAAAAAGAAAGAAAACAAGTGAACCAATGAACAAAAAAAAAAAAAAATATTACCAGAATGCTTTTCTTACAAGCATGTGGGAGTTATTAAGACTCTGGATTCAGTCTTCACATTTTCTTCCCTCTGCAAACGCCAAGCAGATGAAGGATGAATCTCCCAAATGATATATTTTAATTTGAGAGTAGATAAAAGACTGATACAGATCACTCATCTGTAGTGTGGTTGGGACCAACTTCCCTATGGAACCTTTATTTTTACCTCTTTTACTTTCTACCTTAATTCTGCATGACATTTTGAAAAGGCATCTCTTCAGTTTGATAGATGATTTTGTGGGCCAAGTGTCTTACCTCAGATCTGAACCTAAACAATTGCTTTCCCTAGGGGGAAAAAAATAAAATATATGTAAGTAATTAGTGTTATTCTTTGCTCTCAACTGTCACTGCAAATATTCCTCACTTTACATGCAAGCAGAAGACAGTCGATGATCCTTGCATCAGTGTCAGGTCTGTTTCATAAATCAGACAGCAGGAGGTGGTCCAAAAGTCAAATTCTGAATACTCTCCTGGGGTCTTAATAGGTTACCTTTGAATTGGAGCAAGCCCTCATGGGTCCCAGGCTGTTTGAACTCCATAACTGGGTCTTCCACATAAGTAGCTATCAAGCCAATGGGTCTTCTGGGTTCTTGCTTAACACGCTTAGAGGTTTTGCTATTAAAATAAATGCCAGTTCTTTTTGTTACTGGAGTCCTCAGGCTTTCGGAGTGCAGTTTCAAGCACTCTAAATGCCACCAATACTCATTATCCCACCTCCCACTCCCCAGTGGAATTCTTAAGTGACAAGAAGCTGGAAAAATACAGATGGCATAATTATATATTTTGCAGTTGATTAATCACCACAAAACATTAATCACATTTGGTATAACAATACATAATCAAATTCTTTATAGTAGAAATTAAGTTTCCTTCTGATAGGGAATGGATTCCTTTAGGATATTGACATGGCTTTTCAGCATCTGTTTTGCACCAATTCCACATCTGCATTTGATTTAATCAGCTTTAGGGCTCTGCAAAAAAAAATGGCTTTAAGGTTTGTTTCATGTTTCTAAGTGCACGTGTTAATAATAGCAGAAGTGCAAATAGAGATATATCTGCTGTGACAAACTACTCTTTGTATGCTACACTTACTCATTTTCTGCCTTCAATGGATCTTTTCTCTTTTTGAGTTAGTCTTTTGAACAGAACAGAAAATTTATTTTGAAATAATTCAAGTTGGTAATACGCTGATAGAAGAAAGTCAAGATAACACACCAAAAAATGAACTCCTGATAGCTTATCACAACTGTCAGCATCAAAGGCAGGAGGGATTGTTGTTGGCCCAGTGGTCAAGGCATGATGCTGTAGCTAGTCACATCAGATATATTTACCACCCCACTGTGCTGCCTTTGACTCCCCAGTCTCCGTGGTCTGTCACGTGCAGCTCTCCTGACAGGGAATAATCTTTGGCACTGGTTCAAAGCTATGACTCTGTGGACCACAGATCCTACGTTGTCCCAGGATATGCTAAAACTGTTTTCAGCTCTGCAAATGTGGGTGATGGAGGCCATGGCTTTCACTTCCAAAAGTGTGCTTTACCAACCATGTTATGGAGCAGCCAGAGGCCAGTACATGTTCTATCACTGCTGCAAAATCTGGGTCACTGTGCAGTAAAGCAACATAAAATGTGTAAACCAGAGGAAGAATAATCAAGCAGAATTTAATTGCCCACTACTAAGGGATACGCTCTCCTAGATAATACCTGTAACTAAAAAGAGATTCTAAAATCCAGGAAGATAATTCCATAAGATTAACTCACTCTTTCACATTGTGGCTTTAGTCCAACATGCTATAAATGCTTTTCTGATAGATTAAATAATCTAGCTGCAGCACAGAGGCTAGAGAAACCTTTCTGTTCAGGTAAGAGGTAATGAAACCTGCTTGGGATGTGGAAGCTCAAACTCAGCTCAAACCCAGTCCAATGGCGGTTTTTGAGGATGTTTTCCCCCATTTCTACAGGAAGTATTCTGACCCCCAAGTTATACTGGAAAGGAGATTTCATCCTCTCTCAAAGAGTCCCACGGAGATACATAAGTTTTCTACACAGTCCCTGGCACTTAGTTTCTCTGAACCACATTTTTAAGACACATACTTTCTCTTCTAATTGAATGGGAGACGGCGACAGACCCAAGGTTAGAAAAATACACCAAGATGAGTGCCTGGGTTTGTATATGAAACCACTGACTTCTGCCAGAGTTTTCACAACTGAAATACAAATCATCTCTGGGGAAAAAAAAAAAAAAAAGTCACCAAGATTTTCTTTTAGCATTTAGCGATAATTTATACTGAATAGTACCTAAATTCACCAGTTATACCACTTATTTAAATAGGATTATTGTGCAAGCAGGTTACTAAGAAAACAGCGCAAAGGAAAATCAATAAGAGGCTGTATCCCACATTCAATGTGTTCAGCTCTTGGTTTTAATACCTAAACATTGGATTCCGAGTATGAATGCATAGCAAAAATATTCATATTTATCATGTTTTTCCGAGGGACAGCAAGAGAGCAAAGCAAACATATGTGTATGTAATAACCATTTGCTAGTGCGTTAACATTATTTGTAAATCAACCATGCAACTTACAAGGAGTGATTAAAAAAGCAAACAAATTAAACAAAAAACCAAACCCACCCCACTTTAAACCAAACTAGATCAACTAGGTTTTGAAGCAAAGAACTGAGGCATGTTTTCTGAACACATAATTTGTCTGCTGGTGCTCAAAATTGGGATGTTACTGGCTTCTATGAAACACTTTTAGAGCTATGAAGAGTGCTGTTGTAGAAATAAAGTGACTGATGTTCTGCCAATACAAACCTCAAAAGGAGGTTGAAAAACACAGCAAGTGTCGCTTCTGAAGCTGGAGATAGGGAAGCATTATGTTTTATTTTGCCCTTTAATATAAGCCCCAAAGCATTGCTTCACTAAAATGGGTCTGCTACCTGAACTGAGTCCAACTCAGTCTCTTAGCACAAATGCAGGGATGAAAAACCCATTCAGCATGTCACTGTAAAATTTCTGTGTTTATTGCTGGAATTAGCAGAGCACAGGGTCTTCACATCCACAGGTTTTGACTTCTATTTTGTTGCATACTGAGGAGATATAGAGCCAGCTGTGCACTGCTTATTCGTACTGGGAAACTGCTACTTGCCCAACATCCCCACTGATAACAAAAGGATTGCTTTAATTGGAAATGTTAACAGTCGTGGGAAACCATGTCTGAATCCTTAAGGACACACAAGGGCTCTGTCATGATCGATGGTAGATGGAAAAATTGCTTACTTGCTTGGGAAAAGCTTTTGTTTTGACTGTCCATGCAAAATTCACTTGTCACTCCTGAGTGCTTTCGAGCCTCTGAATGCAAGAATTTTATGAGGTAATCATGTTTGCCAATAAATAAGGAGAATTTCAGGATCATGATTTAACCCTGGACATATCCCATTGTCCCCAGGAAGCTGCTATTGAACAGAAGCTGAAGACCTGCCTTGGGCTTGTATAGGCAAGGAATCATGATGCTCCTGATACAGTGTTTCTCGAGGAATAACCATAAAATCTCACAGTACCTTAAAAAAAAGATGCTCTGGAACATGTGCATATTTTCTCAAAGTCTTTTAAATCAATCAATGTAGTTTAGTGCGAGTCTTTTAGCATGTAATATTGATCCTTGTAAAGGCGAATTTTCCTTTCTAGTGAACTTCATGCAAAGTAAATTTGACATTAACACTGTTGGATAATCTTTTCACCCTCAGTTTGAATATTTAAAGCAGGATTTAAAATATCTTAGTGGGAAGAATCCTAGTCTGTCAGTAAGCAGAAAAGCAATGAAGCAATAGGTATTTCTCATCTCTGTTCTTACAGTCCAATGTTTCTAGGAAAAAGACAGAATCTAGTCCTTTGAAATACTTGGCATAAACGTTAGAAACATGCTTTTCTGATCAAATGGGACAGGCTGAAGATACTAAACACTCATTAAATATCTTTTCAATGGTCATTGGGTGATCATAAGAAACCCTTTTGTCACAATAGAATAGTTTCAAATCTGTAAAGACTTTATAGCTGGAAAAGAGGATTTTATAACCCAATATTCAATAATTAATGTTTGTATTTCTGAACACATATCTGCAGATCTAAGAAAAAACTGGCTAACCTAGAGACATCGGAATCCCCTCTAAACATGCATGAGTAGGGAGAAAGGCAATATATTGAAAATGGAAATATTTTAATTTAACAAATTAAATGGAGCTAGAGGAAAAGAGATCTGAGATCCTGTACTGGGTTTGCGTGATCAGGTTTTGGTAGTGCAGGGGCTGCAGGGGTGGGATCTCTGAGAAGGTGCTGGAAGCTTCCCCCATGTCTGGCAGAGACGATGTGAACTGACCCAAGGCAGACCCACTGCTGGCCAAGGCTGAGCCCATCAAGAATGATGGCAATGGCTCTGTGATAACATATTAAGAAGGGAAAAAACACATTATGTAGAGGTATTTGTGGTCAGAGAAGAGTGGAGTGAGGACATGTGTGAGGAACAGCCCTGCAGACACCCAAGGCAGTGCAGAAGCAGGGGCAGGAGCTGCTCCAGGCTCTGGAGCTCAGATTCCCCTGCAGCCCCTGGAGCAGCCCATGGTGAGGCAGCTGTGCCCCTGCAGCACAGGGAGGGCACGGGGGAGCAGAGATCCACCTGCAGCCCCTGGAGGAGCCCAGGCTGGAGCAGAGGGATGCCCAAAGGAGGGATGTTAACCCATAGGAAGCCCATCCTGAAGCAGGCTTCTGGCAGGGACCTGCAGACCTGTGGAGAGAGGCACCCGGGTTGGAGTAGGTTTTGGTAGGATTTGTCACCCTGTGGGGTCCTCCGCTGGACCAAGCTGTTCTTGGAGGACTGCACCTAGTAAAAGAGTAACCCACTTTGGAACAATTAATGGAGGACTGTCTCCCACAGGAAGGACCTCAGACTGGAGCAGGGAAAGGATTCTGAATCCTCTCCCTGAGCACCAGCAGGAACAACATGTGATGAGCTGACCATAACTCCCATTCCCACCTCCTTACACTGCTGAGGGGGAAGAAGTAGAGCCTGAAAAGCAGAGAGGAGTTGGGGAAGGTGTTTTTAATTATGTCTCATTATCCTGCTCTGCTTTTGTTGGTAATAAAACAAAAGTTAACATCCCCAAGTTGAGATGGTTTTGCCTGCGATGGGTGACTGATCTCTCCCTGTCCTCAATTCATTAACCTTGTGTTGTGTTTTCTCTCCCCTGTCCAGCTGCAGAGGGGAGTGAGAGAGTGGCTGTGGTTGGTGCCTGGCACCCAGCCGGGATCAGCCCCCTGCAGATGCCCATCAGTTTGTGAGCTTCTGAAATATCTGTATAATGTTGTGGGGCTGCCCAGATTTACGGACCAAGTCATAAGATGCTCCTGATTTGGGAAAAATACACAATGGTAATAGAAGGATGTCAGTTAGAAGCCTGCAGTGTATTTATACCCTCAGGAGTCCACTCCAGTGATATCTCTGATATAATAACAGACTAACATAAAATCCTATGCTAATACTCTTACTCACATCTCTCTCAGTTGTTTCACAAACTAAACTTCCCTAGACATTCGCAAGAGTTGTACCCGAGCAAGGACCAAGCAAAGGCAGACTCAGCAACTCAGGAATAAGTAATCTTAGGGAAGTACATTGATTAGCTATCTCTATTCTTGTTTAAACATATTCCTGCTACATTGTTGACTGAGAGGATTTGCATATGAAAGCAGAATGTGCTCCAGTGTTGAGGAAAGGGTGAGATGCTCACTGTGTATTTATGGAAAATAAACTGTTAAAGAGTGACAACCAGCTCTGAAACTTCAGGGTTAGAAAGAGAAGAGAGAGAGAGGTAGAAAGAAAGAGAGATAGAAATCTAGCAGCTTTTGACAGTTATGCATAAATCTTCCTGACGGGTAGAATCACCTGAGGAAAGAGAGTGTGAGAGACCATTAAACCTTAAGAGTTTTGCATGATTCGTGAGGAAAATGTGGAAGTTTGCAAGGCATAGACTGGCAACTCCAAATGTAGATTGAAGATCATCAGGAAAGCCCTTTGTCTGTGAGGTATTTGGCTCAAAGGACTCATGTTAGGAATGTTGCTTCATAAGGTCAGCTATTGGTAAAAGACAGCCTTGCTTTCTGGGGTTTCTGAGTAGATGCTGTTCACGATGGACTGTTGTTGCAAACCTCAGCAAATCCAGCATTTTCCTAAGATAGCATTTAAATGTCTTGCCTTATAAGAAACTAGACTGGACAGTCCTTACTATTGGTTTCTAGGCCAATCTTTTCACAGGTGCAGTGCCCCCAGACTGAGTGATGAATGACACTGGTTATAGTTCATCTGTGTTTGAAGAAGATAAACAGCTTGGTGCCAGTTAACTCCCTTTTCACAAAGGGAACAACAGTGTAATGCATTGAAAGGAGAAAAGGGGTTTATTTATCCTTCATTCATCTATCAATCTGTGCAGTTCTCAACTTTAGGCTCATTATTTGTCCCTACGTGGCTCGTGGTAGAAAGTGAGGAACTGTTCTCTTCTGGCTTGAGGGTGTTCTTATTTCTTCTGCCATCATTAAATGGGGCAAAGATAAAAGGCTGGGCCTAGGTGAGGTGGCTGTTAATTTCCCATTTTGCTGGCTTTCTCACTTTTCCATGGGCTTGTGGGGACAGCCACAAAGGCAGTATTGAAATCCCTTACCCAGTATGCAAAGCTTGTCTAAGGACACATATGCCTCGTTTGTTCCTGCCTTTCTTAAATGGTGTTCTTGAACAGCATCTGAATGATACTATTTCACCTTTCTTCACAGTGTTCACTCCCTGTTGAAATCCAAACCAAAAGAATCCACTCCTGCACTCCATCACTGTTTGTATTTCATGGCCAATAATCAGACGTGGGGATCTTTACTATCTGGAAAGACAAATACGACAAAATCAGTGCAGAATGAACAGTGGAGAAGCTACTTACCTGTAGGATTTGGCTTAGGTTTGTGACACTTTTTTTCCTAAGAAATGAGATCTATTGATAAACCAAAGATCAGATAATTCCCATTTTGTCTTGTGTTGTTGTGGTATCAGACAAGATCATACCAGAAAATCGATAAGGAATTTCAGAAGATGCAACGCTTAGTAAGTTATCTCCTCCTTAGTTCGCAGTGTCTGTAGATATTCCCTACTGTGACTAATGGGAAAGTGGTGATTCCATCTCATACACAGACACACTTTGTCACGCGATCTGCTCTGATCTGTTGATGATGATGTGAACCAGTTCTTCTAACTTGATAAAACAAAAAAATAAAATCATGCTGTCCTTGCGTATGAGAGGAGTTTGCATGAACTGTTGAAGCATTCAATCACCAAATATCTCTACAATTCTAGTTTTTGCTTGTCTCTACCAGCATGGCAGCTGACAGAACAGTAAAGGCCATGTTCCTTTTTTCTCCAAAAAAATTCCTAGAGAAGAAAACTAGTTTAAAAAAAAAAAAAAAGAAAAACATAGGAGGAAAGGAAAAGGAAAAAAAAAAGGAAAAATAGAAAAACAAAGAAATAAAAAAAAATCCCAACAACAAACCAATTAACCAAACCAAACCAAAAATATACCCCCTAAACCCCACTCCCAAACTTATTCTCAGGTCAATGCTTTCCTAAAGTGGTAAATGACAAAATGCCCGCTTGTATCTCTCTGTTTGAGATAAGCACTGTCCGCCTCTGAGAAAGAGCTAAGTTCAAATAGGGAAACAAAGAATGATCCACATCAGGTAATTTTTGGTGCCATGTCTTTTATGGTTAATCCTCAGCTACTTTAAACATTGCTTTTATAAACTATTTAAAAAAACCCTAAACAAACCCAAAAGTCAAAACCCTGCATACTTGAAGAAAATCAGTCTCGTTAGCTGACAAGTTTTAGATTTCTAGTTAAGAATAAGGTGTATTGCACCCTAAAAGTAACTATTTCTCTGCTTTGCTTAAGAGAGCCAAAGGATCACTAGCTCAGGGGTAAGGTCTGCACTTAATTAGATAAGGACTACTCTTAGCATTGGCAATAATGATAGCAGTGGGATTAATGTGACTCTTATGGCTGTCACCAGATGCCATAGCTTCAAGGCAAGCAGAGTTTTTATGCAATGTTTAGGGAGAGATACACAAGAATGGGATTTTCAGATGCCAAAATCTGAGTGGTTTACTGAAAACCATGAGCACTCTAAAAGATTCACTTATCTATTCTAATGTAAATGTTCAGCCATCAGATGAAGATTTCCTTCCTCTACCTTAGACTGCAAAACTATGATTTTTTTTCTTTAATTCGGAGCTACAGCAGGTCATACCATGTTGCTTTTATTTTTCCTGTAAAGCAGCAACATGGAAAGGAATTGCAAGTGTTTGCATTCTACCTTAAATGTTCAGCAGTTGTATCACATCCTTTGAAAAATCTTTCTTTAAATACTCAAAGTGTTTAATTTATGAGACCAGAACTCTCACACCTCAGGAGGGAATCTCCACTGCGTGATCAGATATTCTTCAGTGCATTTCTAGCTTGGTAAGAAAGAGCAGAAAAAGTAGAGAAACACGGTGAAAGAGAGGCATAGAAATCAATGAACTAAAAAAGGAAGAAGCACTAAATATCAGTTCCAATGTGTTAAATACTTCACTAACTTTCACTTTTGTTATTGTAAAATATGCTGATTATCTGCTTCTGATCAGCCTTAATAGGAAAGATAACTACTACATGTACCTCTGGTGAGAGCACACAGCCAAGGGTTGGGGGGCCACTTCCAAGGCCAAAGAGGTTGCCCAAAAACGGTAATGCAACCGTATGGATAGGGTAGAGGCAAAATGCCAGTGGTAACCCAAGGAAAAGGAGCTTACTTTTACTCTCGAATCTAGCTTTTAGACTCTGTTGTCCCCTGTAATCTGCTGTTTAAGGCTGATCCAAAAAGCACCATCTGAAAATGCTGAGCAGAGTGGTCTCTATAGAGACACACGGGACACGTTTATCCAGATTTCAGATGACTAAATAAAATTGTCTAAATGGCTACCTTAAGGCATTTAGGATCTGCCTGGGACAGACAGATATGATGTAGAAGCTACAGGAGGTCTGTTTTTGTCTAGATTGGTGGCTGGAGGCACCTCAATATGTTTCCTGGTTTCTGGGGTCGGGGCATAGGCTGGAATCCTAAGTAAATAGCCATGGGACCTCTTTATTTTGCATATATCTGCAGGTAAAAATCAAGGTTTCAGTGATTTTGATGTTTATAGCATTAAAGCAACCAATAAATAGGGATTCTGAGAATAAAAAAAACATTTTGTGGCTTCAGTGCTGAAGTAACTTGCCTATTTCTACGAAAGAAGACTTTTAAGGAATTGAAAACAGATATTCTAGACTTCATTCTAGGGTTTGAAAAACCATACATTCCCTTTAAATATAATATTATGAAACAGATAAATAAAAAGCAAAACATTGTTGACTGCATGAGCTGAAAGTTTTAAAAGGCTTTCTTTCATTCTGCCTGAGTCACTGTAAAGAGCCTTGGCTCTTTTTTCCTTTCTGGGAAGTAAATCTGATCTCACCGGCCATTGATTCAAAGCAAAAAGTTTTAAATCAAAAGGGAGAAGAAGAAAGAATAAAAAAAATCAAGTTCAGCAAACTTTTGTAGTGCAGAAGAAGAGCCACTAAGCATACAGTCGTGTATTCTCAGAGTAAATGACATGTGCTTTTTGCTCTGGTGAGCGATCCATATTTTAAATGTCCCCATATACCATTATCATGCATAAAAACCTGTCACTATTATTCATGTCTTTTTCCCAATATCCATATTTTGACATTACCACTGAAAAGATCCAGTGTGCTCAGTGGCTTCTTAAAAATAAATAATTGAAAGGTACTGTAAATTATATTAAGCCTCGACATGGCTGACCCTCTCTTGCTTCAGTCCGTTGCTATCTCTTTAAATGTATTCACTCATAAATTATATTGTAATCTGGAGGTGCTGAAGTCTTAAGTTTCTTGACTCAAATGTAACTTCCTTCCCAATGCATAATTCATTTTCACTTTGTTCTTGGTGCTGCGTGTGCAATCGCATTTTTGGCAGCCAAATGCAGGCTGAAATCAACAACTCTGTAAAGGGTGAGAATGAAATCAGAATGGACGGCTTGGCGGAAGAAATATTAAGCATGTCACAATGTTTTGTACTCTATCTTGTGAAATGGAGACAAAAACCTCAAACAACTCTTGAGTTTAAAAGGAATGACATTTAAAGTCTGAAAATTATCCACTGCTGATGTCATGGTGTTGTTGCATTTAATTACTTTTCACATCACATAAGCTGATGGCTCCTGAATGTTTTTATGCCATGAGAGTTTTTGATGGAGACCATGCTCTCCCATTTTCCATTTTTTAAACCGGAATAAGTCAGTCAATCTCTGTGGACTCAGATGAGGGACATCAGGCTTATATGATAAAAATGAGAGTTACTATCTTCAGAATACTGACCTTATTTTCTGAAACAGGGTCCTTGCAAAAGCCTTGAAAGTCCCATGAACTTAACATATTATTGGGTCAAAATTTCAACTGCTTTAAGACAAAGTAGTTTTGCAACCTTGTGTTAACTGACAGTCGTACCTTTATCTTTTCAACATGAATAAGTAGTACTGGAAACAGACTCATTCAAAAATAACATCCTCCAGTATTACGGTTTTCTTAACACGTAGTTATATCTGCAAGACAGCAAAGTAGACAGAAGTGCAGCTGCAACGTGATGGATCAATGACAGAAACATGTCATATTGATAAGCATTCATGAAGATTTCACACGATCAAGCATAAAGATGACAAGTTTTTTTCTTTATGAGATCACACAGCACCTTCAAGATAGAAAGGTGAAGAGGAAGCTGTGAAAATTCAAAACGACCTGGGAAAGTGAGGAGTGTAAAAGGACAAACTTATAAAATAATAAATGACCCAGGAAAACTTACATAAAACATGTGAAAGAGAGAGATGGTTAGGGGTAAGCTGTTATAAGGAGTAAAGACAGAAAGAAAAGTAGGGTTCAAAAAGGCAGTTGAGACATAGAAATGCCTCTCCCCATCAAAGTGTACTTAGGGACTCATCATTTACCTGAATAAAGTCATTATGTTATAAATAAGCACCTCCGTAGTCTTAAAAGTGCCTAAATCTAATTTTGTGAGGCTGCCAATCTGTGATGGCTACCATAACTTGCGTGTCATCAATGACAGCCCACCTGGATAACACGACTGTTCTTTTTGTCGTGTCTTTTTTCCTGGCTCCCTACTTTCTTCATTTCCCTGTTGTACCTTCAGCCTTTTGTCTGTACCTCTGAAACATGGCACAACAGAGACCCTCGAGCACTGCCTCATTCCCTAAGTGACCAGTGTCTTCCTGACACCTCCCTCTGTCCCTGGCTGCCCTTATTTCATCACAGCTTCAAGTCAGGAGGACAAATAAATCAGCAGAACTCAAGATCAGTTTCAATGTCATGAGCGATACATACCTTTGCTTTTTGTCTAGCCTTTCCTCAATTCCAGCTTATGATCTCTGCTTTTCCCTCCTGATTTCTCACTATCCATCTGTCCCAGCATTGCACCTTGTGCTCACTGTTACAGCAGTGAGGCAAGCGTTGTTTGTATGGTAACACCTCCCATCCCAGGCTGCCTCTGTGTTTTTTTCATGTTGTTCTGCAGGACTAGAACAGCTGTCCTGAGGTAATATGCCAAGCCCCTTAACCTTGCATTATTCAAATCTCTCCCTAGGGGATGAGGAAAGTCTGTGAGTACCATCCACTTGCGGGAATCTTTTGTCAGTGTATATGGCGTTGTTTCAGCCCTATTCCTCTCGCCAGAGAGAAGAAGTCAATTCCATTAAATAGGTTCTTCTCAAAAGACTGAGACACTCACGCTGTCTCATTAAGACAGAGAACGTGGAGACAAAGAAAATAGTTCAAATGGGACACTTAACTAATCTCTTCTTAAACCTCTGACACACACACAAAAAAAAAAAAAAAGGAAAAATCAAATTGAATTACAAGGAAGAAAAGGAAAATGTCTGAAATAGAATCTACATCTGTAGCTTTTGACAGCTGCAATATTATAGGCTGAATTAATGTTCCATAAATATACACTGGGCATTTCCATTATAGTAATGTCAGCTCTCATTGTCAGTTAACAGGCGCCTGTATAGTAAACCACATCTGACTTCTGAGCCATACCTTGAGTTGTATTTTCTGATATCAAATGATGCTATCATATGATGGCATGAAGACAGTTTTTAATTTTTCTGCTGAAATGCCATACTAAAAAATTCCCCCCCTCCAAAAATAAATAAATTTTACAACTCAACCAACAACAAATAAACAAGAAACACAAGGGAAAATTTTGCAATTTCATTATACTCACCATAGCATATCTTAAAGTGAGGTGAGTTGGTGTGTAATTGTCAACTGTATCACTCACATAAACAAATACATAAAAAGAGAAACCCATTAGCTATTTTAGTTATTTTCAGAGCTATCTGTAAGGCAAACCTTAAACGAAAATCATCAGTTAAAATACCAGAGTTTATTTCAGATATTGAATTGCTGCTGCCAATGACGGCTGTAGAGCTAATTAGAAAAACACCTCCAACATCTAAAGGGAAAAGATGTAAAAGTGAGAGAATTTCTGAATAAAAGTGGCATGGAATCACGGACTGCATTTGCCTGGATGAAAGTGGGATACCCTTTTCATGAAAACAATATGGATTTCCTCCCCCATCAGATAAAATCAGATAAAATCGAGGTTTTGGTTTATGCCACATTTTTCTTTTTTCTTTTTTTTTCCTTTTTGCTATATCTCACTTTTTTTAGTTATTTATTAAATTAGTGACATGGAGGTTGTCTGGACGTGTGGTACAAGAGAACTTTAGCACTAGCCTAGCCCTCAGGGAAGTGTTTGGAAATCTCTGAGAAAGCAACAGCATAACAGATGGGTGAGCTGGTCACAGCAGCAAAGACTTTTCCTTGCATTACCACATCACAGGAAGCTTCTGAGAGAAAGCCTCAACTTCACACACCCTTAACTTCAAGCAAAAGACGAATAGAATTTTTCGCAGTCTTACATCGCCTAAGAAGCCACTCAGAATGAAATGTCACAGTTCTCCTTAGCACAAAAGTAAACGTGGGATATAATTGTTTGTCATCTTTTATTTAAGTTGTGGTTCTATTCGAGTTTCAGGCGTGCTTAATTTGACCACAGCCAACTGTCTAAACAGCAAGCCTCAGTACTTCTACTGCATCAACAACCAGCTTAATAACATCAGCTTATGTTTTAACATGAATTTTCTCTGGCTTCCTGAAAATGCTGTTGCCTCTGCTTGCTGCCATAGGCTAGTTACACATAGTGGAGCTTAGTTTCAGATACACTGAATATAATGAGAAAAAAACTAGCATCAGCCACAACAATACTGACAGCAGAAATCTGTGAAAGATGCTGTCTTATCACAGTTCCTGCCTCAGCCTTCCATTTGTGGTAAACCTGGACTAAATAAAAATTAAAAAAAAAAAAACCAAACAAAAAAAACCCAAAAAACCAAACAAAACGAAAAAAACACCTTAGTGGTGGATTAGACCTATTAGAAACTGCTATGTTTATTTCACCTATCCTCTGGAGAAAATGGCATGACATTCTGGGGGTTCCTAGCTTTAAGGCTGGATCTAACCTTTACTGCTTGGACAAGATCAGTTGGACTGCGCTGCTTATGACCATACAACAAATTCCATAGTGAAGCAGGGAACAGACACAGGATGTTTGCAGTCATCCAGTTTATCCATAAAAGCATCTGTATTACTACAACAGTCCAAGGCACGTGCTATTACCCACAATTCAAATTAGCAAACTACAATGTTAGTAGTTTTTATATATATATATATATATATATATATATA